>JAPPVO010000059.1:109883261-110423594 GCA_030407325.1 Camellia japonica
TGCACTTGTGAGATTAGATTCAGAACCACGGGAATCCGAACTATAAGGCTTCTTTTGAACCTTCCGAAAGGGGCGCGAAAAAATCGAGCTACAGCAAGCGATAAAGTCCAAGTCGTAAGGGCCGTAAAAAATGAGGTGTTTACAATTGTCCCTCTTTGATAGAACTCGGAGTCATGACATGACGTGAGTGAATGTCAAAGCCCGAAGACGATCCATTTTGACAAGGCCGTAAGACTTGGACAAATAATCAAGACAGAAATAAATGGTTACGCCCGCAGGCTGCCTACGTATCCCTTTGCAAGGAATCAAACTAGCGTAGTTCTGAGGCAAAATACAAATGATATGTACAATGCAACTTTGAAAGCTGAACTCACATGCTCCGCAAAGCCGATTGTTTTGAAAACTCATGATCATGCGAGATGATGCAACAAGCAATAACAAGACAATAACATATGAATAAGCAGCTTCAAGCTTAAAACCAACACAGGTTCCACTCTGACCACGCCAAAACAAAAGACGAGGAAAGAAAACACCATTCGGGGTTACGTTTCACGCATCCTGAGAAACTGAGAAAATCGTTTGGGGTCATGTTTCACACGTCCCAAGGAACTGAAGAACGAAAATCGCTCGGGATCGTGTTTCACACATCCTGAGAAACAGAAAGACCGCTCGAGCTCACGCTTCGCGTGTCCCGAGAAACAAGAGAACCTGCTAGGGCTCACGCTTCGCGTGTCCCGAGATAAAACACGCCCAGGGTTATGCATCCTGAGATGTAAGAAAAATTGCTCGGGCTCGCGCTTCTTACGTCTCGAGATAAAACACGCCCAGTGTCGTGCGTCATGCGTCCTAAGATACAAGGAAAATCGCTCGGGCTCGCGCTTCGCACGTCTCGAGATACAACATGCCTAGGGCCGTGCGTCACATGTCATGAGATATAAGGAAAACCGCTCGAGCTCGCGCTTCGCACGTCCCGAGATAAAACACGCCCAGGGCCGCGCTCGCGCTTCGCACATCCAGAGATAAAACACACCCAGGGCCGCGCATCACGCGTCCTGAGATACAAGGAAAACCACTCAGGCTCGCGCTTCGCATGTCCCAAGATAAAACAGAGAGGTGCGTGATAAATGCACAAAGTGAAGGCGTGCGATAGATGCACAAAGTGAAGGCGTGCGATAGATGCACAAAACAAACAAATGCGATAGATGCACAAAGTGAACAAGATCATTAATCGAAATAATGAGAGTGCATGTTCCATGCAAGATGGTCAACCAACGTATGATGGCGATTGAAAACACATTCTATGCAAGAAGCAAAAACATACCCTATGTAAAATATAAATGATGCGAGACACGAATGCAATATATGATGCATATTCTATGCAACGGAAAAGAACAAAAGCTTAAATTGAATAAACTCGATGGTACCTCCGAGTTACCTCTCGGAGGGATTGCTATATGGTCAAAAGGATACACCTTATTCATGTTGACAAGTGATGAACATAGTGCGCCAAAACACAGTTTTGAGCTTCCTTTGAAACAATCTGAACCCAACAATGAACTTTCTTTGCACTTCTTGGGAAACAAAGGCACAAAATAGTATCAGGACTTAGATGAAGGCCACCAGCCACTTGCCGGTCACAGGGGGAGGCCGCCGGCCATCTGCCGGCCATCAGAAGGCCTTGTCGGCCACCAATGTGGCCTGCTGGCCACCTGCCGGCCACCGATGGCAGACTCGGGGCTTTTCGATCTGTTCACACATGGGTCTTTAAGTACACATCGCAAGGGCTCATTTCCTTACACCCACAAGACTGAAAATCTTCCCTCTCTCTTTTTCTCTCTACGTGCTCCTTCTCTCTAGATTTGTGCTTTTTACTCGTTTTCCAACGCCCCACGCACATTTTCTTTGCTAAACCGTCTTGATCTTCTTCCTTTTGAACCTGTCACGCCCCAAGTTTTATTACTCAAAATTATAACCAAAACCTTTAATACAAGTCCATTTAATTAACTAAAATTATTATTACAAACACCCATTACATGGGGTAACAATAACAACATTGTTCTCTCTCGAATAATACAACAATAATACATGTACAAAATTCACATTGAAATACACATGAATCTCTCATTTACAATGAGCATCTCTCATTTACACTATGACTAAATAATAGAAAATAAACTCTTTAATCCTCAATTCGGCATTCCAAGCTTTGTCCCTGAAAAATGGTTAAAATAATTGGGATGAACACGAAGTCCAGTAGGAATCTTCCCTGATTCTAAACAATATAGTCCTTAAATACATGAGATCATGAAGTGCTAAAGAGTGATATCAACATAAATTCTTTGTGCTCTTTAATATACTCAAATTACAATATATATAGGTAACACCATTCTCATAAAGGAAATTCATGAAAACTTTTCAAAGAAAACCCTTTCATTTGTTTCTATATCAGTTAAATATATGTTTAAAAAAAAAGAGTCTTTTCAAGAATTCCTTGCTTACTTTATCTAGAATTATAAACATAGCAACGAGTCATACTCCTACATGTCACAACACATCATAACCCATTATAATCCGTATAAAAGAACCCATACACTTCCATATATTCAATTTTGCCCAATCAAGATTACCCACTTTCCATTATCTCAAACCCATGTACAAATCTTATTATAATCATTCCACACAGTCCAAATTGGAGCTCGGCTCCATTACCAAGCCTTAACATCATATCACATGCTTTACTGGTCACAAGTTGGAAGAAATGCGGAACCTCACGCTTTACCGGTCACAAGCCGGAAGGAACGCGGAACCTCACACTTTACCGGTCACAAGCCGGAAGGAACGCGGAACCTTTACACATTTGATCAACCCACACGCTTTACCAGGCGCTACTCCGGAAGGAATGCGGAACCTTTATTAAGCGCCACGCTTTGCCGGCTCAAATACGGCGGGAAACAGACCCCAAGGCAACATTACAATCTATCAATTTCTTAAGTCATTGCTCATTATGAATTGTGGGCAAAGCCAACACATTCATTCATCATTTCCATTACTTATTAGCTCAAGAACACGTACTCCTTATTTTCCACCATTCTCTAGTATTCATCAAGTCATTCGTTGTTACAATCCCAACAAAACCAATAATAACATTCATTATTTTTATCACAAAATTCATCCAATAACACATCCACTAAGAGCATTTGGGGCATTTTTAGAAGCATTCTCAATTCTTATATTTCAAAGGTCTTTTAACTTTTCCACAAAATTATCAAATCTTCATACTCAATTTCATAACACCATAATCACCATAAATTATCCCCAATTAATTAATTTAATTACTCATCTTAATTTCTTAAAAATAACCTTTCTATACAATAGTTATTTTCTAACCATTATTCATCATAATTTATTCTTATCTTCTACAAAACGTGAACTCAATTCCATAAATCAAATCAATTGAAGCTTTCTTTATTCCCAACATATGTTCCATAACTAGGGTTAAACATAAATTAGGGCTTTTTGCTATTTAACACAAAACCACATTCTCATGACCCAAACATTATATATTCCACTTAAATCATCAATTCAAATTCCATAAATCAAAAACCCTAGCTCCCTTCACATGCCATTACTAAAAATCTCCTCAAAATGAGGGCTTATGCAATAAAAAGTATCACCCATCTATCCACAAGACAATATTGAAGAGAAGTAAGGAAAATCCCTACCTTAAGCAAGGAGAGAGAGAAACCTGAAGTTTTGACTTCAATGAAAACACGATCCGCTTGGATAGATTGAAAGCCCTTGGCGTGCTCTACAACCTTCCTCAAGGGACCTAGGTGAGAAGATGCTTCTAGATGAGTAGATCTAGCAATCTAAGTGGGAAAAAGTTAGGTTTAGAGAGAGATGAGAAAGGCTCACGGTTTGAGAGGAAAGGGGAGGAGAAAAGTGAAATGAAACCATGCTTGGGGCCTATTTATAGTAGTAGAGAAGTAGCCCTAAGGTCAATAAAATAATAGGCCCAAAACCCCCCAAAGGTAGGGCCCATTTGAACCCCAAAATCTTTAAAAAAAAAAAAAAAAAAAAAAAAAAAAAAACACGCAGGGGTCGACCCTTCGAGCAGGGAGGTCGACCCTTTAGGTAGAAAAGACAATCTAGCACAAGCAAAAGGGGTTGACCCTTAGACAAGAGGGGGTCGACCCTATTTTCCAGCAACCAATACACAAATTCTGCAACATAAGAGGGTCGACCCTTCCCAGATTGGTGTCGACCCTATAGAAAACCAGCAAAGGCATTAAGAATTCAAACAGGTGTAACTTTCTCGTTCAGACTCCGTTTTAGGTCGTTCTTGTGTCCAAATCGAAGCCCCGGAAACAAGCTTTCCAATGGCTCTAGCCTCATATTCAAATTCAAAGTATGGATGGAGAAAAGAGCTAAAGAGTGAAGGTTGGTCAAAAATGAAAACTCAAATTTGGGGCTTTTAATCTAATCTTGCCTAAATACCTTGTTAAGGCTTCAATCAAGGTTCCAAACATCACCCAAGGGTCCTCAATTATAATATTCAAGGTTCTTTTTCCAACCCATCAATACCAAGAGTCCAACAACCACACAAGTTTTAAGGTGACGAGGACCACTTTATACCAATTCGATACGTATTAAAATCCGAGCCACTACAGAACCGATCAAAATTTGATTTCGACGCTTCTTTCCTCATTTTCACCCTTCTAGGCTTGTTCCCCTCAAGTTTCTCTCGAGTTTTGTGAATTTTTCTCGGCTTTGACTTTTTCTTCCATTTTCTCTCTCCTAGGGTTGGCTTTTTCCAAGTTTACCATTTTTCCTCTATTTTTCTGCACTTTTCACCTACTTTTCACCCATTTTCCCGGTGACAGATGACTCACCACATGATGGGGCCCCTCCGGAGGTTCCAACAGTATTTCCACCTATTGCTAAGGCGGAGGAGTCGGTCGCTACCGAGACTGGCGAGGCGGCTCTGCGTATTGAGGCCGACCTCGAGACGGAGTTTGAGCCTGAGTGAGGTATCATCCTCGCACACATATCTTACCACCCGGAGGCATCAGGTGCTTCAGTGACTTTACTCACGGTGTACCAGAGGACCTCTTACTGAGGGAGCCGGCTTCTCACCTTTCATCTATCGCCGTTGAGGTATGAACTCTGTTTTCATGCATTCCTGCTATCTTTAAATTACATTTCTTACACTGCCTTTTATCTGATTGTACTTTTATCACTGCCTTATCTGATTCATTTATTATTGCCACAGAGGAAGTCTCGTACCTTCAGAGGGTACGGAGCTACGACTATGCGAGATTAGTACGACGAGCTCCTTGCCGAGGTTCGCGACATTATGGACGAGACTGGCTTCAGTCCCTTCTGCTCTGGCTTGACACGAGTCATCGTGAGCTGTCCTCTTCTGGGTGCACTTGTGGAGAGGTGATGGGACACCACCAACTCCTTTCATTTTTCCACTGTCGGGGAGATGACGATGACTTCCTACGACTTTGCCATACTCACTGGCTTAGAAGTAGGGGGTGATCCGATCCTTTTTGACACCGACATGGGAGAGTGGGGGGCCGCCTGGATCGAGCTGCTGGGAGCACGTCCACCCTTGTACCGGACTGCCATGGTCAGATATAACTGGTTCGCTGAGTAGTTCCGAGGAAGCAAGCCAGAGACATTAGAGGAGATGAAGCAGTAAGCTAGAGGTTTCCTGATGTTTGTCCTCGATACCACCTTGTTTTCGAACAGGTGGAACACCGTGGGCTTATATCTATTGAGCGCCCTAGTGACCCTTCCCCGGGTTTGCTTTTATGACTGGGACGAAGTTGGTCTCGCCACCTTGTACGGATATATGAGCTCTACCTCTCGCCTTAGGGGAGAGCTGATCAGAGGCTACTGGCGAGCCTAGGAGGTATGCATTTTAGTTCCCTTTTTGCACTTTACATGTTCTACTTTACATTTGCTTTATATCTGTTTAACACCTGTGCTTTCTGCTTTGCACTTTCTGCATCTGTTCATACATTGTGCTTTCTGCTTTGCACTTTCTACATCTGTTCATGCATTGTGCTTTCTACTTTGCACTTTCTACATCTGTTCATGCTGTGTGCTCACATATTACTGTACTTTCTTTATAGCTGTGGGTGTATGCTTATTTCCCAACTCTTGCTCCAGAGCTTATGGAGGAGCTCCCACTGGTAGTTCCCTATTCAAGGCGGTATGATGGCAGGTGCCAGCGTCGGAGCCGTGAGTCGTTCGCATTCTTCCACCACTACTTTGACATAGTGGCTGCCCACGAGGTAACCCAAAACACAGTCATTTTTTCTTTACAATTGTTTTGATTCACATTTTTGCAATTGACAGCAACTAATAATCTGTTTACTTTCTATTTGTAGATCATGTAGCAGCCTTGGGCCATGATGTCAACTGGGATACGGGACCAGTACATCAGGGCCTGGGCCACTTCTTGCTTCCGCATTCTACTTGAAGGCCTAGTCTACCAGGCCTGGTTCCTAAATGAGCGGTTCGTCCGTCAGACCGTGGGCTTACCAGACCCGATAGTTCCGATGGCACCGCCAGAGTCTATGAGATCAGCAGACAACCTATCTGTTGATGCAGTCACTCAGTTCATGGTGAGCTTGGATGCTGATTACTTCAAGGCAGAGGGCGACTACGCAACCTTTATTCAGACACACTTCATGCCATCCCTGACAGGCACTCGCGCAGGCGAGGGGACGAGGGCTCTTGCAGCGAGAGAGGCGCATAGGATGACTAAGGCCTATGTGAGAGGGATTTCTAGTGCGAAGTAGAGCACCTGTTGACCAAAGCTTCCTACCGCGCTCACATGCTGGCGGCATACTAGGGCTGCTTACCAGGTCCCAATTGAGCTTGCGGCGGTTGAGTATAAACTTGTCGGGGTTCGAGGCCCAACTAAGGTATAAACCATACTTTACGATTTGCACTCCACATTTCATTTCAGATATGTTTATTGTGAACACTGATCATCCAAATGCATTTGCAGGCACCCATAGAGTACATAGGGAGCGCTCTCGAGTTGATAGCCTCCTTGCAGAGGAGGGAGACGCTGTTCGATCTCCACAGTATCCAGGCAATTTTCTTCAGTTTGCACTCCATGCTACCAAATTTCTACTGATACACTTACATTTCAACTGTAGGCCTTCTCAAACTACACCGATACACTACATTAGCACACTGTATTCTCACACTATACTTACACACTGTATCTAACTTCTCCATACACTCATTCCGCATACTATGCTTGCATCTGATACACACACTGTAGCTGATACTTTGACACCTGTCCTTTTCAGATCCCAGCTATACTGATTGCTCTAGCGGCAGTAGCAGCACCAGCAACGGCAGTACCTTCTCCAGAAGCATGGAGGAGAGACAGAGATAGGGGTGCTCGAGGCCAGAACAGTCCTCCAAAGCCCATCTTGAGCGACGATGATGCTGAGACCAGTGACTCCAAGGAGGCATTGAGTTAGCATTCTGAGTTATTTGAGAGTGGAGACGATGGTGCTGGCTTGGGTTCCGAGAGTGGAGGTGACGATACCGAGGCGGGTTCAAGGCAGAGAGCGGAGACGATGCCGGCTCTGGTTCTGGCTTAGAGACTGATTTAGACAGCGGCGTTTATGGAGATAGTGCCCCAGAGTCCTCTCCTCCGAGGAAGAGGACGAAGAGGGCCTCTCGAGCATGAGGCGACTGGCGCTGATTTTTGATTTTTTGCTTAGTTTCTTTTTGGTTGGTAGCATTAGCATATGTGTAGCTTCAGATAGGTTTATTTTGCTTTGAAACTTGTACTCCTCTTTTGCAAAAAAAAACATGATTGGAGTAAAACCTCGCAGTGTTTATAAAAAAGTGTTGTTAATTTTGCATCATAAGCACCATATTAGCATGCAATGGACATGGAATCGAATTGGCCAATAGCACTTGATTGAAACAATGTTCTTAATCAGGTAATGAACCGACCAACAACCAAAATGCAAAATACAACATACAACTCGATAAACAAAACAACAACGACTCAAATACAAATAAACAAACTTGCTAAAACCAAAAAGACTCAAAACAAGACCTTAAAATACTCAAAGATCAAAACAAAACACATGTTTTCAACACTACCCAACAGAAAGGTGGACAGCAGGCCTAAAAAGAAGGCTGCCGGCCAGAGATAGAGCCTGCCGGGCATATGTCGACCACCAAGGTAGCCTGCCGCCATCAAATGTGAAAATCACGAGATCGTTGACAGCTGACTTCCACTCACTGCCTTATCTTCTACAAAAGGTTCAGCTTCGTGAATTCTTCTCTAGAACTTCATTTCAATTGCAATTTCTTTACAAATGGAGCCATTTTTCGCCGAAAAGCTCTCAGAATGGATAGTTGCTTTAGACGGCTTAGAAAAGGTTAATTTTCGGGGTTTCAGCATAAATGCACTTTTTCATTGAGCCGAACTCCACTTTGTTTTCTGTTCCTTCAGGCCGTAGCTAGATGCTGGGACTCGATTACACACGTCTTTAGCTTTGGGGGACAAGAAATATGTCCAACAATTGAAGAATTTCACGCACTAATGGAATCCCGGCGCGATGAGGAAATCATGCCTCAGCCCCATTTTGGCCATGCCCAAGCTTTGGGCTGAATGTGTGGGTTCACTTTGTACAAGGCTTGATCTCTGGCCTACAACGGAGAACTAGACATTTCCAGCTTGATTCATCAATTTTTCGACATCGGTGACCGAGGTGACCTTCTCTGGCGGAGTTTTCGGCGGCATGCCCTTTGCTTATGTATGCTAGCTTATTTCCTTCTTGCCCCTAGTTTTGGAGGGTCTAACTTTCGATTGGTTGAAGTAGCCCAAGGTCTAAAAGAAGGCAAGTGTTGCATTGGTTTGGTGTTGGCCGAGACCTTGATGGGCTTAGACGCCTTTCATCGACGGGAGACTACCAGATTTGCGGGGAGTCCACTATTTCTTCAGGTAATGTTTTCCACCCTTTCTCATATGTGTTTCTTACATCGCTCAGCACTCATGCTCTATTTTTCTCTCAAAGCCCTTTTTCTCACTTTTCTCTCAACATACATCTCTTTATTCTTTAATCTCTCTTTTCTTTCATCCCTTTCCAGGTGTGGCTTATAGATAAGCTGAAGGTAGTGGACTCTTGCCCTGAGTACTCAGCTCGAGGCTATTTCTTCCGCCACCGACTAATGGATTTTCCCAACGAGGAGTGGTTGTATAACTGGATGTGCAACAGGTCTGCTGCTGACATAGCTTAGCATTGCCCCTGGCATAATCTTACCGAGATGAGTTACAGCATGGCTTGGTAACCTGGCATATAATTGATCAGCCTTACACACTGTGTGATCTATTTCCCCTTCTGGTTCAGACGTCAGTCTGGGCATGATCAGACCTGCCCAGAGGGGGGGTAAAGTACCCGATTTCATTCCCCATCCGTGGTTCACACTTGGCTAGGTACCTCACTGCTTGGAGGATGAGAGAGCTTTTGGCCCCTACCCCTAGTTTCAGTTGTGCCCTTTCTGGTAAATGCTTGGCTTGGCTCGAGGATGAGGCACAAACCAGGCCTACTTTGGCTTCAGAAGCTTCCACAAGCACAAGTGGAGGACGCATGAGCACCTGATTCATCTATGCCCTTAGTTTATTGCTTTGACCTTTCTTTTCAAGTTTTTCGATGTAATAAAAGCAACTTTGATTTGTATCAGAGAGTTTGAGAACTTTAAGTTGAAATCAATGAAATTAAAGTTGTGAGCACTGAAAATTTTCCTTTTGGTCCAAAAATGGTCTAAGTTGTAGAAGGGTAAAATTTGACCAAAAACAACTTTTATTAAAACTTTCCAAAACCATTTTCGAAAAGGATCACCACTTGACAAGCACAGAATCAATCCTCAAGATGTACAACCCCGAATCAAAAGATGATAACTGCCCCTTATTTGAAGACCACTGCTCTGGATTGTAACAAGCTCTTCTCTCAGAGTAAAGATCACAACCAAACTCTTAGGTACAGGACAGACAAAGATGACTTCATCAGACACACGGACAGAACAGTTGAGTTGGAGGTGATTGCAGCCGAATTTCAAGGTAAAGTTGTCTACGTATCCCGAAGATAGGAGTTAGGCCTTATGTAGTTCGGTTCAGGTTTGCTCGAGTATTAACTCTCTCCTTTTATGCTCTAACTTTTGCCAAGGCCGCCCTTTAGGGTTTTCAACCTTGCGAGCTCAATTTTTCTTTATTTCTAATTTTTCATGCTCTAACTTTTGCCTAGGTCGCCGTTCCTGATTTTCGGCCTAGCGAGCCTCTTAGGGATAGTATATCTTCAACTTGTCCATGTTGATTAGTTGGGAAAATTTCAGGCCATCTAGATCCATGAGAATAACAGCTCTACCCGACCAGATAGTTTTGATGATGTAAGGACCAGTCCAATTGGGTCTGAACTTGCCCTTAGGGTCATGAATGGGAGCTCGGTTGTCTTTTAGCACCATATCTCCCTCTTTGAGATTCTGGGACTTAACCTTCTTGTTAAAAGCCCTAGCAATTGTGTATTGATAGCTCTGAACATGATACAATGCTTTTCAGCCTTCTCTCATCAAATAACATCAGCTCTGTTGCCATTCCGCCTCTGTTATCTGGTACTCATCCATAACTCGTAGTGACAGGACTTCTATTTCAATTGGCAGAACAACTTCCATCCCGTAGACGAGAGAATAAGAAGTTGCCCTTGTAGACATCCGGATTGAAGTTCTATAGTCGCAGAGTGTGAATGGCAATTTATTTGGCCAATCCCTATAGGTCTCAATCATCTTCTGCAAGATATTCTTGATGTTCTTGTTGGCAGCTTCAACGACTTCGTTGGTTTGCGGCCTGTATGTAGATGACTTATGGAAAGCCACATTGTATTTCTCTAACATGTCTATCACCTCTTTCTTGAAGTGGAAGCCATTATCTGATATGATCTCGTTTGGGACTCCGTATCGGCAAATGATGTTGTTTCTGATGAACTTAGCCACATGCGATGCTTTTAACACTGCATAGATATAACATTCTGTATTTTGAGGTATTAATATTTAGTGAGTGATATTGGTGGTTTATTATAATAATTTAGTGGTGAGATTTTTAGATGGAAATCAAAAAAATAAAATTATTTATTATATTTATCACATCTCTTTTATATCTATCTCATTGTTATTCATTCTCATTTAATAATGCATTTATCAATTTTTTTTAAAAAATTCCCCCATCACGTGGAGATAAATAAATAATTATAAATAAATAAATAAAAAACACAAACAAATAAACCGTGGGCAACAACCCACAGTTTCCCTAACCTGCCCCATACCCATTTGCTTTCCCAAACTTCCTTGATTTATTGGGAACATAATTGCCTTTTTATTTTTTATCTATCTCCTCATATTCTTATAAATTGAGCTTATCATTTCTCAATTCCTTAACTTCACCTTTGCTTTGGCTTCATCTCTTTTTTCATATTGTTTTCTCTCTTAATTTGTTTGTGATCAAAATATTAAATTTAAATATAGGATTTAGAGTGAGAGTTAATGTTTTTAATATGAGAGTTGTATATTTTATCAAAGTGAGATCAGAGTTATTTTTGGAGACCCATGGAGTAATTTCAGATTTATGGTGGCAGAATTAATTGATTAGAGGTAAATTCGGGTTGTATACAATATGCTCTATTTAAATCTCTTTGCGAAGAGTTCTCTATTTTTAATTATCCTCAATTTGTAATCCACTTGATTATTGTGGTTATTAATAGATTTTGTAAAATCATTTGTTGTCGAATCGTTGATATTCTGATCATTTGGTAAAATTCTTTACAAATATTTCAGTGTTAAAATGGTGATACTCCGTACATGGATCGAGTAAATCTTTTTAATTTGTTTACACCAATATGCCCGGATAAGCGTGGAGCTTGGGTGAGGTGGGTGAATAAATGAATTTGTTCACTGGTCATGTACTGAGTAGGATCAGGTATTTGGTCATAGATAAATTATGGTTGATTTGTTGTGCAATTTGATAAATTGCTTGATTATCGTATCGTTGATTTAATGTCATAAATTGTTGGATTCTTGTTAATTTATTCTTTATCCGAGCCTTGTATTCCTGTCGTATTGTATACTTTTCAAATTAATTTATTTTTCAGGTGTGGAGCAAATTTTAGCGGAGATCAAAATTGAGATTAGAAAGATTTATTAATATAGAGATTTGGAATCCACCATTGCAATTATTAAATTTGGAGATAGTTGTAATATTGTTTATTTCGGAGATAAATGTACTATAGAATATTTTGGAGAATACGGTACAATTTGGAGACAATTTTGTAGTTATTATTTTTGGGAGCAAAACTTGTATATTTTTTTTTTGAGGCTATTTTAGTGTATTTAACGACCCGGGAGTGGGGCGTTACAATAGGACTGAGCTTCCACCCACTTTGTAAAGTAATCAATTGCCACCAAGATGTATTCATGCCCATTCGACCCTTTTGGTGTGACTGCACCAATAACTTCAATTCCCCATACTGAGAAAGGCCATGGCGAAGTCATGTTGTACAGTTTTGACGGCGGGATATTCATGCGATTAGCATGAATTTGTCATTTGTGGCATCGCTGAACAAAACCAATACAATCCTCCTCCATAGTGGACCAGTAGTAACCTTGCCTGAGATGACCTCTTTTGTACATTCCTAGATGACCTCTTTTGTACATTCCTAGATGACCTCTTTTGTACAGTTTACCTCCGTAGATGATAAATTGGACAGCCATTCATCGTATTCCCCTTTTGTCCTTGGCATGTGCCCCTGGTAGATAAATCTCATTTTCAAGAAGTTCCAAATATCGTAGTACCAAGGGTTTCTGTCTTGCGCTTCATCTATTGCGGCGATAGTTTCATAGGCCGGCGTGTATCTCTGCTCAATGATAATCGGACGCATCCGGACTCAAAGTGGGATGTTTACCATAGAAGATAGAGTTGCTAAAGCATCAGCGAACCTGTTGTTCTCTCTTAGTAGATGCGTGAAAGTCAGTTTTTCAAACCTAGGAATCAAAACATCCAAGGTCTGGTGATAAACCTTCATCTTTTCTTCTTTGACCTTCCAGTCCCCATTTACCTCCGTAGATGATAAATTGGATAGCCATTCACCGTATTCCCCTTTTGTCCTTGGCATGTGTCCCTGGTGGATAATTCTCCTTTTTCAAGAAGTTCCAAATATCATAGTACCAAGGGTTTCTGTCTTGCGCTTCATCTATTGCGGCGATAGTTTCATAGGCCGGCGTGTATCTCTGCTCAATGATAATTGGACGCATCCGGACTCCAAGTGGGATGTCTACCATAGAAGATAGAGTTGCTAAAGCATCAGCGAACCTGTTGTTCTCTCTCAGTAGATGCGTGAAAGTCAGTTTTTCAAACCTAGGAATCAAAACATCCAAGGTCTGGTGATAAACCTTAATCTTTTCTTCTTTGACCTTCCAGTCCCCATTTGCTTGAGAAACAACTAGGTTCGAGTCCCCGATAACGTCCAACCTTTTTGCTCTTAGTTCCAGGACGGCTTTTAAACCAGCGATACACGTTTTATATTTTGCTTCATTATTGGACACCTTGAACCGGAGTTTGAAGGCTAAAGGTATATGGAAGTTGTTGGGTGCTATCAACAACACACCTATCCCATAACCGTATTGATTAGACGCTCCATCAAAGTACATCGTCCAAGTCTCCTCCTCAATTTACAGAATGGCTTCATCTGGGAATAGGTATTCCACCGCCTCATCTCCCTCTACTGGGTGATTTGCCAGGAACTCCACTACAGCTCTCCCCTTGACTGACTTGCGAGTAACATACTTAAGATCAAATTCGGAGAGAAGAAGCAACCAACGGGCTAGCCTACTCGTAAGTGTTGGTTTCTCAAAGAGATATTTGATGTGATCTAATCTCGAAACCAGGATTACAGAGTGAGCTAACAAATAGTGCCTCAACTTCCTGGTAGCCCATACCAAGGCTAGACAAGCTTTCTCTAATGGAGTGTAGCGAGTCTCATAATCCAGCATTTTCTTGCTCAAGTAGTAGATGGCTTTCTCCACCCTATCCTCAGATTCTTGAGCAAGCATGCATCCCATAGTTGTGTCTGTGACTGACAGATACAGAATCAAAGGCTTCCCTGGCTCTGGCGGCGACAACACAGGCGGATTCTGGAGATACTGCTTAATCTACTCGAAGGCGAATTGACATCGATCATCCCATCGAAATTTCTTTCCTTTCTTCAGGAGACCAAATAGTGGTTCACAAGTCAAGGTTAATTTAGAAATAAACCGTCTTATGAATTGCACTTTACCCAGAAAGCCTCGTACCTCATTTTCAGTCCTTGGTGGTGACATTTGTAGGATGTCCTTGATTTTGGAAGGATCGACCTCCATGCCCCTCTGTGTGATCAAAAAGCCCAGCATTTTCCCTACTGTTACACCGAAAGTACATTTCTACGGATTCAACTTTAGTCTGCATTCTCTGATTCGTTGAAAGAATTTCTTCAAGGCGGTGTAGTGGCCCTCTCTTTCTTTGGACTTGACAATCATGTCGTCCACGTACACCTCGACCCCTTTATGGATCATATCGTGCAGAATAGTGGTTGCGGCCTTTTGATAGGTAGCCCTGGCATTCTTCAGCCTAAACGGCATAACCCGATAGCAGTAGGTTCCCCATGGTATAGTAAATGCAGTTTTCTCTCTGTCCTCAGGGGTTCATTAAAATCTGGTTATACTCAAAAAACCCGTCCACGAAGGATAGCAATGCATGACCCGCAGTGAAGTCCACTAACTCATCAATGTGCGGCAGGTGAAAGTCGTCCTTCAGACTAGCTCTGTTTAGGTCTCGAAAGTCCACACACCCCCGGATTCTACCATCATTTTTCGGCACTAGGACGATGTTGGCCAACCAAGTCGGATATTTAGATACTAACAAGAAACCTGCCTTGATCTGCTTGGTGACCTCTTCTTTGATTTTCAACACCCAATTTGGATGGATTCTACGTAACTTCTACTTGACAGGTCAGGCCTCGGGGTCAAGAGGGATCCAATACTGTATAATCTCAGGATTGATTCCAGGCATGTCTTCGTAGGACCATGCGAAAACATCTTTGAAATTTTTAATAAAGTGACTAAGCGCTCGCGCTCATCCGAAGACAACGTGGACCTGATCTGGACCAGACGCGGATCCTTTTCAGTACCCGCATTAATAGCAATGATTTCATCAGCATAGGGTTTTGCAAACCTCTCCTCCTCTTGATTAATCAAGTTTTTCAAAACCAGAGGAATTCCTTCTCCTTCGTTTTCATTAAAATTCTGAAAATCGTGGTCAATGCAATAAACAAATGGCACAGAGAAATACTCAGAATCGGCAGCGTTCTTATTCATAAGGTCTAGCTCTTCGGTTACAACCGACTCAAAAGTATAAAAAAAAAAAAGAGGACCTGGACAAGACTTTGGCATCCGGGTTATCACCCCCAGGAATACCAAACTGAGACTCAGAAGAATCAGAATCTGATTCCGACTCCACAGACTCTATGAAATTAGATTCTGGCTCATTACCCGACTCAGAACTAAATATGTAGCCCTCCTCCAGCTGCCAGATAAGAGATGGTGCTTCCAATACATCCAAAATGTTGCTGGATAGGTTCACACCCAGTTCATCCCCGATCATGGAGATGGTAAGGTTATCCCCCAAGTTCTCTGAGTTAGCCGGAGGATTTGTAAGGAGACATGCCAGTGCTGCCCCTACTCCAAGCTCGCTGTTGTCTGAGTCACTTTCCATGCTCTTTTCAGCTTCAGTACTTGGCTCAGCCTTTTCCTCAACATCACTATCTTGCAATTGTAGGTCGAAGAAAATTTCGAAGCCAAGAACACGCTACTTCGTAGAATTCATCCAAGGCTCAGGAAAGCCGCAAAATGGGAAGTCTTCTCCCTCTCAAACAAAGCGGCCATTCAACGTTCCCCGGATTGGCTTGTGAATGAGCTCATAGTGTTTTCCGGCCTGCTTGGCTCTGGCTCTGCCTACTTTCTCTTCCCTTTTCCTGACCCAATCCTCTTTGGTGGGTATATATACCAAACCAAAGGTATGCGAATTATGCGGCACATCGGCCAATGCTAGACACTTTTCCGGCCACTTCTTCCAAGGCCCATTCTTGGCACATGTTGCAATTTATTCATGACATAGTTTGATTGGGCGTTGACATACATGCCCTCATCAGCGGCCAAGATGGTTTGCACTACCCGGGCCTCATTCAGGGTAAACCCTGAAACGAATACATTATCCTCGCCATGAACAATCTTTAGCACTAGTGTAGTTACCTCTGGCGGGGGATGGATGGATGAATTCTCAAAAACAATCACCACTCCTTTCCCGTGAGCGTATTTCAGCATTTGGTGGAGGGTAGAGGAGACTGCTTTCACCAGATACAACCGGGGTCTCCCTAGTAGTAAGTTGAAGGTGGCCGGGACATCCAGGACATGGAACTCGACATCCTGCTGAGCTGGGCCCACCTAGACTCTGATTTGAACTGTGCCCATAACCTCTCTGCTTGTATTATCATATGTCCAGATTACTTAGGCTGTAGGCACAAGTTTGTCGGTCTAAGGCCGATGGCATAAGCTGTGTGGGAAGGACAGACATTGATAGCCGAACTGGTGTCGACCAACACCACTGGTACCCATTTCTCTCTGCACTCAACAGATATGTACAGGGGTTTGTTTTGAGACAAGCCTTCCGGCGGCAGTTCTTTATCAGAAAAGGTTAGGGTTGGCCCAGCACCATATGGGAAGACTAATCCCACAAGCTGTTCAGGGGTAGTGTCAATGGACAACTTAGCTTTGTCCATTACTGACAGTATAGCCTGTCGATGCACCCGAGAGACCATAAGAAGACCCTAGATTGAGACGTCGACTTGGATTTTCTTCAGTTGCTTCAAAACTGCTTCTTCCTCTAGTTGCTTCTCTTTTTGTTTCTCAACCTCTCTGACTTTCCCAAAGGCCTCAGCTTGGTCTAAGTGCGGTGGCTTGAAATACCGCCCACTTCTTGTCATGTGGTTTATCTCTTCTGTGTACCATGTGTTGTCTGGAAGGCACTCACCCCAGTCCTCGTCGGTGTGAGCCAGAAGTAGATCGTCATCTCCCACCATACACCCTCGGCAGCCGACAAACAGTTGTTCGGCACCATTTGTATCACTTTCATGTCACAAGTTTCCTCCGCAGGGCGTTGAGCCATTATAGCTTTGTAGTTGTCTTCAACCCTTTCTTGTGCAAACTGCTTCAGTGCAGCTTCCTGTTCTGTGTCCACAGTACTCACAGTGCCCAATTCCTGAACTGAATTTTCCACGTCGGTGTTCTCCGGCAGTTCCTCTTTTCATCGGCCATTCCAGCCATTGCAGCAATTCCTGCTTTTTTTTCCTCCGATTTTGTTTCAGTTCCTTCCTCCTTGTCAGGTTCATCACTCAACCACCCAGAGTTGTTCGCTGATCTAGTCAAATCAAACTAGTCAATCTGTACATCCCCTTGATCTTGTTCGTCAAAGAACTGCAGGTTGTTCAAGTCCTTATCAAGTTTTGACAAATTATCTAAACCTTGGCTTGGGCCATCCTCTTTAACCACATTGACCTTTATTGCAGTTGGCAATACCACTTCTGGCTTGACTTGATCAATCGGCACAATGTAACAGCTTGGATCATACTCCCCCTCAAACAAGTCCTTAGAGCACTCAAGCAACGGACTCGTACTCTCCTCTAAGGCCAGCCTGCCTTCTACTCCAATTGTCATCACCACAGGTTTAGGTTGAAGTGGGGAGGTGTCCATCATGCACAAACCTGTGCTTTCAGGAATGAACACCATCAGTCTGGGTAGGTGGGAAGGGGTAATATATACACTGGGGTCGTGGGGGATGGCCAGTGTATGGATTAGGTTTAGGTTGTGAGGTAGGGAAACTTGATTGTGGGCCGGGAGAGGGTTGGTAGTTACATTTGCTTTTTGGGGTAGTGTAATCACCTTATTGTAAATGAGATCTTAAATCTCATTATGCAGCCTGAAGCATTGGTCGGTGTCGTGACTATGCTGCTGGTGAAACACACAGTACTTTGCTGGGTTGTGTTTGGGTGGAAAAGGATCAGGTAGTGGGCGAGGCTCTAGTGGTTTGAGGTGCCCCTTTTTGATCAACACCTTCATGGCTTGAGATAAAGACATGTAGAGTTGGGTAAAGGTCCTCTGGGATCGGGCAAGGTTGGTTGAAGTTTGTGGAGTCGTATTGGCAAAAAGATTGGTTGTCTTGGTTGTGGTGGTGATAACACTCACATCCAACGGCCGCGCAGCTGTGCTACCACTGGTGGTAGCATTAGAACTACGCACAAAAGGCCTCTTGGCTTGCTCTTTCTGATTAGTAATCAATCCTTGTTTCATGGCGTCTTCAATTTGAACCCCCATCTCATGGAGCTCGGTGAATGTGAACAAAGGTAAGACGATCATCTTCTGCAACAACTTCCCGTGCAGATTGCGGACTACCATCCTTATCTGATCTTTCTCGGAAGGCCGTGTGGTCATCATTGAAGCTTTAGCCCTTTACCTTGTCACGAATTTTGAGAAGCCCTCATTTGGCTCCTGGTGCGTTGCCTCGAGATCACGAGTTGTGACCTCGATTTGTGTGTTGTATGAGTACTATGCAACGAAAGCCTCAGTCATATCCTCTAAACTCTGCTTCACAGAATCCTCCAACTTTGTATACCATATGGTGGCTATACCAGACATGGTACGACCAAAGAGTGAGAGCTTCTGCAGTCTGGTCAGGCCCATCGGCCGCAGGATGTCTGAAAACAGTCGAAGATGAACCATAGGGTCTCTGGAACCATCGAAACGATCGATGTGCAGCATTTTGAACCGGTTTGGCAATGTCACTACAGAGTCAGTATACCCGTCTTTTACATCGGGGATAGAATTCACACCCTGCGCTCTCTTGAAGAGCTTCTCCAACTTGTTGACTTTAAGCACAGTTGGGTCAACCTCAAATTCAAATGGAGCCTCGGTCTGATACATAGGTGCTTTGGAGGCTTGTGGTGGGATTAGCTCTACCAAGTTGCCCTAATTCTCAACATGGGCAGTGGCTCCGGGTGCTAGGATACCCGTAGGAGGTGCATGAGATGCGGCAGCCGCTGCTGGCTGTGGTTGTTGTAGTTGCAGCCTATTTATTACCTCTGCCTGGCGTGCTGTGACCTCGGCCGGACGAGCAGCGTCTTGCTGCATGGTTTCAACAGTTTGTTGAAGGTAGTGGATTAGGTCTTCCATACTGACTGGGGAATACTGTGCCATCGAAATTGGCAAGTGATCTCGTACTAGACTAGATATAGAAGATTGAGCCTGACTAGATGCGGGTGTAGTGAGGGGTGACTGCTGTAAAAATTAAATCGGTGAACTCTGCCTGACTCTCCTCCGTCTAGTAATCAGTGGGAGCGAAGTAAACACGGGCTGTCCCCTAACAAGATCTCTAGCCTTGCAAAGCCTTCTGACACGGGTTCAAAGCACTTGGGGGATATCCGAACTTTCTGAAGCTATGGTGTTATACTATCTAGCAAAAAGAAATAAAGCAAAAAGAAAGCAATAATCAGAAACCGCACAGCACCTCAGCTAATGATGTTTACAACACACAGATGTAATCAAAACTGTAGGACTGCAATCAACACTGAATTGTGCCCCAAAAACTGATACCCAACTTGCAACTGATACGCACATTCCGGTACAATTTCACTGTAAAGCACATACCAGTTAAGTAAGAGCTAAAATACCCCTATGAGGGGGTAAGGTTACCTTGTCCTAGTTTCGTCAGGAACTAGGGTTCACTATTCAAACAAAGCGGTTTCACGCAATCCTATATTCGAGTGAGCATCCTGTCTTAGTTTGGAACAGTCTCTATGGCTTTTCGATATGCAACTAGGCCAAATGGTCAAAAGGGTACCTCAACATGACTACCTAATATACCTCTCACACCTAACACCAAGAAGTGAAAGGAGGATCAAACAGTACAACGGTAGTCCAGATCTAAGGGTTGTGTTCCCATCATGGCAGAGCCTGTGACTAGTCAGCCTTTTGGCAAGCTTTTCGGGCAAACCTTCGGCAAACCATCCAGAAATAATAGATGGCAAACACAGTGACTTAAACGCACCAATGCAAATGCAATGCAAAGAAACATATAAGTGTAGATAAAATTTCATATCATGAAGTTCAAGTCAAGTTCTCTATCTTTCCCCAGCAGAGTTGTCAGAAACTGTAGCTCGACTTTTTCGCGCCCCCTTTCGGAAGGCGAATAAGCCCTACAGTATCGGACTCCCGTGGAATGTGAAATTGAACGCCAAAGAGTCCAAATCCAGCAAATCTTTTAGAAAGTCGATTTTGAATCAAAAATGCCAAAATTGGATTGCTTTGCCAGATACATAGTCACCACCTAAATATTTTGTTTTAAGGAAATTTAGGAAACCCATAACTCGTGCCAAAGGCCACGTGTCCGTTATCACCAAGATTGTCTCGGCTCAGGAACTTAGGTACGAGAGGGAAAGGTCATGAATGAATTGAGCACCCCTGCTCTCCTGATCAAAGATCGGCCTCTACTAATCATGATATGAATCTTATGTACATTATATGCTCTTGTTCCAGTTATTAGACTAGCATTACTATGTGATGCGCGTACACACTAGTATAGACTAAATTGCAAGAATTGGAACGTTTGATTCGTGTTCGTTTTCAAAATTGTTTCAAAATATGTACCACTTGAAAAAATGATCGCATACGAACGTTACTCAAATTATTCCAATTCAAGCAATAAGTCTTCATCCACAGGCATTCAAAACAGTTATAGCAATTAAGCATTTAGCCTTATGGCAAGCATGCTAAACATGGCAATAATTACACTCATGCGACATGCTATAGCGAGTAAAGGCTCACCTAGTACTCCAAGCCAAAAAAGAGATACAAGTTAGAAAAATGCATGATTCATAACTATGCAATATGACTAATGCAACACTTGCGATATGCAACTAATAGACTTGGCTACTAATATGGCATATGAATTAATTAAATAGCATACGGTCTAAGCACGTATTCAAAGAAGTATTAAACTAGCGATGCAGTTAAAATGATGAACTGAGCCTCAGTGCATGCAATACAAATAGATACAAACATGAAGTATGCTAATTGAAACATGATATCCCTAAACTAGCCATCATAAGCTAGTAAATAAAAGGGAGAAAGACGTGGGGTTAGAAGACATGCACATTATTACATTGCGCTCTCATAAAGGAGAGTCTGAATGAACTAACTAGCTAACTAGCTAACTAAAGCTAAGCTAATTAAGCTAACTATTACAAAACAAAATGAATAAACTAGCTAAGCTACTTAACTAATTATTACAATACCGTATGAATTAACTAACTATTCTAGTTAATTAATGATTATAACATCACAACTAGTTAACTACTTTAACTAATGAAATAATTACAACACAAGTGCAACTAAAAGAAGTAAGTTAAACAATTAAGTACTAGGCTAACCACTCCGCATCGGGAAGCGAGAGATGTTTATGCGCATGCTCGGTTTCTACCCGAAAAGGCCACTATTTTACTTCCAGAGAGCCTCTGTTGCATAGAGAACACATAAACTATTGCCCACTTCCAGAATAACTCTGCTTTGCCTAAAAAACACACTGCTAAATTTTGCATCAGTGGTCGGCCGACCAGTGATAGCCAGCCGGCCATCAAAGGTGGCTTGCCGGCCATAGAGAATGGCCTGCTGGCCACTGTTGCCCAAGTCACCTTGCTGCAACAGAGAACAAACAGAGCATGCACAGGGTATTTTCAAGGGTTTGTTTGCACAATTCACCCCTCCTTTTTATGAACAAATCAAAGGAGTACTGAACTTGGTCCACAAGCCATCAACTCAAGCAATTTCATTGCATGATGGCATATGAACCAAAATGTGCAAGTTCAATAAATGCAACAAAATAAGATTCCAACCTCCTCCCTTTCATGAATTGATCAAAGGAAGTGGTGACCTTGGAAACTTGAATCATTTTATCACTAATAAGTATGAAATGCCTCAAGCCTCCATGTGTTCAATTAATGTCCGATTGAACACAAAACCAATTATTATCTTGTACAACTCATTTTAGTTATTTCTTTTCTTTTTTTACCGTTCATTCTTTAATTCATTGAGTCCAATGGGAGTTTAAGTCCTCTAAATGGAAAGAAGACTCAAACCAAAAGTTGTTTTAGGCATGAAAGAGACATCATACCGTTGGTAATGAACCCCAAAGGGATTAAACCATTAACATGACATCTTAATCTCATGCTTTAACAAACAAGTTATTTGAACCACTTTCAAAGCAAAACAAAAGCCAAGAAAGGAAGGAGATTGCAGAGGTGATTAAAAGTGATTACAAGTATGTAAAACCATAAATAAATGCAATTAACACAAAGGAGATGGTGTCTAAGGCCTAGAACACCAAACTCGTGAGGAATATTACACTATAAGCATGCAAAACAAAGCTCAAATGTAACTAACAACCCAAAACAGTGCTGAAACAGTCTAAAATAAGTCCTGAAACATGCTGGAATTAAGCTAACAATAGCTAGATTAATATGCTAAAACATAGCACAAGGTAGGCTAGTAAGTAAGAAACAAGGAGGGGAGGCTAATCCCTCCAAATTTGGACTTTAAAACATGATTCTGACCACTGAAAAAGCTCTAAAAATTAGTGTTTAAAAGCTCAAAAACAGATAGTAAAAGAATGGGAAACACAAGGGAAAAGGCTTCCAAAGCAAGGTACAAAGAAGGGTGGAACACTCCTCAACCTTTAATGGCCTTTAAACCCAAGTTTTAGCCCAAAAATACAGAAGTTTTACAGCCCAAAAAAACTTGGAAAAATGCAAGAAAAAGAGTAGTTAAAGCAAGCAAATAGGCAAAGCCTTATACCTTTTGAAGAGGAAATCAATTCCAAGCAACAAAACCAAGCAAACAACACCCTCAAGAGCTCAAACAAGCCTCAAAGACACCTCAACTCAAAGATGAGAAGGTTTGGTTAAGGGTGTATAGGCAAAGGTTAAGAGTGTATAGGCTAAAGTGTAAGGATTTGCTAGAGAGAGAGAGAATTGTAGAGAGAGAGGAAAAATTTTGCTCTAAAATCTTTCTAACCTTAAAACATGAGAGGGAGGTCTCCTATATATAGAAAACATGAATTCCCCTCAAGAACATCTAACCCTGCACGTGGGGACAAATGCATGCATCTGTGCAAACAGTTGGCACAACTGTCACAAAATATCTGCAAAAGAAACTGGTGGCCGGCAACCAAAAAGTGATGGTCGGCAGCCCAAAAAGGTGGCCGGCAGGCCACGAGAAGCTGCATGCTTGAAGAACCAAGGCTTGGTCCAAGAATGAGGCAACAATGGTATAGGGTTTGAAGGGCTCAAAGCTGTGGCATTCCGTTGAGGACTTTGAGCACTTGACGAGCATGTAAAATCATCATTGGGTGTGCAAGCAATGACATCCAAGTCGTAAGGGCCGTCAAAAATGGGGTGTTTACAATAGTGCTTGGCTATCAATTTTTTATATATTCTTATATATTCTTCGGTGAGAGAATGGTGCTTGCTAGGTAATTCAATTGGTAAATTCAAGGCTTAGTGGAATTCAATTCTATGGGTTTATTTTCGGCAGTCATTGTGTGACTGATTTGGGTCATTATTTTGGATCTTCTACAATCTGGTTTTGAAGACTTTTGTTCATCTATTTGGTGAGATCTTTTCTCTTGCTTATTTGTGATTATTTGGAATTCACCTAAGGATGGTTTTGTGAGACCATTCGTGTCTCGTTTGTAATCATTTGGAAATTTTTTGGTTGATAGTAGAATCGGATTTCTATCCCGTGGACGTACCTCACATTGAGGGAACTACGTAAAAATTCTTGTGTTGTTGTTGATTTAATTTTTTTGCATTAGTTTTTATTCTCATTGATTGATTTATTTGTGGAAAATCAATGATTTTCCCCAACAACACAACTGGTATCAGAGCTTACGATTTATTTGGGTTTATTTATTTGTGTAAATAATGGAGGGAAATGTGGGTCACATGTCTAGCTTCAATGGAAGCAATTGGGTAACTTGGAAAACTAAAATGGAGGATCTATTATTTTGTAAAGATTTGTATGGGCTTATTGAGGGTGACGGTGGCAAACTCGAGGGTATGCAAGATGATGAATGGAAGAGGCTTAATCGAAAAACCGTTGGTGTTATCCGTCAACGGATTGATGACGGTGTGTTTCATCATGTTGCTACTGAAACTTTAGCACATGATTTATGAATTTTTTTTTAAGGTCTTTATGACAGGAAATCAGTCACAAATAAAGCTTTTCTGTTTCGTAAGTTGGTTAATTTAAAATATAAAGAAGGTAACCCTATTTCGGAACATTTGAATGAAATAAAGAGTATTGTTAATCAACTTGCTTCTATGAAAATTGTTTTTTATGATGAGTTGCAGGCTTTAATGCTACTTAGTTCTTTGCCTGGAAGTTGGGAGACTTTGGTTGTGATGGTTAGTAATTCGACACCTGATGGAGTTGTCACAATGAGCTAAGTCACTAGTAGTTTGTTGAATGAAGAAACTAGAAGAAAATCATCAGGTTCCTCTCATTTGGAAGCATTTGTTGTGAGAGGCTGAAGCAAAACAAGAGGGAGGAGTAAGACTCCTCATGGTCGTGATCAAAGCCGTGACAAATCAAACGATGGTTCTTTTTCAAAAAAAGACATTGAGTGTTATTATTGCCATGAGAAATGACATATAAAGCGAGAATGCCGAAAGCCCAAGAACAAGGAGAAAAAGCGTGACAAAAGTGTGGATAAGAAGCAAGAAGACACAACGACAGTTACTACCGATGATCTCATGATTGTTTGTGAAGATGATTGTATCAATTTTGTGGGCCAAGAGAGCAATTGGGTGATTGACTCCGGTGCTTTTTTTCATGTGACTTCTAGAGTTGATTTCTTTACTACCTACTCCAAAGGAGATTATGGTTCTATTCGAATGGGTAATGAAGGTTTGTCCAAGATTATTGGCATGGGTGATGTTTGCTTGGAAACAAATTTGGGCTGCAAGTTGTTGCTTAAAGATGTGAGGCATGTTCCCGACATTCGCCTCAATTTGATCTCTATCGGGAAGCCAGATGATAAAGGCTACAACAACAAATTTGGTGATGGAATATGGAAACTCACAAAGGGTTCTTTGGTGGTGGCCAAGTGCAAGAAGACTTATACATTTTATTTGATGCAAGGAAAAATTTGTAAAAGTGTTGTCAATGCACTTGAAGATGATACTTCTACCGAATTATAGCACAAGCGGCTTGGCCATATGAGTGAAAAAGGGCTACAAGTTTTGTTCAAGAAAGAGCTTCTACCCGGTTTGAAAGGTACACATGTTAAAATTTGTGTTCTATGTTTGGCAAGTAAACAACATAGAGTTTATTTTCATAAAAATATTGCTTCTAGAAAAGAAAATGTTTTAGAGTTGATTCATTTGGATGTTTGTGGTCCTTTGAAAGTTAGAACACATAGTGGTGCACTTTATTTTGTTACTTTTATTGATAATTATTCAAGGAAAGTTTGGGCTTTTATACTAAAAACTAAAGATCAAGTTCTAGATGTATTTAAGCATTTTCAAGCCATGGTTGAAAGAGAAACACGGCAAAAATTGAAGTGCATCCGATCAGACAATAGTGGTGAATACATTGGGCCATTTGATGAGTATTGTCGCAGCCAAGGTATTTGGCGCCAAAAGATAGATAAGAAGACTTCCCAACAAAATGGCGTTGCCTAGAGGATGAACCACACCATTGTGGAAAGAACAAGGTGTCTACTTTTACAAGCTAAATTGCCAAGATCCTTTTAGAGTGAGGTAATGAGGACAGCGGTTGACGTGATCAATTTGTCTCCTTCCTATCCTTTAAATGGTGATGTTCCAGAAAGAGTTTGGACTGGCAAAGATATGTCTTATGAGCACTTGAAAGTGTTTGGTTGCCGAGCTTTTGTTCACATTCCAAAGGATGAGAGATCCAAGCTTGATAGTAAGTCAAGACAATATATTTTTCTTAGCTATGGGCGTGATGAATTTGGTTATAGATTGTGGGATCTGGTCGAGAAGAAAGTCATTCGAAGTCATGATGTTGTGTTTCTTGAAGACCAAACAATTGCAGACTTTGGTAACGGTGATCAACCGGAGCCAAAAAGTAGTGATCTCATTGACATGAATCCATCTCCTTCATCTTCAGTGGATGATGAAAATGGGGGAGATGTGTAACCACCTATTGAAGATGTAGAGGATAATGCTAATCCTAATGAAGTTGAGCCAGAAATTGAGGAAGAGCATTCAACTCAAGAACCGCCACCACAACTTGAGTTGAGGAAATCTACAAGGGACCGACAACCTTCAAGAAAGTATCCTCCCAATGAATTTGTATTAATTTCCGATCAAGGGGAGCCTGAGAGCTACCAAGAAGCAATTGAGCATGCAAAGAAAGATGATTGGAAAAAGGCCATAAAAGAGGAGATGAATTCATTACTTGAAAATCACACTTATGATTTAGTGAAATTGCCTACGGGAAGGAAAATTCTGAAAAATAAGTGGGTTTTCAAATTGAAGAATGATGGCAAGAATTTGAGGTATAAAGCACGTCTTGTTGTGAAAGGCTTTGGGCAAAAGAAAAGTATTGACTTTGATGAGATTTTCTCGCCGGTTGTGAAGATGTCTTCTATTTGGGTTGTACTTGGCATGGCCGCAAGTATGAACTTTGAAGTTGACCAACTTGATGTGAAGACTGCATTTCTTTATGGTGATCTTAAAGAAGAAATTTACATGGAGCAACCAAAGGGTTTTGTGGAAAAAAGGGAAAGAGAAATTTGTTTGCAAATTGAGAAAAAGTTTATATGGCCTCAAGCAAGCCCGCGACAATGATACAAAAAATTTGACTCTTTCATGATGAATAATAGTTTTTCTAAAACCACTTCGGACCATTGTGTGTTTATGAAAAAAGTTTCGGATAACAAATTTATTATTATTTTGCTTTATGTTGATGACATGTTAATTGTAAGTCAAGATTCTATTATGATTAACAAGTTGAAGTTAGAGTTGAGCAAGTCTTTTGCTATGAAAGATTTGGGGCCGGCAAAACAAATACTTGGTATGAAAATTGTTCGTGATCGCAAAAAGAGGTTGATTTGATTGTCTCAAGAAAGCTACATTGAGAAAGTTCTTCAGAGGTTCAACATGGATAAAAGCAAAGCCGGTTGGTTGTCCACTTGCGGGTCACTTCAAGCTTAGTTCGAATCAATGTCCTACAAGTGAGAAAGACAAGGAAGAGATGCTGAAAATTCCTTATGCTTTAGCGATTGGTTCTTTGATGTACGTCTTGGTTTGTATAAGGCAGGATATTGCTCACGCCGTTGGTGTGGTGAGTCAGTTTCTCTCTAATCCGGGTAAAGAACATTGGGCAGCGGTAAAATAGATGCTAAGATATCTTCGAGGGACTTTGAAGGTGTGTTTGTGTTTTGGGGATGGTAAGCCGATGCTTGATGGGTTCATGGATTCTGACATGGCCGGTGATGTTGATTCTAGGAAATCTACTTCGGGGTATGTGATAACATTTGCAGGGGAAGCTATGGCATGGCAATCTAAATTACAAAAATGTATTGCTCTCTCAACTACCGAAATTGAATTTATTGCCATTACGGAAGCTTGCAAGGAAGAGTTATGGTTGAAGAAATTTTTGCAAGAATTGGGTTTGAAACAAGAAAGGTATGTGCTTTATTGTAATAGTCAACGTGCTATTCATTTGAGTAAAAATTATACTTTTCATTCAAGATCGAAACACATTGATGTGAGATATCATTGGATTCGTGATGTGTTAGATTCGAAATTGTTACAACTCGAAAAGGTTCACACAGATGATAATATTTCGGATATGTTGACTAAGACTTTGTTGAGGGACAAACATTTAAAGTGCCGAACTTTGGCGAGTATGGTTGATATCTCCACCTAAGTCGGTAGGATGAGAATTGTTGAGTATACCTCCTTATTGGAGTATGAGAGCCAATTGGTTTATTAAAAGAGTTTAATTTGGTTTGGTATTGATTATAATATATTTTTATATATTATATCTAACTTGTAGAAGCCCAATTCAATTTGGTAACAATTAGAGTTTTGATAAAACAAGCCCAAAATTTAATAATATATATAAATATTGTTGTCTTTCCCGGAGTATATAGCAGCGGCAGCCAACATTGGTTTATAGTTGGTTTTGGTGAGATAGTGCTTGGCTATCAATTTCCTATATATTCTTCAGTGAGAGAATGGTGCTTGCTAGGTAATTCAAATGGTCAATTCAAAGCTTGATGGAATTCAATTCTATGGGTTTATTTTCGGCAGTCATTGTGTGACTGATTTGGGTCATTATTTTGGATCTTCTACAATTTGGTTTCGAAGATTTTTGTTCATCTATTTAGTGAGGTCTTTCCTCTTATTTATTTGTGATTATTTGGAATTCACCTAAGAGTGGTTTTGTGAGATCATTCGTGTCTCGTTTGTAATCGTTTGGAAACTTTTTGGCTGATAGTTGTTGGCTTTTTGGCTTTCGAAGGTTATTATTGTAATTGCGAGCGTGCCAACAAGGATCAATTAGTCCTTATAGAAAATTAATTGCCAACCAATTATCAGATGATTGTGTTTTAGTTCTTTCAGCCTCAATGAAAAGGACTTTTACTGGTGGCTTGATTTAGGAGAATGAAGCAAAATAACAATTAACTGAAGAACAGTTGAAGTATTTCATTAAAATGAAAAACTTACAATGATCTAAACTCAGCCTCGTAGAGGTTTACAGCAACAATCTACTTGAAACTACTCCTATGAACGACGTGCAGTGCAGGAATTTAAAGTACAGGAAATGAAAGACTGGAAATGTAAAACTGGAAAGGAAAATAAGTATAATAAGACTGGTTTTTTGGATCTGAGTCTGGGGGCTTTTTCTGGGCCTTCTCTGCTATTTATACTTCTCGAGGATGACCATCGAACTGTATTTCCAACCGTCGAACTGCTCCTCCATGATCGCTGATCATGTTGCCTTATAATTAGCTCCACTGTGCCATCACTTGCAGTTAGGCTTCCCTCCTAAATTTGAATTTAAATGTGAGTAACCGTTGAAGCCACATCACCTTGCATCTCTTTGTTGATCCACTGCTACTCAGATCTCGTAATAACCAATACTAACTGCCACGTGTACGATCAGGATCGAAGACTTGAATAGTCTTCCTGTATTACCCTTATTCTGCCACGCGTCGAATTGTAATTGGCTTGTACAAAATATGTAGCCAACATTACCCCCCGCACTAATATACCCAATACTTGGTGATATTAGTGGATCAAGGTTTTTTTTTATCCACGTCTTAGAACGTGCATGGGCTTTGCATTCTTCCAGAAATGCAACTGTCATTCATCATCTGCATTAAACTCTCCTTCAATCTTTTGAACATCCCCACCACCTTAGTATTCGAACAGACTGATACATTTGTTATGGCCGAATCAATTTTCTCCTCCATTGATCGAGCACACGAAGAGTCATCTGATGATGCTGTTCCTCCTCGAAAGAACCTCCATGCATTAATTAGCCACCTTTACCCACCTTTCTATATTCAGGTCATGGATGCCTTTGCAAATTATCAACCTTTGGACTACGAACACATTGCCCTTAATCCTTTGATTCAGAAACTTACAAATATGGACATGGGAAATTCTTCTTCTGACTCACCCTTGGACTACGAACAAACTGCTCTCAATCCTTTGATTCAGAAAGTCGCAAATATGGACACAGGAAGTTCTTTTTCACAATCCTCTGCATGGGATAAGGCTGCAGCTTCTTCTTCCTCTGGGGCTTCTGACCGGACAAGCTGGTCAAAACCTGAGGTCTGTGATTTAAGGGAGCGAATCAACCATCACTTTGTCGAGTTTACTGACCCTTTAGAGTTCCCTTCCTATGCGCGAAGCTCGGTGGTCTACCCTTACGTGCCTATCGACCGTCGACGCAGTTTGGAGGAGAATCTACTTGTAGCATGGTACACATCCTCCATGCCTACAAAGATAGTGCACACTGCCCGACGCTCCGAAGAGGCACAAGGGTACAATCTGTCGTTCTTAGCTCAGAAGGCGAAGCTTTGCTCTTCTGACTGGCTCGATTATATTAATGCCCTTGTTCCTTCTGCCCTTGCTCCTCCTCCTGAAGTGGAGGCTTCCATACCTTCTCCTCCGCCAACTCCTTGCTGGACAGAGAGACTGAGGCTTGCCCTCTCTGAGGATAAGGTCTTTCCTCCCTACAAGCCTCCACCTTCTCCTACTCCAGCTGAGCGGAAGCAAGCCCAATTCCTGCTTGCGGCCTTCTCTCACTTGCCTTTCAGTGTTCTTGAGGACGAAGTCCCTCTCAAGAACCTTCGATGGGCTTGTGATATTCTGACTCGGGGTCATGTCCTCAATCCCCTCGCCCAAGCAGAGCTTCACATGTTTTTGGATCAACTTCCATTACTTCTCCACTGGCATCAGACCTCTATAGCCACCATTCAATCTTTGGACCAACTCTCGTCCCTTCGAGTTCATGCCCAGTATGAAGCAGAGAACTTCATTGAAGAATTCGAAAATTTCAAGAATAAAGATTCTGCGTACTGGGATGACTTGGATATAGACGAGTTGGAACAAAGATTGAGAGAAACAGCATTCGAAATAAAGGCTGAAGAGCTCTTTTATGAAATGAGAGCACATCAACTTATGCAGCCAATCCTAGAAGAAATAGAGGATAGAATAAAGAAAGAACAGAAATTCATTGATCATAACTGGACCAAATTTCATGATCTTGTTATTTATTCTATTCCCTACTTTTATGAGCTTGAATTTGTACCCGAAGAGGGCCGTTCAATGTAATTGCTTTTTCTTTAATACAACTAAGACTTTTCTTTGTTTGGCATTGTTTCATCTTGTCTCCATTTGTCTTTAAAAGCAAATTCAGGGCTTTGAACTAGACAATTTTATCCTTCGAATCTGGACTCAATCGTTTTAAATGAAACACTAAAAAAAACCAATATGAACTTTTCCAATTTATGGAATAAAGTTTGACAATTTTTTTTTGCTGATTTTCATTTAGAATCAGTGCTTCGAATTTTAACAAACTTACCCCTCAAAGCTTGTTTTAATCATAACCAACATATGGTCATGGTTAGTATGATCAATCAATTTTAAATTGACCTTCTTTCCTTCGAACAACAGTCCAAACTTTCAAACAATATGAAAGCTCCTTTTGAGGGCTGCACTGTTTTAGTTCGAAAAGACAATCTCTTTCTGTATATATATAAACCAACTAATGGTTTTGATGTTTCGAACATCAATTTCCATCCTTAAGGGGTCTCAAGTTTTGCTTCGAAGGACATTACTCTCATTTAAGAAACCTAAAACAAGTCTTTAATCCCTTTGAAGTAAACAAATACTTGAGCATTCTTACATCCTTAGGTATGGAATGTGCTTTGAAGTCAGCTTCTCTGTTTCGAAGTCGTTTGTTATTTGACTTTTGGCGCCAAAATCTGGTTTCGAAGTCAAAGATTTTACTTCGAAGCTGGCATCAACATCTGGGATGTGTTTCTTTCTTCCAAAAATATCAATATTGAAGGAAACTCTTCGTATTTGTACTTTGGGTACTTAACGAATTACGCGAACAAACACTTGAGCGTTCTTTCATCCTTAGGTATGGAATGTGTTTCGAAGTCGGCTTCTCTGTTTCGAAGCCGTTGTTTTTTGACTTTTGGCGCCAAAATCTGGTTTCGAAGCCAAATATTTTACTTCGAAGCTGGTATCAACATCTGGGATGTGTTTTTCCCTCCAAAAGTATCAATATTGAAGGAAACTCTTCGTATCTGTACTTTTAATACTTAACGAATTACGCGATACATTTTCCAGACACAAAGGTTTTTTTTTTTTTAAAACCCTTTTACTTCGTGTTTTGAAATCACTTGCTCGTTTAACACACAAACCCTTTATCTCTACTGACTCTCTACTCCCTTTCCCAACTTCGTCTTCTGAGAAAGCTTTCAATCAATGGCTTCTTCTTCATTGAAAGTACCAGTTGTAGAGCGCGCGAGCCCGTCTGTAACCCTAAAAAGGATCATTGAGGCAGAATGTGAAAAGTACAAGGCCGGTGAGAAAAGCGCCATCGATGGACGCATTTTCATCCCTCGACGTCATGAGCAACAGGACTATGTGCTTGGGCCCATCTTCAAGGAGATTCTTACTGAGCTTCCAGCGTTATATCCACGTCTAGAAGACCACTGTCTCCTTTACGAAGGTGGTCTGGACTGGGGAACCTGGAGGATGAACCGTCCCCACCGATGCTGGCCCACGGTGAGACCGGAGTGGCAAGAATGGTACGATCGGGTTGTCCCTGCTAGGACTTTGGACCTTCAAGAGCTCTGCCTTCTCGATGCCCTTCGACTATCCAGGTTTACCATCTCAGAGGACCCTTTCCTAATTCCTGCTGCCCTTTGCTTCTGGAATTCTGCTTTTAATTTTTTCCAATTCAGATGTGGGATGATGGCCCCTACTGTTCTTGATATTTGCCATCTATTAGGATTATCTCCCATTGGTACCCCCATTGGACCAGATTATCCTGACTTATCAGTCCCCTTTTCTCTCCCCTCCCTTAACTCATCCTACAGTGACTTTGTCAAGGCTGAGAACAGAAGGGAGGGCCCTGTAACTGATAGGGAATTCTTTTCTTTCATACTATATTGGCTTTGCAAATTCCTTTTTTGCACTTCTTCTCAAAGAATTATGCCTGAATTTGCCCCTCTTGCCAAAGCTCTTGTCCTACAGAAAAAGGTGGCCCTAGCTCCATATGTTCTAGGTCATGTATATAGAGCTTGTTCTCTTTTTTGTGAGAAACCCTTGGATGCCAATCAGAGAGGTCCATTTTGGATACTTCAGCTTTGGCTTTTTGCTTATTTTGTTGAATTACAATCTAAGTGCCTTAAATTTTTTGAGCCAAACCCTTCTACTCATGGCATGAGGCTAGCCAATGCTTCACTTTATCCTTCTACTTTTGCTTTTTACTTCTCTTTCTTTCACCAACTTCCAGCTTCCCTTCCTTCTTTCAGTTTTCGTCCCTTCGAACCCATTACTATTGGCCCATCTTGGTTGAAGAATTTTCTAAGTGATAGGTTCTGTGCCTCACCTCCTCACAAAGATATATGGGCTTCTATTCTAATCCCCAGAGAGTTATTCATTGGGACTATGAACCCCAGAGCCTATAAATGCATTGCTGAGCCCTATTGTCCTGCTCAATTTGCTAGACAATTTGGCTTCTCACAAGGGGTCCCAATACCTCTCTGCAGTAACACCAATCTAAGTCTTACTAGCAGGGATTTAAAGGTTCGAAGGTCCAGACTAGAAGAGGCAACTTCTAAGTTTATACAGGACTTGATCGATTTTGAATACATCCCTTTCATTCCTCAAGGTAACCCATTGAAGAGGTACCAAAACTGGTGGGTGACCAACATGGAAGTATACTTGGCCATTGCTCCTCAAGACTTATTAATGGTGCTGGATGTGCCCCAATCCAAACCCAAAGGAGCTGGAGTTGCCACTTCTTCCACTGCTCTTACCACTTCAGTTCCTGTGCCTGCCACCACACAGTCTACTCCTGCTGCTTCCACTCCTCCTAGAGTTACTCGGGCTGCTTCTAAGAAAGATAGATACCCTTGTTTTTTCTCCTTTTGTCTTTTTTTTTTTTTATAATGCTTCTTAGCCTTATCCTTAGTTCTTCTTTTGTGAAGGTGGTGCGGGTGCTTCACAAGGAGATTCTCCTCAAAAGAACCAAGCTTTACATCTCCTCAGGAGCAAACATCAAAAGAAGAAAAGGAAACTCTTGCCTGATCTTGTCCAGGAAGCACCTGAAGTTCAATTGACAGAAGAAGAAGAAGAAGAAGCTCAAGAGCAAGAGACACTCTTACAAAGAAGAAAGAGAGTAACTGTCTCTTCTTCTGATTTGGCTCAAGATCCTACTCATGAGACAATTGCCAGAGTAGTAACAGAGGAACTCACTTCTGAGGAATCTGAATCCCAAATTGAAGAGAGAGAAATTGAGAAGGAACAGGCAGTACCAATACAGAGAAAAAAGAGAAGGAAGATGACTGTCTCCCCTTTGATTTGGTCGAAGACCCTATTCATGAGGCAGCTGCCAAGGCAGTGGAGCAGGAACATTCTAAGGCCATAATTGTTTTTGAGAGAGCTGAGAAGAGACGGCAGCAGCAATTCTTAAGAGATGAAGCTGTTGCTGCTGATGCAATCCAAAGGGAAACTGCAAGAAGGCAACATATTGCTGAACACTATTCCCTTCGTAGCTCTCCTATTGTTGTTATCACTTCTGAAACAAGTAACTTCTTTCAAGCCTCTACTGTTTTTCCTTGTCAGATTTTAGGTACTGAGACTTGACATTACTTTGTACTTCTTCTTTTGCAGCAACAACTACTGAGCCTGTTCTTCCAATAAGGACTACCTCAGTTTCAGTTGAAGTGGAACAAACTCAAATGTGGAGAACATTCAAATAATTCTGCCACTTCCAGGCCCTATATTTTCTATACCCTTCCTAAGGCCAAGTATTCCTGCATCACTTTCTTTTGGCTTAACTCCATATCTTCCTTACTTGTCTTTTGACCTATCTCAATTTAATTCTCTTTCGAGCCTTGCTCTTCCTTCTCCTCCTAAGGAAGTTCCAGCTATTACCTTCTCTTCGATGGTAGCTGATTCCCCTATAGAGGGTGCTGGCAGCTCTCCAACTCGTAGTTTATTACCTTTGCCTAGTTCCAGCCCTTCTTCCCTTGATTTATTGGTGGCTAGAACCATAGAGACTGCTGAAGATGCTCCACCCGTTTCTCCTATCCCTATGCAGTCCTTTGTGCCTTCCACCAAAACCCTTTCTGCCCCCTTCATGTCCACAGATGAGGTAGACATTTTTGAAGCAAGACTAGCTAGTCTCTTCGACCTGCCTTCTACCTCTCCAATGGCTAGTGATGAGACTGAGCCGTTAGTTTTGGCTGATTCCTTGCTAGAAATTTTTGAAAGCTCTTCCTCCAGTAGTAAGCCTTCTTCATCTCTGATAGACTTGGACAACTGCCTGGAGCTATTGACATCCTTTTTGAGGATTCCCTTCGAGGCCTTAGAGAGACCTATAATAAGAAATGGCTTCCTTCAGTGCTGCAAGATTGTTGAGCAATCTGGCATGACTGTCTCAAATCATTTATCTCAGGCAGCAGCCACTATTGACTTCTATATCAACATTTGCCATGCTGCCAAGGCTGCAGAGGAGAAATTGGTTGAAGATCAGAGCTTTGTTTCCACAGTGCATACTGAGGTATCAGAACTAAAGGAACAACATTCTTCTGTCTCCCACTTTCGAACTCAACTACTGGAGAAGAAAGCTCAACTTGAGGAGGAGCTATCTGCAGTGAACCAGGCCTTAATCCGAACTGACACCAAACTACAGATCACCAACCAAGGACTGGCTGACCGAAAGCAGGAAATGACCACAGTCATCCAGTTGTTCTCATCATTTAAGAATAGAACATCCATTGTAAAAGAACAACTAAGACATTGTAATGATTTTTGGGCCAATTTATGACAGAATGTATTCAACTCTTTATGAAGAACAAATTCTGAGTATTCTCGTGTTCTTGTACTTAGTGTTTATTTTATTCCTTGTGTTTCCCAAATGGTTGGAAAATAAGGCTTCAAATATCTGCCATTAATCTTTTTGGGATGTATGTATCCATTTAAATTTCTCAAATGGTATGCTCCAAAAGGCAGGACTCTATGAATTTGATATGGTCCTTCCCAATTAGGTGACCATTTGCCAAACTTATGGCTTTTAATCCCTATTGGGAGTATTGTCTTCCATACCAAATCACCTTCATCAAAGCCAATGTATTTGACTTTTTTATTATAGTTTTTGGCTGCTTTCTTCTTTTGAAAAAGAATGCTATTTAATGCCAGAATTCTAGCTTCATCTATGCTTTCTAATTCCAAGCACATACTCTGATGGTATTGCTCAAGATCTAACTGGTCTTGGCATCTAACCCTCAAGGACTTAACATTAATTTCCACAGGTAACACTGCATCATGCCCATATACTAAGGCATAAGGAGTGACTCCTGTGCTTGACCTTGGGGAAGTTCTATAAGCCCACAATACATCCAACAATAAGTTATGCCAATCCCTAGGATTGTCTTCCACAACCTTTTGTATTCCTTTTTTCAAGGATTTATTGGATGATTCAGCTTGACCATTGGCTTGTGCATAATAGGGGGTGGAATTAACAAGGCTAATTCCAAACTCTGCCACAAAAGACTTCACCATTTTCCCATCGAATACCGTCCCATTATCAACAGTTATAGTCTGTGGGATACCAAATCTATGGATTAAATCCTTAATGAATCCAATGACCTCAGTTTGGTCTACAGCTTTGTATGGCTTAGCTTCGACCCACTTAGTGAAGTAATCAGTGGCCACCAAAATGAAACAATGGTGCTTCGAAGAAGGTGGGTGTATTTTCCCCATCATGTCCATGGCCCATCCTCTAAATGGCCAAGGCTTCACTACTGCATGCAAGTCAGTTATGGGCACATGCCTTATTGTGCCATGCTTTTGACATGCCTGACAACCTCTTGCATATTCTATGCAGTCTTTAAGGATAGTTGGCCAATAGTAGGAATGCCTTCGAAGCAACCATCTCATCTTCACACCAGGCTGATGAGCACCACAGATGCCTTCATGAACCTCAGCCATAGCTGTCAATGCTTCTTTTGGGCCTAAACATTCCAGCAATAGACCATCTCCCCCCTTTTTGTAAAGAGCATTACCATATATCATGTATTGCATAGATTGCAATTTAATCTTTCTACTGGCCTTTGAAGATGGGCCAGCCAGATACTGCATTATTAGATGCCTCCAATCTTGTTCTTGTAAGTCATTATGGCTGACTTCTAGGACCACATTCCTTTTATTTAAGGGTGGTATTAATTTCTGAAATGTTGTTTGGCTTATATCCCTTTGAACATTATCCCTTCTCTTGAAATTCGAAGCTTTCTGAGCCACATCATTAGCTCTATTATTCAAGAATCTTGGAACATGAGTTACATTTGCTATTTGAAATTGAGAAAGCAGATGTAATGCAACAACATAGTATGGCAACATGCTTATACTTTGACATTTGAAAATCCCTTTCACTTGGTTAACCACCAATTGAGAATCTCCAAATATGTCAACTGCATGTACTTGCAATCCAATAAGAATTTCCAGTCCCACAACTAAGGCTTCATATTCAGCTTGATTATTAGAACAAGTAATCTCATCCACCCTGAAACCATGTGTGGTTTCTACTCCTTGTGGTGATTTAATCACTATACCAATTCCAATTAGGCCATTGGCTTTTGATCCATCGAACCACATTTGCCATGGTTCAACACTAGCCATACCAAGTTCCATTATTTCTTGGCTTTCTGTTTGAGATGGATGGTCTGCCAAAAAATTAGCTAAAACTTGTCCTTTTACTGCCTTTTGGGGAACATATTCTAAATGAAATTCTGATAAGGCTAGTATCCATTTGCCAATTCTTCCCCTCAACATAGGTCTAGATAACATATACTTAACCAAATCTGTGGTTGCAATTACCAAGACAGTTGTAGGCAAAAGATAATATCTTAATTTCATTGCAGCAAAATACAATGCAAGGCACAGCTTTTCTACAACTGAGTATTTACATTTACAAGAATTTAAAAACCTACTAAGATAATAAACAGCTTGCTCTTTGCCTTCTTCATTGTCTTGGGCTAAGAAAGCTCCCAATGAATCTTCTGCTGCAGCTATGTATAACTTCAAGGGTTTCTCAACCTTTGGTGGCATCAGCACTGGAGGGTTGGCCAAGTAGGCTTTGATTCCTTCGAAAGCAATCTGATGCTCTGCTGTCCACACAAATTCTTCTTCATCTTTTAGCCTTAACAAGGAAGAAAAGACTTTAGTTTTCCCTGCAGTGTTAGAAATGAATCTTCGAAGAAAATTAACCTGTCCAAGGAACTTTTGTAATTCTTTCTTACTTGATGGAGGTCTGGCTTCAATAATGGCTTTGGCTTTATTCTGATCAATCTGTATTCCTTTCTGGTGTACTACATAGCCCAAGAAGTTTCCAGATGATACGCCAAAAGCACATTTAAGAGGATTGAGTTTCAACTTGAACTTTCTCATTCTTTCAAAAGCTGCTTCCAAGTGAAACAGATGCTCCTCCATAGATTGGGACTTAACTACAATGTCATCAATATAACAGTCTAAATACCCACCAACGAGGTCATGAAAGATAGTGTTCATAGCCCTCTGATATGTAGCCCCAGCATTCTTCAGGCCAAATGGCATTTTAACCCATTCGAAGGTGCCAATATTCCCAGGACATCTGAATGCTGTCTTGTGAACATCCTCCTCTGCAATGCAGATTTGGTTATAACCAGAGTGCCCATCCATCATTGATAAAATTTGATGCCCTGCTGAACTGTCTACCAACAAATCTACTATAGGCATGGGATACTCATCTTTTGGAGTTGCTAGATTTAAGTTTCTGAAATCAATGCATACCCTCATTTTACCATTCTTCTTAACTACAGGCACAATATTGGATAGCCATTCAACATACCTGGCTGTCCTAATAAAGCCTGCCTTGAGTAGTCTAAGAATCTCCTCCTTAACTTTCTGAATCACTTCTGGACTCATTCTTCTTGGCTTTTGCTTGTATGGCTTGAAATTAGGCCTCATAGGGAGCCTATGTTCCACTAATGACCTATCCAATCCTGGTAGTTCATTATAAGACCATGCAAAACAATCTTTATATTTCTTCAGAACAACCAATAACTGGTCCCTGTTCAGAGCATTCAAACAAGCACTTATATAGGTGGGCTGTTGTATAGAACCTTCCCCTAAATTTACCTCTTCTAAGGGGTCTTGCGTCTGAGAACTTACCGAAGCTTCTTCTTTGATTCCTTCTGGCTTCGAAGCAATCTTCTTGCTTTGTTCTGCTCCCAGATTCTTCAATTCAACATCTTTACCCTCCTCCTCATAGACAAAGTCTGTCCATAAGGCTTCTTCTTCCTGTATCTCCTGGACTTTTGTTTCAATGTCCAATGCACAGTATTTGTTAAGGGCCAAAACTCTGGTCTGTTGCTGCTCCTGCTTGCAGCCAATTATCATGGCTTCTCTTTCTTGCTCTTGCACTTTTTGGACTATTGATTTTACATCCAATATTGAGAACTTAATTAGAGCCAAAGACTTGGCTTCTCGTGCTTCATCTCTTTGCCTACAACCAGGCATCATTGTCATCCTTAACGACAACCTCTTCATCAGCACTTTCCTGGACTAAGTGCTTCAGGTGTGTCACTTCCTCATCAGCCGTCACTTCGGCTGAGCCATCAGGTTTCCTCAGTATACTGAGTGGTGTCACTCCCTCAATATACAATTTAGCCTCTGCGAAGTCCGCACAGGCTATGAAGGGTTGAGGATCTGCATCAATTTCCTCTGTCTCTCCATTGCCCAAGGCCATCATTATTTTCTGATGCAAAGAGGAAGGCACACATTTGTTAGTGTGGATCCAATCCCTGCCAAGTAAAGCATTGTACTTAGCATTGCTGTCGATCACGAAAATGCCGTCATGCAGTCCCTGGTTCCACACTCAGGTTGATGGGCAGAATTCCCTGAGCCATCTGTTTGTCTCCAGCGAAGCCAGCAATGGTTGTGCTGGTCGGGATTAACCTGGGGTTCTTTTCCTAGTTTCTTCAAGGAAGATTTCGGTAGTAAGTTCACCGCTGCCCCATTATTTACCAAGACTCGGTTCAATTGTATCCCATCGAAGAAGGCCTTGATATACAAAGGCTTGACATGCTGTGTCATGGAGTTCAAGGGATACTCAAAAGGATATGAGAGGTTAATACTCACCTCTTCTTCACTCTCATATTCAGTTTCCATTAGGGTAGCCATTCTTGATTCATCTTGCACCATACTCACTTGTGAGTCTTCACTAGAGACTAGAATTTGGTCAATTTCTTGCCCATCTTGGTTCTCATCTCCAGCTTGGAATTCATGCGGCAGTATGTGCACTATATTCACTGATACTGAGCCAAATTGGATGGCTGGCTGTGCTTGTTTCTCCTCTTGGCCACCTTGTTCAATTACTTCAGAAGCATCCTCCATGCTGCATTCTGGCACTTCATTACTAAGAGACTCTTTCGAATAGTCTTTTCCGACTGGCTTTTCAACCAAAAATGTTTGTTCAGCCATGAAGGCTTCGAACATTTCTTCCTCAACCAATCCTTTCTTTTGGCCTAGGCCAACTTCTTCTTCTGTCCCGCTATCACTCTCCATCAAAGCCTTCTCCAATCCTGCTAAACTAGACTTCTCTCTGGCTTTTAGTTCGGAGTGAACTTTGGCCAACTGTTCTCTGCTGCAGCCCATTTTGCCTTGTAGAGTTGGTTTTGGAGTATGGTCTGACTTTGGATTCTTCTTTCCTTCTGTCTGGACCAATGAAGAGCTCTCTCCACTTTCTTTCAGGTCTTTCTGGTACTGAGTGTACCTACGCTGAATCTTTCTCCTTTGTGATCTTGAAATTACTGGGACCATATCTGGTTCCTTTGTTTTTGGGTGTTTAAGCAATACCCAATTGTTTGGGGCCACCAAAGGAGGTTTGACCATCCTACCTTGGTTTCCAACAACATCTCTTTGGGTAGATACCTCTCTAAGTTTGTTCTGCATGACAAACCAATCTGGAACTCCAGGTACCCACGAACTTACTGACCTAGATGTTGAACTGTCCCTTTCTTCCTTCGAAGCTAACTTCGAAGCTGGCTGTGAAGGCCACTGCTTGGTCTTGACTTCATGTTTTGGGCCTAACTCAGGCCTTTGATGAAGGGGGCCACTTTCTGTCCTGCGTGAGGCTGGTCTAGGGGGCCAACCTCTGGCTTTGATCCCGTGAATTGAACCCTTTTCCAGTCTCCTTTCAGAATGACTGCTCTCCATTCTGTAGTAATTAGGTGGCCTGGACTCATACTGTCACATCCCGAACCCGCCCCTAAAAGTTCGGGCATGACCTATGCAGACATGGGCATTAAACCTGATATACACAATATAGGGGGCCTGAACGGAAGCATTTAATATTAAAGAACAATATCAAAACATATCCATTGAGCTACTATTGACATGCCAGGATCACAACATCACATCAAGTAAATAATTTACAGAAAACAGACACACACATACATCGACTTAGCCCACAATTGGGCGTATAACAAAACATCTTAAAGAAAGATAATCAAGCATAAATCCCAAAAGTCCTAACAACACTTTACAAAATACACGGGCTTCAGTTAGTGCCTGGACACACCGAGGTTGACAAGAGGGAGACGAGTCTTAAGGGCTAGGACTGGCCTCTCGGTTGATGACCTACAGAAACAGACAAAATACAGAATGAGTAAAACTCAGTGAATAATAGTACATAAATAATGTAATGTTTAACCTGAATAATCAAACATATAACTGCAGATACATATGATTAACTACATTCCGTAATTATTTCCAAAACAGCCATGGGTCCACGAATATCAAAACGGCCATCGGCCCAGAAATAACAGAACGGCTTATCAACCCAGAAATGACAGAACGCATAAGCGTGGGGTAACAGAATGCATAAGCATGGTAACAGAACGCATAAGCGTGGGGCAACAGAACGCATAAGCGTGGTAACAGAACGCATAAGCGTGGGGCAACAGAACGCATAAGCGTGGTAACAGAACGCATAAGCGTGGGGTAACAGAAATAACAGATGTATGGACTCAAGAGGTGGCTCGTACGGATTCTAGAGGTGGCTCCCACCGAAGTGTAGCACTTAGTTCCGTACAGCACTTTGTTCCATACCAGAAATCAATGAGTTTTAAAACAACAGTGTATACCATGTCATATCATAAGCGGAACAATTACAGAACATGATACGTAAACAGAATGAATATCCAGAACAGAATAGCCCCAAATTCATATAAATAACGTCACACAATAGGATATATAAATCATCTCATGATTCCTTTCAAATGGCCACAATCGTCTCATGAAAGTCAGAATATTACTAATAGGAACGGAATAACATACCCCACATCAGTCCTGAGTTATCATTGACAAAGCATAAGGGTTCGGAATGCGCAAGCATCATTGTTCTTCTTGTTCACTATATCCAATAAGGGTAATTTACAGATAATAGCACGTTAATAATGTTCATTAACAGTAAACAAAACATATAACTATAGCACTATCCATAGTTCTAACCAGCTGCCCAATCATGTTAATCCATTTTAGACAAATATCTATGTCGTAAGTCATGCACTGAAGTCCCCAAGAGGATATTCGGAATATCATGTTCCCATTCAAAATATTATGCCCCGGTAAACGGAGTTTACATTCATGATGTCCTTCTATTACCAATTCCATAGCATCAACAATTTACATATAGTTTCTGTGCAGAGTCTTGGGTACTTTACAGATTGTAACACATTACCGAAACATTATCGTTAACCATTGAACACACCCAACATGTAAAGTAGTTTCAGAGCCAAACTGAGGTATGTTAAATCCTTCACTGCTTACATAAGCCTCAACCCACACATACGTTAGCATAATTGTCCACAAAGAACAGAACATTAATAATAATGATTATTAACGGTAAATAATGTACAATTATAGTACTATTACTCACAGTGTTCAGGTGCGTGGTCCGCCCTTGTAGCTAACCCTACACAAGTCACGTAATTCAAACATAATCCATCATAGTACAACATCATTTAGTTCATTAACACCCTTTGCAATTCAACATAATTCAAAATAAACCCTTGAATCTTATTTTAACATTCCAAAACCAAGTTCATATCATTCATACCATTAATAGATTATTTCCTCAATTTTCCCTTCACATGGTAGCATGAATTCCAATATTCATAACAAAGTTCATTCGCAAATTTTAAACATAATTTTCAAACATTTCCAAATTCTAATTAAACTTGAACACATATAATTCAATACTTCAATTTCATCATTCTACTTCCAATTTGGCCCAATTCATGGGTTATCATCATCAATCAACTTAGGGTTTCAAAGAAAATTGAGGGTTTTCCTCTTTTCTTAGTGAAATCGCCAAATCAACAATTACTATGTGTCAATATACTAAAAACATTCAACATCCTTTGAAAAGGAGAGTAGAAGCCCCAATTGTGAATAAACATCAAGCCATAAATGTTTCTACCCCATAATCAACTCAAAATTCCCAAAATGTCAACAAAATCCCAAAGTACCAACAAAATTACTTTGAATCATAAACATTCAAGGCTAAGAGAACACCCTACCTCAAAATTGGAAGCAAAGAAGCTAGGTCGAAAGCAACATCTCGCAAATCCCAAAATCTAATCGGTTGGAAAAGTTGATCTTCACTTCTTCTTTATCCTTGAAGCACGATCCATGGTGGATTGTTGGTAAAAATGGACGAAATCAAAGGTTTGAGAGTTAGGGTTTCGGACTTAGGAAGAGAGGAAGGAAGAGGGGAGAAGAAAAATATCTGAAATGATCCAAAATCCCGTTTTTTAAGCTGCTGGCCCGTAAAACCCGCTCGAGCGTATATATTCCCGCTCGAGCGTACATGCATTCAGCACAGATTTCAAAACTTTAAACAGGTATAACTCTCCCATCCGGACTCCGTTTTAGGTCGTTCTTGTGTCCAAATTGAAGTCCCGGAAATAAGCTTTCCAATGGTTCTAACTTCACATCCAAATTCAAAGTGTGAAAAAAGAAAAGGGCAAAAGAGTGACGGTTGATCGTAAAATAACTATCCGAATTAAATTCTTTGGTCCAATCATACTTTACCATCATATTATCATCTCAATCAATACCCCAAAATAAGGTAAGAACATTCCAAACACACTAAGAAGAACATCAAAAATGAGCCCACATGCCTCAGAATCAAACTTAACCAGGCGACCCGCTCGAGCGCCCAACCTTGCGTTCGAGCGCGAAGACCAACAAAGCCGTCCGCTCGAGCGACCACTTCTACACTCGAGCAGAAAATTACCACTCCCAGAATTTCAGTCCGCCTGCAAAATTATTGGAAGCCTCAAAACTATGCTCGAGCGCCAACTACTCCGCTCGAGCGGAGGGAAAAAATTTCAGATTGTTTGGTAAAGGTTACCAATTCCAGTTTCAAAGGCATAAACCAACGGATAGTTCTTCAATTCCAATAGCAAACACATTAACCCCTAATTAAATAAGGATAACTTTCTATACGCACTTTGGGGTCGTTACACATACAAAGGTCTCTTGCCTTTAGAATGCATTCTGTCGGCTGTTGGCTCAACCATTAATGGCTGCTGCCTACCACTAGTTGGATAGGGCCTTTTGTTATAAGCATTGGCTGGTTTAGGACGTCTCTGCACATCCCTGTAATATTGCTTCCCATCAATTGGAAGCCCTTTCAACCACTTATAACTCAGTTTGCACCTGGGACACATCTTTTGCATTACATCCGCTTCTAAGGAATCGTCATCCAGTGCTTCTTCATCAGAGTCTTCCCTCTGGTGTGAGAAACCTTGTCCAATAGCTGGTAGATTCCCAGTGTCTTTCTTGATAGTTGTCTGGTTGGCAACATGTATCTGCACATTGACTTCTTTCAATTCTTTCAAGGACAAATTTTGGAAGTCTGACATAATGACATTGGCTGCCACCTCTCCAATTTCTGGAAATGGATTACTGTCGATCCCTATGGTCTTTTCTGCTTTGGCCAGGAATTTTAAGCTTCCTTTCTGAATTTGTTCTTAGATCCTGTCTCGAAAAACAATACAGTTTTTAGTCAAGTGAGACCAAGAGTTATGCCATTTACAATATACTTTTCCTTTAAGTTCATTTAGAGACGGAATTTTGACCCCTTTTGGTAACTTAAGGAAGTTGGCCGCAAGCAAATGATCAAAAATGTCATCCGCCTTAGTTAAATCGAAAGAGTATTTCCTATGAAGGTCTTTCTTTTTAAACTGCTGGTCAATTGTTGTATCCTTATGAATTAATGCTTCACAGATCACAGGTTCTTTCCCCACAATCTCTATTGCATCAATCTCATAATTAGGATCTCTATAATATGTCTTGTACGATGCATTATTTCGATCTTGTTCCTCCTCTAGTAATGCTTCGTACCTAGACACTTTATAAGTCAGTTCCACTAAGTCTTTGAACTCAGTTGAGTCAAACTTCTTTTGAAGCCTAAACTCTAAGTCATTTTAAGCCAATCTCACGAATTCTGGCTCTGGTAGGATGACTCTACATTTATTTTGAGCCCTTTTAAATCTGGCAATAAACTGGGTAGCCTTCTCATCAGGCCTTTGACTCAATCTTGCCAAGTCTGCCATGGAAACCTCTGGCTCCGATTAGAAGAATTGGGCATGAAATGCCTCTTCCATTTGTTGCCACGTTTGGATAGAGCCAGGTGTAAGGTTAATATACCATACAAATGCTCCTCTAGTTAAAGAATTTGGGAATAACCTTAACTTCATATAGTCATTATTAGTAAATTCACCGCATTGAGCAGCAAATCTAGCAATATGCTCCACTGTTGATTGGTTTCCATTCCCATAAAAAAGGGACAAAATTTGGTATCCTGAACCCTCTTGGGTATTCATGTACCCTATCTACCCATTCTGGGTATGGTTTCCTGTAGACAGGAGTCTGGACCCCCCGAGCCATCGGTCCACACATCTCTCTAACAATGTCAGCAATTTGGTCTCTAGGGACCATATTTTGTGGCTGCTGAACCACTACTGGAGGGACAAACACAGGATTTGGTGGACAACCTTGTGCCTGTGGTCCTCTTGGTCCATAAGGTGGTATATTTGGGACTGGTTGTCCCTGTGGTGCAAGTTGCTGTTGGGGGTGTGGGTAACCCCTTTGAGCCTGTCCTGCAAAAGGTCCTGCGAAAAGTGCTGAAACAGGTGTTGTGTCTCTTCCATTTGCAGGAAAACCTTCCAATCCCCCGTTTATAAATTCGAATAAGGGATTAGTGAACCCCCTCGTGTCAGGTATGGCTTTGAACATGGGATTTGGAATCATTCTTATACCATTTTCTTATACTGGGCCAGATCCACCAATTTGCGTGGCTTCGCTATTAAGTACTGAGGCATTTTGACCTGTTATAGGCCTCGAAATAGGTTCGTACCAAGACTGAGGTAATGGTCTTTCATAGTTCTGATTACTAGTTTGACCATTAGAATGTCCATTAACTTGTATAGGCTGTTTATCTCTAGCCAATCTTTGCTGAGGGACATTTAAAACTTCCTCCATGTGTCTTGCGTTTGTTAGTTGGTGGTTATTCATTCGATCCAAGAAGGATGTTGCCCATCTTTCCATTGTGTTCATTAACTGCTGTCCCATAGCATCTACTAGGCCACCCCATGGATTTATTGGCTGGGTAGATGGAACAGTGGATGGTCCAATTTGGCCTTGTCCAATATTCTGAACATGTGGTAGTTGTTCCAAAGTGCTGGTCTGTTCGACCATAGGTTCTGATGAACTGGGTGCTTCCACAGGATATGTTATCACATTATCCTCTGGATTAGGTATTTCTACTTCTCCTTCCACGCCTTCTTCCAAGCGTTCATTTTCTCCTTGTCTCCTACGTCTAGCCATTTCAATTAGTCCCACTGGGCGTGCCAAAAATATATGTTGGCTTTTTGGCTTTCGAAGGTTATTATTGTAATTGCGAGCGTGCCAGCAAGGATCAATCAGTCCTTACAGAAAATTAATTGCCAACCAATTATCAGACGATTGTGTTTCAGTTCTTTCAACCTCAATGAAGAGGACTTTTACTGGTGGCTTGATTTAGGAGAATTAAGCAAAATAACAATTAACTGAAGAACAGTTGAAGTATTTCATTAAAATGAAAAACTTACAATGATCCAAACTCAGCCTCGTAGAGGTTTACAGCAACAATCTACTTGAAACTACTCCTATGAACGACGTGCAGTGCAGGAATTTAAAGTACAGGAAATAAAAGACTGGAAATGTAAAACTGGAAAGGAAAATAAATATAATAAGACTGGTTTTTTGGATCTGAGTCTGGGGGCTTTTTCTGGGCCTTCTCTGCTATTTACACTTCTCGAGGATGACCATCGAACTGTATTTCCAACCGTCGAACTGCTCCTCCATGATCGCTGATCATGTTGCCTTATAATTAGCTCCACTGTGCCATCACTTGCAGTTAGACTTCCCTCCTAAATTTGAATTTAAATGTGAGTAACCGTTGAAGTCACATCACCTTGCATCTCTTTTTTGATCCACTGCTACTCAGATCTCGTAATAACCAATACTATTTGCCACGTGTACAATCAGAATCGAAGACTTGAATAGTCTTCCTGTATTACCCTTATTCTGCCACGCGTCGAATTGTAATTGGCTTGTACAAAATATGTAGCCAACAATAGTAGAATCAGATTTCTATTCCATGGACGTACCTCACATTGAGGGAACCACGTAAAAATTCTTATATTGCTGTTAATTTAATTTTTCCGCATTAGTTTTTATTCTCATTGATTGATTTACTTGTGGAAAATCATTGATTTTCCCTAACATTACATGGGTGCTTGTTCTGAATGAAAATCAATAGAACAATGGAAGAGGTGCTCATTCTACTCTGAAGAAGCTGAAAATGTTTTTCTTTAACTTCCTGGTACATATAGAATCATGTGAGTTGGCTTTCATTTAGGGGTCAATATGTTGTGGTTGCATTTGAAAAATTTTGGTTTGGTCAAATTTACACTTGCAGCTTTCGGTTAAGTTTTGCCATATGTTATTATTTATTGGTCTGCACTGTGTTGGTGTGGAAATGGGTGGAGGCACTGGCTTTGGAGATCATAGCATGAGAGAATGAGAAAGGCATCAAGTTCACTCATATATATATATATTAGGAGCAAGTGTTCGCTATTGTCTCTGACTCTGTCTATGAAGATTTCAATTTTTAACTGGTTGCCTCCGTGTGGTGTGGGTTGTGTATATCTCTCGGTTTTCAATAGAACTTATTCAACTTACTCTGCTGTGCCTCTGTTACCAGCTTGGTTAGGTTTTGTCCAATTTTTTTTCTCTTCTTTCCATGCTTGAAATTTGAAGAGTAAAAGCAAGAGCACAAAAGGCAGTGGGTATGGGCTTCTTATTTACACAAATAATCAAATCATAAAATCCAATAATGGGAATTTTCTTATCCTAGACGTTTGTAATTATAACATGTACGCACTAGTTATTATTTTACGCGTCAGAGACCGGAAGCAACTTAGGGACAGATTAGTAGCAGAATAGGAGGAGGCCCTTTTGGGTTGGAGCAAAATCTTATATTGTGTGGTGGGGGTGAGTGTGCTGGTTTGATTTGAAGGAAGCAATAGTTTGACACTACAAATATGAAGCGCAACTTATTAGATGGCAGCAAGGGACTAGCAATGTTTGTGATCTTTCCATTATATATATACAGATATTGTACATTGTACGGAACACAGGCCGAAATGTCTACATTAAGATAAATGTCTACTGTATTATCATTGAAAAATTGGACATTTATGAAATATTATATACTAATTTTGTGATCAAAACCAGTTGTAATGGGATAGTTTAGATGTGTGAGAGTATTTTTGTAATTTAGCACACTCAGTCGACCCTGCACATCGAGATTGGAAGCTACGCTCTATTACCCGCTTAGGTAAGGATTGCATACATGTTTTAAATGTTTTGAAAAAGGTTTTTTGGAAAAAAGAGTTTGAATCCTATGCAAAATTCTGTATAGAAAACTCGTGCAATTCTAGCCCTATTAAAGTGGGGATCGCGTTTTAAGCGGTGATCAGTGATCGATTGGCCAACAATCGCACTTCAAGCAGTAACAAGTGATCACTGAGCAGTCAATCGGTAAGCGAGTGCTTTTTTATTTCTCATGAGTGTTTGGACAGTGAGTGATTTTTTACCCTTTCAAGTTTTTCACGTAAAATCATGTTCATGTGCACTTGATTATTCATGTTTTAATTGGGTTAATTAACTAAATTGAGCATAAAAATTGAAAATTTTAATTGAATAGCCTCTTCACCATCTGTAGGCATGTAATATTCACACTCAAATATTTTCAATTTATGTATGTAAAAATGTATCAGTGAGTGAGAAGTCCAAGTGCTCCAAAAAATGAACTCTCTCCATTTTGGGTAGCTGAGTTGTAAAGCAAAGAAAATGCTCCTCAAGTTTTGTTCTCTTCATATCTCTCAAGTATAAAGATGTTGCCCTTATCATCTCTCCCGATCCTCAGGGTATCATCAACATATCTACGTGCCACAGCCACAATTAAGGAACCAGTATCTTGTCCACAAGTTCATATTTAACCCTGGCTATATATACATATATATATATTAGCTAGTAAAAAGCCAAATTAATGTAAAGCAAGTCGATGATCACAAGCAGAGCAGAACAAAAAAAAAGGATACGTGATTTCAAGCCAGCCCTCCGGATTGAAGATGTCTAGCAGAAGTTCATAGTTTTTCCGGAAGACATTCATCAACTACATATTGGTTTCCCAGACACAGCTGAATTATATTAATTGGTTTTTCATTAAAAAATAATAATAATAATAATAATAAACTTGTAATTGAGCTTGAAAGAGCAAAACAGAAGAGCTCCTCCAAAGCCTCTTTGTGTGAGATTGCACAAAGTGCATTAAGTAGTTAGTTCCTTGACATGGATGGGAGTTGTTGAATCTTGCATACCTGGTTCGGGGTGATCGTGGAGTTGCAGTATTTTATGTCAACTCTCTGTTTAATATTTGGAACAACAATGGTTTTTAGTTATTAATGTCATGAGATAAAGTCTGTTGAATTTGTTGAAGAAACAAGAAATATGTATATATATATATATATATAAGAGGAAGAGGAAGAGCAAGTTGAGAAGAGACTTAACTGAGTTGGATGCAATATTGAAGGAGGCTTCAATTTTGAGCTGTCCATTGAACAAATTCAAACCCCTTACATTGAACACGATCGCATTAATTGCTTTACCCTCCATTTTTCACACCACAAAAATGTTCAAACTTTAGTTAACCACTCACAAAATTATATCAGAACATTTAACGATATTATCTACTTTTTTTTTAATTTTTTCTCTATGGAAATCAAATTTAGACTTGTTTTGGATCGTATTGATATTTTACTCTATATTCATATGAAGGGGTGTGCAACATACCCAGTAAACTGAGAAATTGAATCACCCAACTCCTTTGGGTTGGTTTGGTTTTGTTTGGTTTTAGTCTTCAAATCATCAAGCCAATAGGATTGGGTTGGGTCTCAGTTCAGGACTTGCTTAAATTGAACAATCCAAGAACCGAACCTATACATATAAATATATAATGTAAAATCCTATTTATATTGACATGTCTTCATGGTATATTCAAGTTAGAGTTGGACTCTACTATACTATTTACAATTGTTGATATGTATTAAACAATATTTTATTTTATTTATTTGTGTTATGTTTAAATATTAGAGACTTGTTTATTTTAATTATTTATTATTGATTGATTTACTTATTTTTTGTGTAGTGGAATTGTGGTTCCAGCTCACACCAACCCGAGCTACATTAGATTTGATTGGATTGATTCTAGTGCATAATTAGTTTAGTTTTGGATCCAAAAACTTAAAACTGATCATGATTAGATGAATTTGAAATTTAGTGCCAACCCAAATCAAACCGACTAATGAACACCACTATTCTTATGTATGCACCTAAAAAGCCTTGGATTGCATGAATAATGTAGACTTGGCTTAATTTTAGGGATAGTCGGTGGAAAATCCACACCGACGGAGTCATATATTATTATTGTTATTTTTTTGGACACGAAGTCGTATATTATTTAATCTAAGGTTTTAAGTATTGTGATGATAAGAACGTGTTTAATGAAATTGTTTAGTGTGAATGATAAATTATTTTTTTAAATATATATTTTTTTCAAATTGTACCCTCATTGTTAGAAAAGTTTGTCGAAAAAGTCACTGGCAGTAGCCGGCGACAGTAGTGGTGGTGGTTATAATATAGACATATAGGTAAATTCAGTGGACAAATATGTGACATATGGACAAATAGTAAAATGACACATGGATATATAGATATTACGAGGACAGATAAATGAACAAATAGATAAACTATGTAGGGGTAAAAGAATAATATTAGGGATCATGAAAAAAATATCATGAAATGTTTCATGAAGAGTTTTCATCATTTGATTAGTGTGTGGTTTTTTTTATATGTGTAATCTAACGGTGGAAAATCATTTTCATGATTTTTTTCATGATACCTAATATTATTCAGGAGTAAAATGATTTTTCAAATTATAATAGTTCTTTTAAGTCCAAAAGAATAGAGTTTGAGCTCATTGGCTCAAAAATTTTAGAAACAGGCCTTTGACCTAAGTACCCTTTACTTTAATCCGTTAAATTGTTGTCTCTTTTTTTTTTTTATAATTTTAAATTTCATCCTTAAATTATTAATTTCATCTATTTAATCCCTAATTTTTTTTTAATATATTTATTTCAGTTACTATTGTCCAATTGAAGACATTTATCCAAATCAGTATCTGTTAGAACTTAATTTGACGAGTAATAAGAAGGCCATTTCCAAATTTGAACAACTCAAACCGTAATAACCAAATACTCATTTTTTTTTTATTCACTAGATTGTAATAAAGAGTGGAGAAGAACATGTGTAAGGTGTAAATTGTCTTATCCGTGAGTAAGAAGATATATGTCTAATTATATGATTTAAGTCATGCAAATTTAAAATTATATTTTTGCCTATTAAACTTATTGATTTGGATAAACGGTTCGTAATTGGACTATATGAATTAAAATAAAAAAAAATTTAGAAACTAAATAAATAAAATTGATAATTTAAAAACTAAAAGTAAAATTAACCCTATAGAATTGTGCTTTGGAATTTAATTGAAAACCATCCTAGTAAAAATATGGACAAATTAGACTAATAGTCTCTACATTTTGTCTTTTATGTCATTTTAGTCCCTACACTCAATTTTGACCATTAATTTTGAATTTTGTATTAATTTGATCAAATTGATAACGCCGTTAGTGTTTTTGATAAAAAAAAAAATTATAATTGAATTGGTTGAAATTAACTCACTGAGTTGAACAAGTTTATAAGTTTGCCTTGAAAAACACGATATATGTCACTTATGCGCATATTTTTTATTAAAAAATGCTAACAATTATAAGAAATTGGAGTAAATTGAGACAAAGTCATAAATTCAAAGTTAAAATTGAGCCAATTGAAACTATAAGAACAAAAATGACACAAAGACCAAAAGACAAGGACTATTAATGTAATTTTCCCACAAAAATAATTCAGATGGCCTCCAATTAAGAAATCCAAGGCATATATATTTTAGGTGCCAAATGCAATTTTTGAGTTTATTATTTTTCGTGTTTTGTTAATTTTAGAATTTTTTTTTATATCTTTTTAATTTTTAAATGCACCTAATTTAAACGTACTTAAAATGTAAAATGTTTATGAAGAAATCTAATAAGAATTCAATAAATGCAAACAAAAAAAATGAAATATACTGAATTTTTGTATTTACTAATTTTTGTATTTTTTATACAAATTTTATACTTTTTAAGTGTATCTAGGTTAAGTGAATTTTAAAAGTAAAACATATTAATTTAAATATTAAAAAAATACTGAAAATATAAAATAAATAAAAAAAACTCGAAAACTGTTTTTGAAAAATTAAAAACCAAATAGAGTGGAGATGTTTTTAGTTTATTGTGAGTAATGATATTCACACTTTATTATAAATTTTATACATTCTATTTTTTGTTTTAATCTCCCCTAAAAAAATTGTAAAACCTTGTTTAATTAGGATGAGTAAAAAACAAGCAGAGACAAGTTTGAGAAGATATGTTACCTGACTAACATCAATGGTTTGGAAGAAATCCCCCAAACTGATGAAATCTCTTAATCCAAGCTTTGTTCTTTTTGATCCCAGGATTGTTATCGTACTATAAACAAGCTTCCAGCATCCACCCAGCTTTTTTCCATTTTTTTTTTTTAGGAAAAAAATACAAAAGAAAAAATTATTTTAAAATTATCAACTACCAAGTTGAAAATGAAGTTGAGTTTGTATTCTAAAAAATTCATAATAAATTGGAGGACAGAGGACAAGTAGTGGGGATTAAGAAGTTTCACCTTGTCTAGAAAGAGGGTAGGGTCTGGAGTTGGATTCATAGACTCCAGCAGCTTGACCAGACCTTCAATCTCAGATTTCTTTGCAGATGGAACTCCAAAAATACCTCTGTTTATACCTTTGTTTGAAACATTTTTAAATTAACCATTGTATCAAAAAAAAGAAAAAAAAGTTGTGGTTGGAAACTTATGTGGGTACCTATGGTATACCTTTTAATGCCAGAGAAAGGTTTTGTTTGATAAGGGTTGGTGTGGGGGTTGATGATGATGATTCTGCTACTTTATGTTGTTGGTCTTCTTCACTTCCAAGTAAGCAGCCAGAAGAAGAGCTCCTCCTCCTTCTCCTCTGTTCTCCAACTCCAAATCTTGTACTACTATTCTTCTTCATTGATTGAGTGGTTGAGAATGGCTTATGACTTCTTATCATCATCAGCATCATCATCTTTGTCATACTAGTGCCTATTAGAGGGACCACTTGGGAACAAGATGGGATTGGTGGCTGCACAAGCTTTGCAGTTGTAGTTGCAGCCATGGACATTCCAAATTCCAATCCCCAAAACCTCACAACACATAAACAGAGCCTCTTTATCCTATCTATCAATCTCCATCTTTCTTTCTTTTTGGCATTCCATAGAATAGATATAGATCTGGATTTAATGTACTTCTTTTATACAGATGAGATTTTCATTTACATTTGCATTACTTAATAGACTAGGCCTTTTATGACATGATGAGGATATGAGGTGGGGGTTTCTGCATTTGACAATACTTGAGGATGAGGATAGGTTGTTAGTGCACGTGGTTGAGATTTCCTACGCAAGCCTAATCTCTAAAAAATATGGCATATTCAATCACTATTCAACTCCTAAAAAATAAAAATTAAAAATTAAAACCAAACTAGTTCTTATTTATATATGGATAAAATTTATTTTATCTCGCATAATTTCACTCTAAAAATACTTTATCTCCTATCATTTACAAATCGCTAATACACCTACTCGCCATTTTTATCATTTTGCAAATGACAAATGACAGAAAGTGCTGTACACACACTAAAATAGAGAGTGGGCAATGAAAAAAATTGCAAATCAAAGTCAAAATGCTTGTTAAACGACATATATGCCCTTCATCATCTCTTCTCCAACGAATATGAAACCCTGACCAAACATAATATTTCTACACATTGTAAATATATTATTTATATTTATATAAGAACAATATATATACAAGGATTCATTGAATTATTTTGGGTTCATCCAACATCGTTTTGATTCATGGAACAATATTAACTAAACCCATCAAAAGCCAATATGAAATGGAAGTAGGGAGATGAAGTAATTAAACGTAGCAATCAAATACATTATAGCAATAATGCAACGAAGCAACCAAAACATTTACAGTAACAAAGCAATCAAGGGATAGGGTCGTCAGCGTTGATCGGCAATGGGAAAGGAGGCCGAGGTGACGACGGCGATGGCATTCCTACTCTAGCAACGACCTCTTGCTAAGGCCCCTCTTGTCCTCTTCCCAAGCTCCCTTTTCGATCATAACCAAAATAATAATCACAAAAAGTCATAACCAACATCACTTCAAGTCATAACTAACACCACAATAATTCATAATCAAGTCATAATTAACACCACAATAGTTTCATAACTGAGATATATGATACACATAGAGAATTTCCCTAAATGTTATATAATGTTAGGGACAATTATTTATGTCAAAAACATTTTTTTCCACACATTCTACTGCATAAGATAGATACTGTCTCAGGAAATTTTGAAATTACAGTACTAACTACCTATAAGCCCATTTCTTAAGCAACAGATTGAGTTTTTTTGGAGGACTCTTGCTGCTGTTTCCATTGCTCCGGGGTTAGAGCCTTCTTAATTGAGAGCGCATGGATTTCTTTCATCTCCTCTGCCAATGCAGCATTTACCATTCGATGCCTCTCCAGCAACCTCTTACCTTCAAATTTTTCTGATACAATTTCTATTGCAAAGCTTGCACCACACCTGATAACAGCATTAAAACTCTTCTTAGTAAAAGATAATGACAAGAATGACCTCAACATTCAAAGTGCAGCTATTGCCTAGAATGAAAAACTTACCCTCCTGATGTATCAATTACTTCCTGAAACACAAAACAAATACAGAGATTAGTTCACGAAGAAAAACTTTCAAAGATAAAAATTTACAAATGGAGAACATGAAGGATTGCGGTAAAAAATAAAGAGAGTAAAACTTATTAAGAGTGCATATGGTAGCAACTCCAAGGAAGAATAGTTTTATGGCTTTTGATGGGCACATAGCTGTGGTAATTTCTTCATGTTACACATAATATAATAATCTTATTACTGCAGGGTTGATCTTCACAAATGCCAATTCTTCTGACATACCACCCTACATTACAATTCTTTGGTCTCCTCTGTAAAATAGACAGTAGTTCAACCCAACAGATTTCACAATTGATCCAATAATTCCCATAGGTGTTATATACATGCTCTACTTTCAGGGAGACTTTACCTAAAATTACAGAGAGGATAATAAACATATATAATGTTTGGAAGGGCTTTTCAAAGTCCTTTCCCGAGTATAGAAGTCATTTTGAATAACTCTGTGTTTCATGAAGTCCACAGAAAGGAATTCATCCAAAAGTCATGGATTTCGGAAGCCCCATTCAAAGAAGCTAGCTCAGGTGGCTTCTGAAACAGCGTCCAAATCCACTTCACGTGAAGTGCACAGCCACTAAAATGACATCCACTTAAATACCCATGCTATCCTTATTTGTTATAACAAACTCCTAGTAATAACCCCTTGTATTATGATATTTACAATCCCTAACCTATAAATGTACAAGTAATTTCATCCATTGGTCTCTACTTCTCCACAGAATAGAAGCCTCTCCATCTCTGCAATTGCAATTTTGTGTGGATCCACGTCACAGTGGTCTTTGCTTCTTTACAAATTCATGTAGGACAACTTGCTGTATTTTTAAACAGAAGTTATTTAAGGGACCAAATAGCGAGTAATTTAGGGTTTGAATGATTAAATTGAAGGCTAAGAGGCAGGGAAATGGATTAGGGTCGATTTGGAGGTGATAGGATTGGGTTTTGAGACTGAAAAGTGCACTTTTAGTGGACTGTGAATAGTAACCCAAGAATAGTATCTTGGGTATGTGTGCAAAAAAGAAGAGAAGTGGAAGAAGAGGTGCTTCACCCTCGCAAGGGTTAGACCAATCACACACAAACACAATTTCAAATTCTCATAACATCAACTCTTCTATTGAATCATTAAGATTTGAGATTACACACATATGTATAGGCAAAGACTCTCCTACTTCGATAAGGACTATGATTCAAATTTGGAAACTCATAATATTTTGCAACAACCAATATTCTAGACCAACTAAGACTATGACTTCCAATTCCAATAACAATAGAAAATTTTGATCACTTCTAATTCTACTATAACTTCAAAATAGGAAGCCTGGAACTTTTTGACCACTAAAATTATTCTAGACATAATAAAACCCATATATAATGACCAATTAAATAACTTGACCAAAAATAAAATCCATGGATGACCCCCTTACAGCCAATGTCCAAGAAATTATGAAATTACTTAAACATCCTTAATTACTAAACACTACCATGGACACTTCTTTTTTGACCAAAAAAACTTTTTGTCGATCATGGGACTCTTTTGTTTTGTGCTTCCAAAGCCTATTGTACTTGTTTAGCCATCCAATAGAATCATTTGTTTAATCAAGTTTTGATACATTCTGACTTTAAACAAATTAAAAAAAGTCAGCTGGTTAATCTAGGTTAGTTTTAGGGTGGAGGTAATTTGGTGCAGTCAGTGCATCTTTCCAGTGAGAAATAAATTTATTGTTATTTGTAGAATGCCTACTCCTAATGAAGTTATAGGTTTGTAGAGTGGGGGTTGTTGCAGGCTATGTTACATGGACTCTTCAAAATAAATCAAATACCCGTGTTACGCATCACTTGGATAAGGGTGTGGGATATGTGTCCAATATTTTTCACCAAACATTTCTTATATAATTATATTTAGCACTCCCATTATATATATATATATTGTTGCATAATTGCTATAACATATGTAAAATGCCTTTTTGACATTGTTTGTTACATATAACACTATTTTATTTAACATAATAGATTAAAAATATAAAAATATGACCCCCTCTAATGCAGGATGGTGCTGAATTATGAAAACAGAGGTCATTTGCAACCTTAACAGTGAGTAATTTACGGTTTAAAGGGTTAAATTGAAGGCTAATACATAGGGGAAGGGATTAGGGTTGATTTGGAGGTGATTGGATAGGGTTTTGAGGTTGAAAATTACACTTTTAAAGGACTGTGAATAGTAACCCAAGAATAGTAAATTGAAATAGAAAAGAAAAAGAAAGAAGAAGATAGGTCTAGGAATCACTTCTAGAATCCCTTCATCCAAATATCATTACTACTTTGAATTTAACCTTCGTTGAGCTTTTTATGCTCCTCTTTGTCGAGTCCACAAATCCTTAAATTTGATATTTAATCGATCCGACCTCTAGACCCATACCCATACCCAAGTCCATGTAACATAGGTTTATAATGGGGATTTAATCAATCAATAGGTTGTATCCTTGCATATATGTATTGATTGATTGTACCACTACTATATATAATTCAGTTCAGGTAAATCTCTTTCCAAATATAAATTTACTAGGTGGAAGCACTTTTTGATGCCGAAGGACTTTTCGAAAAAAACATTTACCAAAAATATGAGAATAACTTTCAAGTGCCAAGCAAGACCATAATGTTTAAAAATTTCTGGGAAATATTTGTTTTAGGAGTTTATGGATGGACACACTTCTCCTACTAGTGGGTGTACTTGCATTTTCTAGGAATCATATCAATTATGATTTCTAAGAAACATTATACAGTGAGGATGGGTTTAACAGTTGCAAAGCCAGCTAAAGATTGGATTCTAGCAGTCTTTAGAAGTCGTCTTTCCTGAACTGATCACAGTTACAGTTTTCAGCATAAAGGAATTAAGCTAAACCAATTAAAAGGGACACAACTAACTTAGCCAATGCCAGAGTAAATCCCCAAACTGTTCACATAGAACTGTAGATTGCCCATTTTGTGACAAGGCCAGAGGTCCATGAAAGAATCATTTTGGATATTATTGAGAAGAAATTGACCAACATATGATAGATTCCAAAAACGAAAAAACATTAACTATGCAATAGTACTCTAGAAAACTAGAGTAGACTAGCATTTGACACATGAATATCAGAAGGTATATGTGCCTGCCAGAGTTCAAACAGCCAAAAAAAAAAAAAGACAAGAAAAAACAAGACTAACAAATAAATAAAATGACTTTGAGTACAGTGGTTCTTAGCATATGAAACAAATCAATATCAGACCAGTTAGTACTGCCAAAACCAGCCAATAATGACTCTGAAGGGCATAGAAAAAAAAGGCCAGACAAGATGTACACAGTGGAAAACTAGACGAGCACGAATATCTCACAAAATCATCGGACAAAGGATAAATGCATTGCATATCAATGAGATAGTCTAAGATGAATTTATTGTCCTTTTTGATAGATTAACATAATAACTATAATATAAAGGATACAGGTAAATGCAAACAATTGAAAATTAAAATGAGTTCACCATTCCAATAAATCAGTCACTCAAAGCAAAGATAAATGAGCTCACTCACCATTCCATTTGAATCTAAAATCAATGAGTTCACCGTTCCAATAAATAAATCAATCAAAACAAAGATAAATGAGTTCACCATTTCAATTAACTCTATCAAAATTTTTCTTTCATCCCTAAAACTATAGCTCTTTTTTTTTTTCATTTTATACTTAAAACTATTAATTTTATCGTCCTTCTAATTTCAGCTAATGTTGTCCAGTTGAAGATGTTTGTCCAAATCAGTAACATGTCACAATTTGAACAACATAAATCATACAACCAAAAGCTTATATTTTTATTCACTATTTTGAAATAAAGGGTGGAGAACAAGATGGGTGTTTGGTTGTAGATGCAAGTTATCTGTGTGAATAAGAAGATCTGTGTTTTATTGTATAAAATTACAAAATTACATTTTTTGCCCATTATGTTAGGTTTACACCCTTACTGATTTGGACACTGTTTCTAATTGTATAAACTGAAATAAAAAACTTCAGAGGCTAAATAGATGAAATTCATAGTTTAGAGAGGACAAATAAATAAATAAAATTGACAAAAGTTTAGGGATAGAAAGTGAGATTAACCCTTATAAAAAATAAAAAAAATAAAAAATCTTTCTTTTCGGTTTTCCTTTTTTTAATTTTTTAATTTTATTCACTGTGATTCCCTGTGTACATGTAAGAGTAGAAAATCCTCGATATTTAAATTTAAAGAAATAAAAAGTGTGAAGAATCGAAGCAAGGGATTTGAATTCTGGAACGACGATTTGTTTGATTAATGAACAAAAAAACAAAAAACAAAAAGCAAAAAGAACAGAGGGATTCGAAATCAAATAAACAAATAGAATTACTAAAAGGAAAGAGAGGATGAGGAGAGAAGCTTACGAGATGAGAAGGGTTCAGCTTTGAAGTCAATGAAGATTTAACCACCTCCTTTGTCACCCCCATCTCTCTCTTTCACTCTATCTCTCTGTGCGAGAAAGAAGACACAAAATATTACGCCATCTATATGTAGCTGCAGCCTGCCCATATATATTTGGCACAAAATTAGATACCTCATATTTACTTAAAATACCAAAGCTTGCGTGGTTCCAATTTTCCAAAAATAGTTTGAAAATTTAACTTTCTTATTTTTTATATTTTTTTTATTTTTACTGATTTTTTTTATATATTTTAAGTAATTTTTTTATTTTTTAGACACACTTAACATAAATATATTTAAAAAGTTAAAAAATTATAAAAAAAATTTTTTAAAAATCCACCAAATACCAAAAATATAAAAAAAAATATAAGAATTCAGTACATTTTTTATATTTTTATGTATTTATTAATTTTTATAAAAAATCACAATTTTTTTACTTTTTAGATACTTCTAAGTAAGGTGCATCTAAAAAAGTAAAAAAAAATGTTTAAAATTTTAAAAATATTCACTAAAAACAAAAAAATACGAAAATCAAAAAACTCAGTTTTTAAAAAACTTAATCTAAAAAACTCAAATCAAACACGTTTTAAAGACGTTTTTCTAAGTTATCATTTCAATTTGAGATAATATTTAGGTTTAATAGACTTATTTTGAAATCGATTTTGGTGATTTGAACCATTTATTTTTTGGATTTATTAAGTAAAATATTTATGCATAAAATTAAGATGATTAAATATTGGTAGCTGTATATTTGAATTATATTTATTTTTTAAAAAAATAAACGACAAATCTAATTTTAAAAATAACTATCCATTTTTTGTAATAAAAATTAATTCAAACATATAGTTGTCAATATTTGATCATCTTGATTTTTTATATAAATATTCTACTTAACAAGTTCTAAAAAGTGAACGGTTCGGATTATCGAAACGGGACATGTGATGAGCTCCACAGCTCCCTCAAGTTCTCTTATATTGATTTGTAAATATGCAATAAGCCTAACCCTTTTGAAAAAGGGGATTTTTTTTTTTTTTTTAGGGTCCTTGGTATTAAGTTTTTATAGTATAAAGGACAACCAATATTTTCATAATGTCTAAGGTCCTCAACATTGACCAGAGAAATTTCAATCCCAAAGAACTTCTCTCTAGAGAAATTCTGGACTTCCCAAAGAATTTCTCTGGGTTCAAACCGGATAAAATTGGAATTTTTGTTCACAAATTTCTCTAACTTTGTTCACAGAGAATTGAAATTTCTCTAGCTCTGTTCACAAAGAATTTCTCTGGCTTTGTTCACAAATTTCTTTGTGTTGGTTCACAATTTTAAACCAGAGAAAATTATTTTAACTAAACTAGAGAAATTTTAACACAATAATTTTAAACCAAAGAAATTGTTTTAACTAAACCAGAGAAATTTTGTGTGTTGTTCACAAATTTAAACCAGATAAAATTTAGTGTATTGACAAACTCGTATGGACAAATTGAGTGTACATATGTACACATATAGTCTTCTCACTCTAAGATGATAGTATACAAACGCAATGTTGTGAACAATGAGCTCTTGAAACCGGTCTTTGATATTTGTCCTCCGATTATGGGTAATGGTCGGTATCTTTAATTGAGTATAATGACAAACATAAAATTGCACTTAGAGTACAAATTTAATAAGAATTACTAATAAAGCGATCCAAACAAATCCCACATTGTAAAATCAATGAATGTACTTGCATTGCTTAAAAGACTTGAGAGCGAGAAGCAAATTCATTCAAAACAATAGCATAAGTATAGTCATTAGTAATAACTTCTTCAATACCTATCTGCCGAAACAACTCTATACCCATATCACCCATTCCATACTTGGAATGACAAAAAATCAAAGCATTTTATGTAACTAAATCTTTCATTGGCATTTCATCAAACACATTCTTCGCTGAATCCATGTCCCTAGCTCCCGAATACATCCTAAGAAGATTGGTCCCAAGAAATTCATCCGATAAAGAGAAAACCTTAACAACCTCTGCATGAACTTGTTTCCCGAATTCAAAATCACAATAAGGCAATACAATCGAATAAGTATAATTATCCGGCTTAATCGAACAACAACGCATTTTTATGAAATGGGTCAAAGCTTGTTGCAATCTTGGTGTTGAGCAAAACCAGAGATGACTATATTCCAGGATTGACAATTCTTTTCGGGTATAGAATCAAAAAATGTTAATGCTTAGGAAACTAACAAGCTAGATTTGAAGAACCCAGATAGAATGGTGTTGTAAGAGACAAGGTTAAATTGAGTGTACATATATACACATAGAGTCTTCTCACTCTAAGATGACGGTATACAAACGTAGTGTTGTGAACAGCGAGCTCTCGAAGCCGATCTTGATATTTGTCCTCCGATTATGGGTAGTGATCGGAATCTTCATCGGAGCAATCATCAACCTCATCGTCTTCCTCTTCTCTCTCGCGCCAATCGAAACCCTAGAGAGAGAGGAGAGAGTAGAGAAAGAGAGAGGAGAGGAGAGTAGAGAGAGAATGGGAGTGTAGTGTGATATAAGGGTATAAGGGTGAGGGACACTACAAAAGAAAATATTGTGGACCTATTCTATTATTAAAAATTGAAAATAGATGATAGACTAATTTTTCCTTTAAAAACTACATCTCCTCCTTTGAAGTTTTTATTTTTATAACAAGTAATTCATTTTATTAATAAATTATTAAGTTAATTCATAATTTTTTATGATATCAGAAATTTATTTAATTAATAATTTAAATAATTTTATTATTTTATAGAAAAGTAGTTAGAAATTTTTATTTTTTCAATTAATTATGTTAAATAAAAAATTATAATAAAAATATAAAAAATAATCTGTATTTTAAATCAATTTCAAGGGAATATTTGAAATTTACCCAATTAAATAATTTTGAAAGATTCTATTTGGGTGGACCGTAAGCAAAGCCCTCTCATCCACAAAGCCCATTAAGAATTTTATTTATTTATTTATTTGATTATGAATATATATGGATAAATGAATGACTAGCATCATCACCACTTTCTCTATCATTATGACTACTTTTTTAAAAAACAAAATTACAAATAAATGATATAATTCCTATCATTATGACTACTTTTTTAAAAAACAAAATTACAAATAAATGATATAATTTTAAAATAATTACATTATAAGTAAAAAGATTTTTTATTTTTTGTGCAAGTCTAACGTGCCAAGAAGATACCAAAAATAAGAAAAACTTATTATGCACACGAGGGACTTGTATCATTATAAAAATGATTTTTTTTTATTTACATTATTCAATTAAAATATAATTTTCTTTTTTTAAAAGGCATTTCTTGGTTTGCTCCATCATTTTTTTATATTATAAATAACGATCATATTTATTTTTTGTGATTTTTTATTTTGAGAAAATTTGTGATAAATCCAATCTAGAAAAGGTATAAGGCATTAGATCCAGTAAATTTTTTTGTTAGTGAAAGTTTTACCATTTGTGAAATAATTTGGTGAGAAATCATTTTTATCTTTTTGGGAGGATATTTTGTTTTTAATTTTATCCCTTTAATTTATCTGTTAACTTTTATTTATTTATTTGTTCAAATTATTTTCTATATGTTCAAATTTATATCTATCTTTTCAAATTTTTTGACTATCTATTCAAATTCTCCCTATCTATTCAAATATTTGTCCAAATTTTATTATCTGTTTAATTTTTTTATTTTATTTTTTCTATGTGTTGAAATACCAAGCCAAATCAACCCCTATCTGTTGAAATACAAAGCCAAATCAACCCTTATCTGTTGCAATAACAAGCTCTTATATGTTCAAATTTTGAACAAATCTGTCATATTATCTATCATTTTTTTAAATTTGCTGCAATTTATTTCTTCATTATCATCATCAACAATAACAACAACGACGACGACGATGCCAACAATGGGTGTGTTGGTAGTGTTGAGGTCAGAGAATGAGAGGAGAGAGAGGGAGAAAAATAAATAGATAGGGAAATAATTTGGTTGCTCAAGCAGAATGAGAGAAAGAGAGAGAGAGAGAGAGAGAGAGAGTTTGATGTTAATGAGAGAGAGAGAGAGAGAAAGAAAAAGAGAACGAGAGAGCCGAAATAAAAGTGTGAAACATGATAGAGGTAGTGGAGGGATATTTTGGTCATTTTGTGAGAACTTGTCATTATGGACATAATAAATTAGCACCTGAACTTTTGAACAAAGAAAATCCAACATTGGATTTCTCACTTGAGTCATTTTTTATTTTTTATATGGTGGGCATGAAGCCAAAAGATTAAGGGAAACTTCATCAGCAACAACTTTAGTTAGAGAGTTTGGGACTTTCTCCATCTACACCTGTTTGTCTTCTACCTGAATTGTCATCCTAGTCAAAATGTGTGCTGCCTCACTCACTACAACAAAAAAGGGTTTTTACGGCGCGCAATGCACACCGTAAAAACCCTTCTACGACGTGCAGCTCGCGTCATATTATGATCAATCATGGAAAGTCATTCATTTTCAATGACATGCTTCGTACATCGTTAAAAACTATTTAACGGCAGATTTTGTGCGTCGTTGTTACTTTTTCTACAACATGCTATAGTACGTCGTTAAAAACTATTTAACGACAGATTTTGTGCATCGTTGTTACTTTTTCTACAACTACTTTTGCACGCCATTAATTGGTAAGACAAATAACGACGCTGATTGCGCGCCGTAAAATATGTAATACAACGACTTATTATGTCTGCCATAAAATATGCAGTTTTTATTTTCATTTTTAAATTCAGCAGGTTCTATTTGACCAATTTTGTACAATCTAACAAATATTACAAATAAGCATCACAAAGCATCAATTAACCATCAAAATATTGTTTGAAACATCAAAAAGAAACTATATCCATAAATTATAAACATTCAACAATTGTTTATACATTCCAAACATTCAAAAATTATATCCTTAAGTTCTAAACTGTACAAAAAGTTTAAACCATTCAAAACTATGTATATCTAACTTTCTAAACATATTGACAACTATTAAGAGATTATCTAAAACTACAGACAACAGTTTCTATAGCAGTTGCAGTTGTAGCTGTAGCAAATTCACTTGCTCCTATCACAGGGACGAGAGTGCCTATGTGTCACCTAAACCTGCGGCAATTAGGGCTGTGCACAATACCGTCAAAACCGCCAAAACAGCTCCGAACCGCTCTAAACTGCGGTTTTTTTCCAATTCTGGCAGGCGGATGGGCGGGTTGAGATGCCAGGATTAGTGGGTCGGCGCGGGTGGCGGTTTGGAAATACCAACCCGCTGAAAAAATCAACCCGCACCGCCATTTTGTTAAAACATTTTCCTCTACCACTGTATATACATCCAAGTTCCCGTTTCTAACCATTAGATTACATCTATCATACCAAATGTACAAATGTACATACACTAACACACACACAATAAATTCTCAATTAAACCTAATTCACATCTAAACATCTCATTTCATTCTTTGATAGACACTGTTGTATGCTTTTGTTCCTCCTCCTTCCTTACCTTGCCGATCAGCACTGTCCTAGCTTCTCCGCCACTGTCATTAGCCTCGCTGTCGCTGCTGTTTGCTCTCTCCTCTCCGTTGCTGCTCTCTGCTCGCCAAGTTGCCTGGTATATGGATCTTTTTCCTTTCTCTCTCTCTCTCTCTTTTCTTTCTCTCCATTCCTCAATATCTATCTCTTACCGAAGTGGACAAATAGGCAATGTTTTATTAGTTGTTTATTTGTCGTATCAAAGCTTTTCTAGTGGTATAAAACATAAATTAGTGATGCTCTCATCATATTGTCTGGTGAGCACATGAAAGTGCTTTATTTATTTTACTTTAATCAAAGTGTTCTCATAATATTGTCTAGGAGCACATAATGAAAACACAATATTTTAATTTTGACTATTTTAGTTAATTTATAAATTAGATCTTTTACTCTTTGATTTAAGTTTTATAATTTAAATTATATTTTCTTATAAACCGCTAATCCGCCCAAACCGCCAAGTCGAAACCGCCATTATTTGTCAATCGAACTGCCGATTTTTGATAGGAAAAATGATAATTTCTAATAATACTTTTATCAATCCGCCACCCGCCATACGGTTTCTATTCTTCTCCTAAACCGCACCAACCCACACCGTGCACACCCCTAGCGGCAATAGCTAGAGCAACTAACCCTGTTGCATTTTTTGTCTGCATGACAAAATAAACTTCACATAAGTACAAAAACCAACGACTCGAGGACAAAAATATTTCTCGAGGTATTAAGAAATGATTAAGAAATTTTAAAATATCAACAAAACATTTCCAAAATTAATAAGATAATTCAATGGCCCCATAAAAGCAATGTCATAATGAAAAATTAGCAAAAATTCAAGATCTCAATAGTCTCAACGTATATGCAAATAAAATCTATATAAAGCAAAACCTTTTTTTTCATGCCTCAAATGAAGTTACCTCTAATGAACTTATCTCTTTTGTTGCAATATTTCTAAAGGCAATGAGTAGGAATCTTCAAACAAACCATTACGTTTGTACAGGAAAATATAGTTTGCTACTAAATCTAGGCCATAAGAAGCTCAAGAGAAAAATTAAAAAAAGAGGAAGAGGTGCAATTAATCTACTTCAATGCAGCACTTACTTGGGACTTGCATGATTATGTTAAAGGATCTCTATGTATGAGGTTTAGGTTTGTATAGGTTTTATCCATTACCATTATAAGTTCCAAAATAAAGAGTCCAAGTCAAATTAGAGTCTATATTATTTACAAGTTTAAAAAGAAACTTTCAATCCATTATAGAAGAAATTTAGGTAAGTTTTAGTAGCTTTAGGCGCTTTTTGGATAATACGATGTAATTCTTCCTGAGTATTTAGTAGCAAATAATTCCTAAGCTAATCTTTTTTTTTCTTCTCTAATTTTTCACTAGTATCTAATTCAACTAGCAAAGTTGATTTTGCCACATAGATCCTTTGAATAGTTTCTATTAAAGTCTTCAGTTCAATAAAGTGCTTAGAAGAATAGAAAAAAGGTGAGAACTTTAGGGATCAAAATCAAACTCAATTTCCAAAATAAATTTAGATATGTGAATAATTACACAGAAATAAAATCATATGATTACATAACACTTGAACCCTTGTTTCAAAGATTTGATAAACAAATCAGCATGAGAAATGACACTATCGCCAATGGTGATATGCAAATAGCATCATGGATCAAACACACCATACGGGTACTGGACCAATAGGTCAAAAATGGGTTTGTGCCACAGGTGTTGAACGATCTACTCTACATAGTTGTGAACTTAAAGGGCTAGAGAATTTTTTTTTCCATACAATGAAGGCCAGAACTATATTAAAAAAAAAAAAAATACTTTCTATTCAACAAAAAACTCAAGGTGCAGTAGTAAATAAATACTCACTTGTCCTTGCACAAACTGAAAACCCCATTGGCATGAATTAAGTCATAAGACCTCGGATATGTGGAAAAAGCTTCACACCTAAACCCCAAAGATTATAATACGTAAATACGTAATTTTTATCTTTGTGTCGAATACAAAGAAAGGAAATGAATGGAGTACTAAAAGTTGGACTTAGGCCAAACAAATAAATTTTGTCCAACTAACAGTGAACATCTCACGTTAACAGAAGGTAAACAAATCAAAACCTTGCCAACCCAAGTCATTAATAAATAGTTTGTTATCCACACAACAGATCTTCTAGAAGACTGCAAAGGTCAAAACTAAAGTGTGACTAAGGAACCTCACTTCTTGCATAGATATAATGGTTGACATAAACTACTAGGTTATTTACATATCATATAAAATCTATTTTTTGCGTTGGGTTGGTTTAAAAAACATGTAAAATGGAGTCATATCAGTTAGCCGGGCATGATAGATATTGATCAATTAGAAGAAGTGGTGATATGGGTGTTGGAAAAATGGTGTAATATAGCCTTATTTTGGGCCATCTTTGAGCCCAAAATAGAGTGGGCCCCAAACGTCTTTTGGGGTGGGTCCGAAAAGGTAACGTGTTCCTTGTCGCCTAGCAAGTCACACGGTGAAGACGGTTCGTCAAAACCATTTGTGAGTGAATGGAAACTTGACGTCGTTTTCGGGTTCGTGGAATGGACATTTAAGTTTAAAATGTGGGTTTCCTTGTGAAACTTGTCCTACATTGAAACTTTAAGAGAGCTTTGTTGAGTTTATAAGCTCTAGACTACAACACTTGGGTTGGGCCCCAAGGGGCACCCCAAGTTTGTAGAAGGGAGGAGTTATAGACAAAGTGAACCTTAGCCTAAACCACCACGTGCGCGCACCGCCGCCGTCCGTCGCCGGGTGTGGGTTCTGGGTCGGGTCGGTTCTAATATTAATTTTTTGAACAAAATTATTGCAGGAAATTATTTCAAATTCAAATTTGAATTCAAATTTACTGTCCAATAATTATGCCTCCGAGTTCTATTTTTTCCAAACTGTTAAATAGGTTTTTAAACTGTCGGACAGATTCAAAACTGTCCAAAACAGTTTTCTTCAAATTTCGGACAGATTCTGTTATTTCAAATAGATTTAAATCTGCTAGGCAGATTTGAACAAATTCAAAACATAGTTCAACAGGTTCAATTTGTTCTAGACAGATTGGATAACTGCTCAGCAGTTTTAGACAGTTTTAAAACTGCCAAACAGATAATAAAACTGCTGCAGATCTGTTCATTTGAATTTGGCACCTGTTGACCTCTTTTTGTACCTGTTTAGGCTGTCCCAACAGTCACTAAGTTGCCTATAAATTGATATCCTTTTCCAGCAGTCTGGAGACCACGAAATGATCCAAAACAGTCTAAAAAAATCCTTTCTTTTGTCCAACTTTGCTCTTTTGGTGCATTATTCTTCATTCTAGTTTTAGAGAAAAATCAAAGAAAGTATAAAACACAAGGTTTAGTTCGCCGGACAAATTTGTTTGGAGTGCTACTACAAATTTGTGAAGATTATTATATTCTGGGAGATAAACGCCACTCAACTGTAAGCACCGTAATGGGACGAATCTGTCTTAAGGACAGAGTGTCACACATTCGACTTGGTCTTTTATTTTTAATTCGGTTCGATAAAGAAATTCGGTACGTTATTTATTTATTTGTTTGGTTTTGTTTCAATTTATTTTATTTACACAGAAGATTGTTCCAACAATCTTAAGATAGATTCGAATTATTCTGTTTACAGAATTTTTCATTTATTTCCCTTTCTCTTTCTTCTTTTACAAAAAATTATTTTCTGTGGATTTACAAATTAATATTCTGGTTGCAAAAACAAATAGTGATTATATACTATTTGACAGATAGTAGTAATATATTGTTTATTTTCTTTGACAACTAGCAGTAATATACTGGTGTCATTAACAATTCAGAATATTTATTTGTGGAATTTTTTCAGAAATTAATTTTGGTTTTCAGAAATTATTTCTGAGTGTTCATTAATTAAAATTCTGTTTTAGTGTTTTAATTATTGAAGTATTACAGAAATTTAATTTTCTGTGTGGAATTAATTTGGTTAAATAAAATTTTATTTTATTTCCAAATTGATTGAAAAATAAAAGTTACATTTTTTGTTTCTTTTATTTTTACAGAATTTAATTCTGTGAATTTAGTTTAATTTTCTGTGTAGTGTAAATTCTAATTATAATTTTGTTTTATAATTTATAATTGATTGCTACTGAAACTAATGCCCAAACAAATACTAGTGTGGTGGCTGCAATTGCGCCAATCCCCTCTCATGTTGTGACAGTACCGGTAAATCACGGTGAGAAGCTAGAGAAGTTATCTGGAACTGATTTTAAAAGATGACAATAGAAAATGTTGTTCTATCTTACAACTCTGAACCTGGCTCGTTTTCTTCGTGAGGATGCTCCTATTTTGAAAGAAGATGAAACTGACCGGCAAGTGGTTGCTGCGGTCGATGCCTGGAAACATGCTGATTTCCTTTGCCGGAACTATATCTTGAACGGACTTGACAACACATTATACAACGTCTATAGTCCTATCAAGACAGCAAAGGAACTTTGGGAGTCTTTGGAGAAGAAGTACAAAACGGAAGATGCCGGCTCAAAGAAATTTGTGGTTGGCAAATTCCTAGACTTTGTAATGGTTGATTCTAAGACTGTGATCAGCCAAGTTCAAGATCTCCAACTCATTCTGCATGACATTCACGCAGAGGGCATGTCTCTCAGTGAATCCTTCTAAGTTGCAGCCTTAATTGAGAAATTACCACAAGGCTGGAAGGAATTCAAGAACTACCTCAAACACAAGCGCAAAGAAATGTCTTTGGAAGAATTAATTGTGCGTTTGAGGATTTAGGAGGACAACCGCAATTCTGAAAAGTGGTCTGGTAAGCATCCTATGGAGTCTAAGGCAAATGTGGTGGAACATGCTTCAAAAATCAAGAAACGAAAGTCTTCTAGAGAAAGTTCATCACAAGGCTCTAAAGGGGGGAAAATAAAAAGTACAAGTTTAATGGCAAATGTTACATCTGTGACAAAGAAGGACATCAGGCTAAAGATTGCCGTAGCAAAGGCAAAAACAAAAAAACAACAAGCAAGAAGCTTACTCAAGCCCATATGACCGAAGTGGACAATATTTCCAATGGTATAGATGACATCAATCTTTCTGCAGTTGTTTCCGAGGCAAATCTTGTCGGAAATCCTAAAGAATGGTGGGTGGACACTGGTGCTACTCGCCATATCTGTGCCGACAAAAAGATGTTCACATCTTATTCTACAGTAGACAATGGTGAACAACTTTTTATGGGTAACTCCTCAACTTCTAAAGTTGAAGGACAAGGGAAGATTGTTCTCAAGATGACATCTGGAAAGGAACTCACTCTCAACAATATGCTGCATGTACCAGACATTCGCAAGAATCTTATTTTCGGATCTTTGTTAGTAAGAATGGGTTTAGGCTAGTGTTTGAGAGTGATAAATTTGTACTTACTAAGAATGAGATATATGTAGAAAAAGGTTGCATGTCTGATAGCCTTTTCAAGATGAATGTAATGACCGTTGTAACCTCAATTATTAATAAAAATACATATTTTTCTTATTTGCTTGAGTCTTCAAATTTTTGGCATGGTAGACTAGAACATGTTAATTATGGATCTTTACGTAGATTAATTAATATGGAATGTTTACCTAAATTTGACATTGATTCAAATCATAAATGTGAAATTTGCATTGAGGCAAAATTATCTAAAACTCATTTTCATTCAATTGAAAGAAGTACGGAACCACTTGAATTAATTCATAGTGACATTTGTGATTTTAAATCAATTCAAACCAGAGGTAGGAAAAAATATTTTATCATTTTCATAGATGACTATACTAGATATAGTTATGTTTATTTAATTCGAACCAAGGATGAAGCTTTGGAAACTTTCATTCAATATAAGAATGAAGTTGAAAATCAAATTGGTAAGAAAATAAAAAAACTAAGAAGTGATAGAGGTAGTGAATATGAATCACCTTTTGGTGAGTTTTGTAAAGAACATGGAATAATTCATCAAACCACCGCTCCTTACTCACTTCAGCAAAATGGAATTGCTGAAAGGAAAAATAGGACTTTAAAAGAAATGATGAATGCCATGTTAATAAGTTCTGGATTACCTCAGAACTTATGGGGGGAAGCAATACTTTCTGCTAATTATATACTTAGTAAAGTACCCTGAAAGAAAGTGAATCAAACACCTTATGAAATGTGGCATGGAAGAGTACCATCCTACAAATACTTAAAAGTGTGGGGTGTTTGGCTAAAGTGGCTATTCCTAGTCCTAAAAAGACTAAGATAGGTCCTAAGACCATTGATTGCATTTTCATTGGTTATGCCAAGAATAGTAGTGCATATCAGTTTTTAATTTATAAATCAGAACATACCGAAATGCATGTAAATACTATTATTGAGTCTCGGAATGCATCATTCTTTGAACATGTATTTCCAAATAAGACTGGACAAGAGACTAGTACTAATAAAAGATCTTTTGATGCTATTACTAGTAATGATCAAGAACATGATCAAGAGCAAGAGTTAGATCGAAATGAGGAAGAGAAACCTAGGCGTAGTAAACGTCCTAGAACCTTAAAATCTTTTGGTCCAGATTTTTTAACATATTTGTTAGAAATGAGCCTTTAACTTTTAAAGATGCTATGTCCAGTCCTGAAGCTCCTTTATGGAAAGAAGCTATCAATAGTGAAATTGAATCCATCTTGCAAAATCACATTTGGGAATTGGTGGATTTGCCACCAGGTTGTAAACCTCTTGGGTACAAGTGGATTTTCAAAAGAAAAATGAAAGCGGATGGATCAATTGACAAATACAAGGCAAGACTTGTGGTCAAAGGGTATAGACAAAAAAAATGTCTTGATTACTTTGACACATACTCACCGGTTACTAGAATAACATCCATTAGAATGCTAATTGCTATTGTATCTTTGTATAATCTAGAAATTCATCAAATGGATGTGAAAACCGCTTTCTTAAATGGTGAGTTAGATGAAGAAATTTACATGGAACAACCAGAAGGATTTTCTGTTCCAGGAAAAGCAAAGAAAGTGTGTAAATTGGTTAAATCATTATATGGTTTAAAACAAGCGCCAAAGCAATGGCATGAGAAATTTGACAAGGCAATGATGTCAAATGGTTTCAAAATTAATGAGTGTGACAAATGTGTTTATATTAAAAATACAGATAAAGGTTATGTCATTGTATGTCTTTATGTAGATGATATGCTCATCATAGGTAGTAATAATGATATGATTAAAACTACCAAGAAAATGTTGAATAAACATTTTGACATGAAGGACATGGGCATTACTGATGTAATTCTTGGTATGAAAATTACGAAAACATCAGAAGGTTATGCTTTGTCACAATCTCATTACATTGAGAAAATACTTGACAAATTCAGCAAAGATTGCTAGAACACCTGTAGATGTTAATTTGTTTCTATCTAAGAATGTACAGGAAAGTATTTCTCAATTAGAGTATGCCCAAATTATTGGAAGCTTAATGTACTTGATGAACTGCACTCCCCCAGATATAGCTTATGTAGTAAGTAAATTAAGTAGATATACGAGTAATCCAGGAGTAGAACACTGGAAAGAAATTATAAAGGTTCTAAGATATCTCCGATTTACTCGTAACATTGGGCTTAATTATACTAGATATCCAGTAGTACTTGAAGGATACTGTGATGCAAATTGGATATTGGATACTAGAGACTCAAAGTCCACCAGTGGGTATGTGTTTACTCTTGGTGGAGCGACTGTATCTTGGAAATCTTCCAAACAGACTTGCATTGCTAGGTCTACTATGGAATCATAATTCATAGCTTTAGACAAAGCAGTGGAAGAGGCAGAATAGCTTCGCCACTTCCTTGAAGATATTCCAATGTGGCCAAAACCGGTGTCTGCTATATGCATACATTGTAATAGTCAATCAGCAATAGGTAGAGTGCAGAGTCATATGTATAACGGTAAGTCACGACACATTCGTCGTCGACATAACACCGTGAGACAACTACTCTCTAATGGAATTATTTCCATTAAATATGTGAAGTCTAAAGACAACATAGCGGATCCACTAACCAAAGGGTTAGCAAGAGAGTTAGTTAAGAATTCATCGAGGGGAATGGGACTTAAGCCTATTAAATAAGAGTTACCACAACGGCAACCCAACCTAGGTGACTGGAGATCCCAAGATCTAGGTTCAAAGGGACAACCGAGTTGTGTATGACTCAAAAGGATCACTGGGGAGTCTAACTCCTACCCATTTCTATGATGAAATAGTGATGTCTGCAGCGGTTTAGGTTAAGTAAAATTTTAATGGTTCATATATCTTGGTAAACCTAGTGGAGTATGGTAGGATACTCTTCATAAGAATCACCTATGTGAGTGTGAACTGGGCTGGTTCTATGAGATTTGTGAAGGGCTACAATTCTCTAGAGCACTCATGAAAGACCAAGTTGTTCAGGGCCAAAATGAACACAACAGTGAGAACTAAATTGTGTCTGGGGATACACTGTGTGAGTTCTATTGTCTTGGTTTACACAAACGGCTAAACAGTTCAAGACATCATGTTCACTGGTTAGCTAGTAAATCCGATAGTGTCTTACAAGGGAAGGTTCAAAGCCAAAAGCTACCTATCCTTTGCAGGATATTTCCAATTTCTGTACTCTCTGTATTTAGATCATGTTGTTGCATTTTCTCTCCGTCAAATTCCATTCATGTGGGGGATTATTGGAAAAATGGTGTAATATAGGCTTATTTTGGGCCATATTTGAGCCCAAAATGGAGTGGGCCCCAAACGTCTTTTGGGGTAGGTCCGAAAAGGTAACGTGTTCCTTGCCGCATGGCAAGTCACACGGTGAAAACGGTTCGTCAAAACCATTTGTGAGTGAATGAGAACTTGACATCGTTTTCAAGTTCGTGGAATGGACATTTACGTTTAAAATGTGAGTTTCCTTGTGAAACTTGTTCCACATTGAAACTTTAAGAGAGCTTTGTTGAGTTTATAAGCTCTAGACTACAACACTTGGGTTAGACCCCAAAGGGCACCCCAAGTTTGTAGAAGGGAGGAGTTATGGACAAAGTGAACCTTAACCTAATCCACCACGCGCGCGCGCCGCCACCGTCTGTCCGGCCGAGCTGGGCCGAGTGTGGGTTCTGGGTCGAGTCGGTTCTAATATTAATTTTTTGAACAAAATTATTGCAAGAAATTATTTCAATTCAAATTTGAATTCAAATTTATTGTCCAATAATTGTGCCTCCGAGTTCCATTTTTTCCAAACTGTTAAACAGGTTTTTAAATTGTCGAACAGATTCAAAACTGTCCAAAATAGTTTTCTTCAAATTTCGAACAGATTCTACTATTTCAAACAGATTTAAATCTGCTAGACAGATTTGAACAGATTCAAAACATAGTTCAACAGGTTCAATTTGTTCTAGACATATTGGATAACTACTCAGCAGTTTTAGACAGTTTTAAAACTACCAAACAGATAATAAAACTGCTGCAGATCTGTTCATTTGAATTTGGCACCTGTTGACCTCTTTTTGTACCTGTTCAGGCTGTCCCAACAGTCACTAAGTTGCATATAAATTGATATCCTTTTTCCAGCAGTCTGGAGACCACGAAATGATCCAAAACAATCTGAAAAAATCCATTCTTTTGTCCAACTTTGCTCTTTTGGTGCATTATTCTTCATTCTAGTTTTAGAGAAAAATCAAAGAGAGTATAAAATACAAGGTTCTAGTTCGCCGGACAAATTTGTTTGGAGTGCTACTACAAATTTGTGAAGATCATTGTATCCTAGGAGATAGACGCCACTCAACCGTAAGCACCGTAGCGGGGCGAATCTGTCTTAAGGACAGAGTGTCACACACTCGACTTGGTCTTTTATTTTTAATTCAGTTCGATAAATAAATTCGGTGCGTTATCTATTTATTTGTTTGGTTTTGTTTTAATTTATTTTATTTACACAGAAGATTGTTCCAACAATGGGTTTATACCATTTCGTATCTTTCTTTAAGTGAAACAAAATTGAAACCATCATCAATATTATATGAGCAACACAAATGGACCATAAGATAAGAAGCCATGTTATAGCATAGCAAATTAGATTCAACTAAAGGACTCTCAAAATTGTGTAATAAAAAGATCATTAATTTTCTCTATTTTCTCTATTATTCACATTTCTTGGGTTTAGCCAACCTTTGTCAGTGTCAAGCAAATGGGTATCATTCAATGAGGGTACAAAAGACTTGGTTGGTGGCACCTATGTGCTTGATGTGGAGTTTATGGAGAAGTGGAATCAGTATACTTTAGAGTATATAAATATGACAATACATAGATTGAAGATATCTCTACTTTATAACTTTTATTTTTGACATAAAAGAAATTTTGGTGAATCTTCTTTTTCTAACCACAAGTCAAAAGTCATTTCTTCTTTTAATATTTCTCAACTATGAAATATATTCCATTGTTCTAAAAGTACTGCTAAATTGCCAACCACATGAAAAGAATACATGTCACCTCAAAGAGAATTAAAAGAGAGAAAAGAGTTTATAACAAAAATTCTCTACCACGAACGCAATAGCTTCCTTAAATAATACTCCGAAGTAATCCACTACTTTGTGACATTATAATTCAAAAAATAGATTCTTAAAATGAAACCAAATCTGAAGTGTTTTTGTTTATTAATGTTGAAGAGAATCTCATAATTTTTTAATGAAAATAATAACCACAGTCCAATGTTGATATACATATAAAAAAATATTAAAATATATAAAAACTAATCAACAAGAGCCAAAAAAAACCAAGCACAAGCCTGAAAAGTAGCACTGCAACACCGAACAACCAACAAAAGAAAAAATAGGGGGAAAAAACACACCAAACAACCCTCCAACTGAAAATGCTACCCAACAGCAGCATAAAGTCAAATGTAACCCAGCAGCAACACACAACAACTAAGTCCAACTACGAGCTTGAAGCATTACTCCAAGAGACTGAATAATTTCTTCCAAAATTGGCCACTCTTAGGTGTAAAATGTTATCCAACTAAGCAGCAATTGATATCTATCATTGATCCACTTAATTGTAAGAATCAGTAGGGCCAAGAAAGATGAAAAAAAATATTGTTCATAATAAGCCATACCCAACCAAGTTCTAATCATCCTTACAAATCTACAACCTACATTATCAATGCTCTCAATTATTACATTGACCTTTGAGACATTTGGCATCCATGTTAACTACCATTCCCTTAATTTTTAGTTTCAGAGAAAACTCCCCTGCACCAACATCACTAACAACCTCTTTGTTGTTCTTGCCCAAAATTCTTGCAACAGTTCATTACCAACAAAGTTGTGGGATTATTTTCCATCTCTAAAACAGTTGGAGCACCTAACGTTTCATTTCCTTTAATGGATTTAATAAATAATAATAGTTTCACATGTATGCAAACTATTATTATTTATTAAAACTGAATGCATTGTATCTTAGGTTAAAAAATAAATAAAAAAATAGAGCAAATGAAATAGTCTAAATTTTCAAAGAAGTTCTGCTTGTACATTGTGACATTTGATCAAACATGTAGCATACATGAAGAGAAGTTAAAGAAATTTAAGAGAATAAAATCCAAACATATAGAGAATAAAGATATACAAAGGGACAATCAAAAAAACAAAGCAATCATAAAAAGGAAATGAAACAAAATATTCAAAACCAAATCGAGAGAGAGAAGATAAAAAGTATATTCATAGCCAAAACCGACTCAATAGTGAGAGATAGAGAAAGGATCAAAAATACCTCGTGATGTTTCTCAATGATTGTCCCCAATTATTGAATACTCGAAGCAACAACGGCGGCGCTAACGCTTGCTTAGAGATACGATGTCGGTAGTAGCGCTAAATGAGGAAAATGGGTAAAGTCCCCGGCGGCGCTGAAAATGGAGTAGCTAAGGTAGAGAGCGAGGAGAGCAGAGAGTGAATGTGTGTTTCTCAATGTCTGTCCTTCTTCTACTACTACCAGTACCATATTTCTCAAGCTTCTTCGTCTTTCCATCCCTGGAATCATCGTAGTCCAACTCTCCCCTCACAAAATCCCCTAATTCTTCTCCATCATCCTTTTCTCCAATTCCAAAATCAATAGTACTCTTCTTGGCCGTCGTGTTCTTCTTGATGAGTCACTTCCGAGGCTTCGACTTTGCATCCGAATCGTTGTAAATTGGGGTTAGAGAGGGTTTTGAGGGAAATCGAAGGGCCTGGCAGAGAGGATGGAGGTGGATGATTTAAGAGGGGTTTTGAGGGAAGATGAGAGAGAGAGAGAGAGAAAAGAGGGGGCGATGGGTTTGGAGTTAAAAAGAAAGAGAGAGAGAGAGAGAGCCTTTTTTCTTTCTCTTTAAATGGGAATTTTCTCTCAAATTAGGGCTCAAAAGGGTGAAATAAAGTAGATCAATGCTAGGAAGATTGAGGGAGGAGGGACAGATCGGAGATGAGAAGGGTGAGGATATAGATCGGCAATAGAGGAGCATCGGTGGTGAGAGTTTTATTCCATTAGTTGCTTTCATTAATGTTGGGGCTGAAGTTGTATATGTTCTTTTTCTAATATATATATATATATATATTGGTGAATTGGCGCTAGAAAATTTCATTTTGGCGCTTATTTTTTTGAACATACAATTCACGACATGCATTGTGCGTCATAAAAAGGCAATACTTTTAATGGCAGGTGATGTGTACGTCATAAAAGTACAATACTTTTAATGGTGGGCGTTGTGTGCATTGTGAAAAGTGAAATACTTTTCACGGCTGGCGTATGTGTGTCCTGTATAGTTGATGTATTAACGGCATGCCATATGCATGCCATAGAAAGTTTTATTATTTACGGCAAACATTGCAAGTTGTAAAAAAATTATCGTTACTACCATTCACAGCCTACGCAATAGACACGCCGTAATTAGAAAAGTATTTATAACGTGCAAAAAAAGCAAGTCGTAAAAGTGAGAAACTATGGCGTGCATTTATTTTATGTCGTTGATGTAGTGCTGTAAAAAGTCAGTTTTGTTGTAGTGACTCTCTTAGAGCTTAACATGTGAACGCAACGTTGAAACTCCAAAAAGGCTGATGGAGGAAGAAAAAGATCTTCACTAATAGTAAAAAGATCTTCACCTTGTGCCTTGATGCCGTTGATGATCGTAAGAGAATTCTTTTCTAGGTGTATATCCCAGAGACCCAAATCTTTTGCCAACTCCACAATCTTTAAAGCACTTATAGTTTCAATAAAATCAATCCCAATAACACTACCAATTTTTTAGGAAAAAAAAAATTTACTGCACTGTGATGATCACGCATTATTATACCAACTCCTACCATGCCATCTTTGAAGGCAATACCGTCAAAATTAATTTTGTAGATGCCCTAATCCAACGGGTTCCACCAAACTAACCCTTCATGTGCTACTTGAGGTGCCACCCGATTGCTAATATTCTTATACTCCAATGTCTTGCAAAGTCAGCCAGTTCACCTTTGGTCCTACCCTTTCCCTCAAATTGAACATTGTTTCTATTACCCCAAATAATTCACACAATGGCAGCAAGTAACTCAACCACTGCCTTGTTCGAACTGTTTATAAATTCCATGACCCATTGACATACATCTCTTCTACCAGACACACTATCCTAATTTCTAAACCCACAAAGTCTCCAACCTTAGTCGCGAACACGCAATCCCTTCAGCAATGAATGCTTATTTTTATTCAGTAGTTTCAAAGACCGTATCAAACCCCAAAATATGTCAAGTTCAATAAAGCCCTTTAAGGTTTTTCTCTTCCCACAGCCACCTGATACACTGATCGTGCCATATTAAAGACCTATTTAAAGAGATATTCACAAGTTGGAAAACACACACGTATGAATAAAATATGGGTTGGATGATCCTGAAAATCAATCATTGATAGTTTTTTTTTTTTGAACACAATCATTGATAGTTTTTGACAAATTATTTTTGTACATTTGTGCCTTTCAATTTCTTACCTAATCTCTCTGTATTACTTTAGTTTTATAACATTGTTTATTTATTTATTCATCAAGAGACACGCCCAAATTTATTTATTTATTTATTTTTATTTTTTATAGAAAATGGAAGCTAGGCTAAAAATTACAAAATCATGGATAATCAAAATAATTACAATAAAAGTGGAAAGTTCAAAATTAATTGTAAAAACATGTTTTTTTTTTTATTGTTTTACCTCTTTTCCCTTTTTTCTCCTCTCTCTCTCTCGCTCGCTCTCTTATTTATCTTTCTCAAACCATAATGACTCTTTTTGTTTCATTTCTCTCTCTAAAACCCTAATGAGTGCCACCGTCCATGGCCACCTCATGCCTTTCCAACCTCTTATTGCTACCACCATCGCCACCATCTTATATACCGCTGTAGCCTTACTAAATGATAGTTGAGTTGTAATATTTTGTCACAAAAATGCCAAAGGGGGAAATTGAAATAGTATATTTTGTTTGACTATTTTTGTGATCAAAACTGGTCATAATAGTTTAAATGTGTGAGGGTGTTATTGTAGTTGAGCACACTCAATTGGCCTCATACATCGAGATTGAAAACTACGCACCATTACCCGCTCAAGTAAGGACTACATACATGTTTTGAATGTTTTGGAAAAGATTTTTCGAAAAAGAGTTTGAATCCAATACAAAAACTTGTTTAGAAAACATGTGCAATTCTGGCCCCACTAAAGTAGGCCAATCGATTACACTTTTAACAGTTGTTAGGGATTGATTGACTAGTGACCGCAATTCAAGTAGAAGCAAGCGATCGCTTAGCGATCAATCGTTAAGCGATTGTTTCGTTTTAATTGTTTAACAATACTTAGCAATCACTAGACGGTTGATCCCTGTTGGACCATTTTAATATCTTTTATTTATTTATTTACATTTTTTTAATTTGACCTTTTGTCTTGTTCATGAATCTCATTTTGTTTGGTGAATGGAGATTCATTATTTTTTGGTGACTTTTGTTTTGTTCATGAATGGAGATTAATTGGAAGTTCATGGACTTAGTGGTGAGTTAATATTTGGAGACTCTCTCTTTTCTCTAGTTTAATGGTCATTATTATTTTTTGGTGTATATTGTAAGGTCCTAGTGGCCTATAAATAGTTCCTCTCATCTACTCTTTTCTACACCAACTATTTCTTATACTTAAGAGATTACTAAGCAAAGAAGGGTATTTTTTTTTTGTGGAGCTTTGGGTTCACCATCTTTTGCAGAGTTGGCCTGAATCATACGACAAGTAGTCGGGCTGTTGTATCCTGGAGGGGACAAGTCATAGTTTTGTGACTGCTGCATCGGTATTTGGGTTCTTCGTACCGTAGTGGGTTTGATCTCCATAAAGAAAACAAGATATCCGTGCCTCAGCCTGATCTATTTGTATCTCATTTTCTTTGCATTATTTATCAATAAAATATAATTTTTCTGGTATTTTCACCAACAATTTTAAGGAGATCAACCATAGAACAAGTACCAGAAAAAATCTATGATGGAATTGGAGATTTCAACAAACCTTTCAGATTCAAGGGAGTTCATTTAAGAGGCGGAAAGGAAAAGTTCTTTTTTACCTCAGCCTTTTAAAATTGCTTATATTCTTACCAAGAAGAACCCAAACAAAATCTCAACCAAGGAGATGAATGATAAAAACTACGAGGTACATGAAGCAAAAGTGGCTTCCTAAATACAGATGAGTATAAATGTTGTTTTTATCTCTTAAATTACTTTGCTGACCAATTTTATGATTACTATGACACCACTTACACTTCCACAAAGAAAATTTAGAAAGCTTTACGGACTAAGTATGATATTGAAGAGGCATGAGCAAAAAAAGTATGCAGCCAGTTGCTTTTTTCGCTTCCAAATGGTGGATGAAAAATCTATTGTGGAGCAGGCACAAGATTTCCAAATGATAGTTGCAGAAGTAAGATTTGAAAGCATCAAGATTGGTGACAACTTGGTAGTTACAGGACTTGCTGACAAGTTACCGCCATCTTGGAGAGAATTCCAAAAGAACATGTGCCACAAACAAAAGGAAACTTCTTTAGAGGCGTTGATCACTCGCACCCGAGTCGAAAAGGAGGCTAGAGGCCAAGATGCATTAATAACACAATAGGGTAATGACAATTCCACTACAAAGGTAAACTTTGTTTCATTTATATGTTATCTTCTATTAATTTTTGGTATGCTCACTTGTGTCATATTAACAGTAAATATGTGGAATCATGAGTAGTTTAGGATTAATTCCTAAAGTAACAAAATTTTTTGAGAAATGTGAAGTTTGCAATAAAGCAAAAATACAAAGGCAACACATAAAAAAAGTGTTGAGAAAAATACCGAATTGCTAGAATTATTTCATACTGGTTTGTGTGAGTTTGAAAGATTTTAACTCGTGGTGGTAACTAATATTTTATCACTTTTATTGATAATTTTTCAAAATACACAAACGTATATTTATTAAAAAATAAAAGTGATGTTTTTAAGAAATTTAAAGAATTCCTTCTTGAAGTGGAAAATTAATTCGGTAAAAAGATTAAGAGAATTAGAAGTGATAGAAGCCGGGAGTATGAATCTCTTCGATTCAACTCTTTTGTTTAGTCATTGAGAATTATTCATGAGACTACTCCACCATATTCACCTTCATCTAATGGCGTAGCTAAAAGAAAAAATAGAACGTTAATTGACTTGACGAATACTATACTTATTGATTCAGGTGCTCCCTCAAATCTTTGGGGCGAGGCTATTTTGACAGCTTGCATGTGATAAATAAAGTGCCACATAAAAAGACTAAAATTGTACCTTATGAGTTGTGGTGGGGGCATAAACCAAATCTAGGTTATTTGAGGGTTTGGGGTTGTTTAGTTTTTGTGAGGCTTGCAGACCCTAAACGACCTAAATTAGGTGAACGAACTACCACTTGTACTTTCTTGGGTATGCATTGAATAGTACAACTTATAGATTTTTTGATAAGGAAAATAATATTATTTTTGAATCAGGTGATGTTAGTTTTCATGAAAATAAATTTCCTTTCAAATCTAGAAATAGTGGGGGCAAATAATTTCTAAAAATATTTTATCCATGCCTAACTCTTCTACTCCATTTCAAGTTTTTCAAGAAGAAGAAAATTCTCAAATCCAACCAAAAAGGAGTAAACGAGTTAGATTTGAAAAAGATTTTGGCCCTGACCATTATCTTTACAATATGGAAGAAATTCCTTTTACGGTGCAAGAAGTTTTATCATCACCTGATGTTGTTTTCTGGAGAGAGGCTATAAATGATGAGATAGATTCACTACTTTTAAATAAAACATGGAAGCTAGTAGATTTACCTCCAGGTTGTAAAACTATTGCGTGTAAATGAGTCATTCGTAAAAAACTTAAACCGAATGGAACTATAGATAAATATAAAGCGAGGCTTGTTGCTAAAGGTTTTAAGCAACAAGTTGATCTTGATTTTTTTGATACTTTTTCTCCGGTCACTAGAGTTACATCCATTAGACTGTTGATAACAGTGACTGCAATTCATGATTTAAAAATTCATCAAATGGATATGAAAACAACATTTTTAAATGGAGATCTAGATGAGGAGATTTACATGGACCAACCCGAGGGCTTTGTGGAGTCTAGCCAAGAAAGCAAGGTGTGTAAGTTAACTAAATCCCTTTATGATTTAAAACAAGCGCCTAAACAATGGCATGAGAAATTTGATTCCTGCATGCTTGAGAATGATTATAAGACTAATGAATGTGATAAGTGCATATATTATAAAACTTGTGAGAATGCACATATGATTATTAACCTATATGTGGTTGATCTACTTATCTTTGGCTCTAATTAGCATATTATAAATGAGACTAAAAATATGCTTAATAGCCACTTTGATATGAAAGATCTTGGTGAAATCAATTTTATTTTGGGAATTAAAATTATCAAGACTAATGATGGCATTTTTCTTGATCAGTTGTATTATGTTGAGAAAATTTTAAAGAAATATAATTTTCTAGACTGTAAACATATTGCTACTCCTTTTGATGCAAGCATACATTTATCTGTTATAACAAATGAAAAAGAAGTAATTTATCAAAAGGAATATGCTAGCTTGATTGGTCATTTGAGATATGCTACTGACTGTACTAAACCTGACATTGCATATGTTGTTAGAGTATTTAGCAGGTTTATTAGCAAGCCAAGTCGAGATCATTGGCTAACTATGCAAAGAATTATGAAATATTTATCTGGTACCAAAAATTATGGTTTATTTTATAACAAGCATCCTGCGGTACTTGAAGGATATAGTGATGCCGATTAGAATACTTTGTCAGGTGATTCTCTCTTTACCTCAGGTTTTATTTTTACCTTGGGTGGTGGTGCTATATGTTGGAAGTCTAAAAAATAGACTATAACTGCTAATTCTACAATGGAAGTTGGGCTTATAGTGTTAGCTTTAGCATGTGAGGAAGCGAATTAGTTGAGAGATTTGTTATATAAAATCCCTTTTTGAGAAAAATCAATTCCTCCTGTGTTAATTCGTTGTGATAACACTACTGCTATTGGTAGAATGAACAATCATTTTTATAATGGTAAATCCAGACCTATTTGAAGGAAACACAGTAATGTGAGATCCTATTTGAGTAATGGCATCATAATTGTGAATTATGTAAAATCTTGTGATAATCTTGCGGATACGTTAACCAAGGCATTGGCGAGAGATAGGGTCTGGAATACATCGAGAGGGATGGGTTTGAAGCCTATAAAATCATAAACCATGTATGAGGATACCCAACCTGGGGACTAAAGATCTTGTAACTAGGTTCAATGGGAAGAACGAATCATATGGTGGTTGTAAAAAATGCACTCCTTAATATTTTGTTATCTATTCCTATGATGTAAGTGTATTTGTCCTGTAATGTTGAAAGGTTAAGTTTTTATACTCTTAATGAAATTTTGTAACTCTTGTTGAGTGGGGTGTGTAAATTACAGGAACATCCTTGATAGATTTCACCTATGTGAGCATGGAAGTGGGGCCGCTTTCTATGAAAATCTCAAATATGCTCATGAAACTGGGATTAGCACAAGGCCGTAATGTGCTAGCTATTAAAAACTCATGTCAACACCTAGATTATTACGTGTGAGCAGTAATACTTTATTTTCCCTAAGTAGTCATAGTTCAAGTTTGAGACCACTACTGACTCTGGAGTAGAGATTATTGTTTCACTAATGAAGCTTCAAAGCAGAGCACACCTTCATGATGCATACTAATCTATCTTTGTTTGGTAATCTTTCTTGTTCTTGTTGATATTAAAATAAGTGGGGGGTTGTTGGACCATTTTAATATCTTTTATTTATTTATTTATTTATTTATATTTTTTAAGTTGACCTTTTGTCTTGTTCATTAATCTTATTTTGTCTTGTTCATAAATCTCATTTTGCTTGGTTAATGGAGATTCATTGTTTTTTGGTGACCTTTTGTTTTGTTCATGAATGAAAATTAATTGGAAGTTCATGGACTTGGTGGTGAGTTAATATTTGGAGACTCTTTTTTTTTCTCTAGTTTAATGGTCCTAGTAGCGTATAAATAGTTCCTCTCATCAACTCTTTTCTACATAAACTATTTTTTATACTTAAGAGATTACTTACCAAAGAATGGTATTTTTTTTTTTTTGTGTGGAGCTTTGGGTTTACCATTTTATGCAGAGTTGACCTGAACCATACGACAAATAGTCGGACTGTTGTATCTTGGAGGGGACAAGTCATAATTTTGTGACTGCTGCATCGGTATTTTGTTCTTCTTACCGCAGTGGGCTTAATCTCCTTAAAGAAAATGAGATATCTGTGCCTCAACCTGATCTGTTTGTATCTCATTTTCTTTGTATCATTTATCAATAAAATATAATTTTTTTGATATTTTTACCAGCAATCGTGGAACGATCAGTCACTCTTTCAAGTGCGATCGATCGCAGCTACAATTTTTGCTAAATCTAATTTTGTTTTTTTTTTTATACTATTTTTTCTATTAAAAGACTTTCTTAACTCGTTTTTCAGTATCTCAACTATTGAGTTTCAGTAGAAAATATTTTATACTCCTTAGAGAGTTTGAGTTTCAAAAACCCACAAACTTTACATTCATTACATTGTTCAGTTTACACTCAAGGCCGATTGGATCATCGGAGCCGTTTGTGAACATAGATCGAAATTAAAGCTTCTTTCCTGAAGATCAAGAATCCTGTACAAGTCATCGTGTTAAGTAAATCTGGGTAAAATTTGTAAGTCCTCTCCACTTTGTTTGTTTTGTATTCTTAGATCTTTTAGTGAATTTCATTGAGTGCTTTGGAATTGTTAATTGGATACCCATTTTGATTGTGGCTGAAAGTTCACTAAAAACTTTTGTATAAACCATTTTTCTAACATTGATATTTACGACCAGAGATTATATATAATAAACCAATGAGGATCAAAATCGTTGTGAAATTGATGACTACTTATTATATATAATGTAATCCTTCAATACTGACAAATTCGCAGTTTTCGTTTGGAGAACAGAACAAAGGCCAGCCATATTGCACTTTACGTTGTAAATGTGCCCCTTTTTTATTCTTTTTGTTTTATTTAAAACTAGCATATCACTCGTGCTATGCACGGATTGTGTTTACAATTATCTATATATGTGAATTGTTATTTTTAAATATCTTTTTTTTTTTTAAATGTCTTTTTTTTTTCCTTTTTTATATTATATTAAAGTTTAATATTTTGATAATAATCATATGTGTTAGACTTTTCAAAGAATTAAATGTCTTTTTTTTTAATTATATTATATTACAGTTTAATATTTTGATAATAATCATATGTGTTGGACTTTTAAAGAATTTTTTTTATGTTTGTTCTTAATGCATTAAAGTGTTATTATGAGGGATAATAATCATATGTGTTGGGACTTTTCAAGGAATTCATGTGTTGGATTTCAAAGAATTTTTTTATGCTTGTTCTTAATGTATTAAAGTGTTATTATGAGGGTAAGACTTGGGGATTGAGAGAAATTAATAAGTGCTAAGGTTTTTTTTTTTTCAAAATCAAAAAATCATAAAATTTAGATTGGGAGATTGGAGCTCCCACAAGACTTGGGTTAAAAACTCCCTTTTATTTAATATATAGTATAGATTTGGACGCCAATTTATTTAATTAACTTGTCCATATATCAATTGCCAAATCCTTACATGTCTAATTCTAGGATTAAGTTGGATAATTAGGGCCTTTGGCTTAAGGATTGGCGTCCAATTTAATATTTGTGTAATAATACTACTTTATGGTGTAAGATTGATGGTTTAACTCCTATGAAAAGAAACTTAGATAGCGTTTGGTTGAGTTTTAGAATTATGATTTGAGTATAGAATTGTATTTTGAGTTTATGAGTTTTAAAATAATGATTTGAAAATAAAAAATTTGTTTGGCTATGAGTTTTGAAAAAAGAAAAATTATTGGGTTATGAGTTTTGAAAACAGTTTTCAAAACTTAATTAAAAAACTTATAACTCATAACCAAACACAAAATTCTATTGAAAATTCTATTCAAAACTCATAACCAAACTCTTTTTAAAATTTAATTTAAAAAAATAATTATTGAAAAAAATATTTTTTAAAAAAAATATTTTAAAAATTCCTAAAATATTTTTTTTATTTAAAATATTAAAAAAAATATTCAACTAGTGTTTTAAAATTACTTTGGATTGTATATTTGGTTCAAAATTTTTTTTTAATTGTTTTGTTTGAAAACGATCTAAAAAAATAATTTGTATATTTAACAAATATCAAAAACAAATATAAATTTTTTGGTTTCAAATAATATGTTATAGTTGCAACAAAAAAAAAAATTGTTCCGGTCAACTGGCCGGATGACCAGGAAATGTTCAAGCAGACGATCCAATTCGCAAATTCAAAATTCAAAAAAACATGCATTGAAATGTGTATTCAAATGTGACATTGGAATTGATTTTTAAAAACTAAAACCAAACATAACATTCAAATATAAGCGTGAAAAATTGATTAAAAACTCACACCAAACACAGCCTTAATGTTTGTGGTGTATATATTTTTTCTCCCATTATCGGTTGTTTGTAGTTGCTTATTTACTGTCTTCTCAAGTTTAGACTAATAAATAAAGTTAGATAAGGTTAAGTCCATGTTTGTTTAGGAGTTTGAGGAGGAGAGTTCAATTGCTAATTCGTGGAGTTTACCCCCCAAAAAAAAAAAATGTTTATTTTGAAAAATTATCCAGTAATAAAGAATCCATATCCTATTTATTTCAAGAAATAGCAATCTCCATTTTATAGTTAATGATTGTGAATGTGTCACATCAATAAATCACATATTTTATTTTAAATTAAAAAAATCAAGAAAGTTAATTAAAGGGTAAATTACCAATACCTTCTAGAGATTTAACTAAAATACAAGTTCTCCCTAAAGTTTGGGAAATTATAGATTACCCCTAAGGTTTATATTTGCCTAACAAATTAGGGGGCAATTTGTTATGCAAATATAAACCTCAGGGGGTAGGATGTAATTTCTCAAATCTCATGGGAGAATCTGTATTTTAGTCAAACCTCGAGGGGTGTTGGTAATTTGCCCTTAATTAAAATGGCATAACAATATATAAAGAATTTTGAATTTTGATGAATTATTGCAATTTTAAGTTTTAAAAGTGAAATTTTTATTTCTCATAAACAATCACAATCACTGATTAACATAGACAATTTTGTTTTGTTTCGTTGGTATAATGATGTTGAGATATAAGTTAATATGTACTACCCTAATTGAAATTATATATGTGTGTGTTTGTGTGTGTGTTTGTTTGTAAAACTTCTAACACCTATCTTAAGAGATACCTCCAGGGCCGGCAAGAGAGAGAAATGGAGGTGGTGGCGAATGTGGTGATAGTAGGAGCAGGAATAGCAGGGTTGGCAACGGCAGTGGCATTGAAGAGAGTGGGAATTGAAGTGTTAGTTTTAGAGAGATCGGAAGGGCTGAGAACCACCGGTGCAGCCTTAACCCTTTTCCCAAATGCTTGGCTTGCACTTGATGCTCTTGGTATTGCTCAAAAGCTCAGTTCCATCTATAATCCCTTCAAAAAGTAACTATTACTTTCCTATCCTTCATTTTTCTTTACAAATAACTTCTTCCTTTTCTACTTACCCAAAAAATCTTCTTCCTTTTCTTTCCTTGGTAATGATAATTTCCATGTTTGGATTTTGTTTTGCTTGCATGAATTCTAAGCACTGCCCAGTGCCCCTACATTTAGTACAAGTATTCTATGGTAGTATCATTTTCCTCATAAGGACAATGAAAAGCTTGGCATTAGAGAGAGACAGAGGTTGAGATTTACATGGTGTTTCTTCTCAAGTATTCTATTATTGTCCATGTTGTTGTTTTACCTGTTTATTTTTTTGAGTGGTGTAGAGCATGCATAACCAATGTTGCCAATGGAGCTTTTCAAGAAGTCCCTATGGTTGGAGCTGACAGGTTAGCTCACGAACTATCACCCAATGATAATTATGTTCCTTGACACTGTATTTGAATCATAAATTTAAATAAGAATTTGAAAAAAGAAATTATTTATATTACATTCACATTTAACTCACATTTTCTCTTTCTTTCCATTTTTATTTTTCTTTCCAAGTCTCTACTCAAATTTCATGATCCAAACAACCACAACCGATCACATACCATCTCAGCTACCTTGTCCATTATCTATGCTTTGTCTAGCAATATAATCAGTTAATTCATGGATTACTAGTGTACTGGAGTGCAAAAATATCAAACTCTTAAAAATTACCAGTTTGACACTCGGGTTCAAGTTCCGAAAGCTCTTTCTTTTAACCCATTTCCTTTAATCCCTTTCCCAGTGTATATACATATAAAATAAAATAAAATAAAACTATTATTAAAAAATTAATTATTTCTTTCTCTTGTACTTTCTCACCCAATTTGATTTAACACAAATTATATATAAGCTCCTAAAATAATTAATGGTATTTGATTTGGGCATGATATAGGGGAGAAGCTGGAACTAGAGCGGTACATCGAAAGGCCTTACTAGAAGCCCTTGCAGGGGAACTATCAACTGATACAATTCGTTTCAATTCAAAGCTAACTTCCATTGAAGCCCAAAACCAAGAAGACTCTTCCATTGTTGTAGTTCGCTTGCAAGATGGAACTGAAATCAAAACCAAGGTAACAAAAAAACAAGCATAAATTACATGGACCTCTCCATACACAGTTGACATAATTACACCTAACCTCGTTAATATGAGACATAATTAAGCAATCTCCCATTAGCATGACGAACGTTGAAGGAGTTAACAGAATGGGTAAAATGACGAAAGTAACCTCACATCACCTTTCTCTCTTTCCCTTTTACTTTCTTTCACTTTTTTTTCCCCCTTCATCTTAATCTTCACTAGGGCTGTTCATTATTTTATTTTTTGATTTAATTATATTTTAAATCAATCCTTGATTATATTTTATATTTTAGATTAATCCTTAATTATATTATATTTTATTTTATTTTTATTAACATATTAATTTATTTTTCGCTTTGGAGAAAATTAGGGTAAAATTATATTTTTATTGTATTAATTTCACTTAATTTTTTCAGAATATCAAACCTATCCTAAAAAATGGAGTGTGATATAGCTTCTGTTAATTTGGATGAAAAAAAATTAATGGTAACACTTTAGTCTAAAATCACATAATAACTTTTTAATTATATTTGAATCATAGAGGGTAAAGTATTTCAAACTCAAACGACTAAGGATAAAATAAATGGAAAATATTTGGGAACCCCACGACCCCCACTGATGTATTGAATGTATTTGAATTTTTTTTTTCTATTTCTGACAGTGATATGAATGATTCAGATCATTTTAAGAGTTGTGAAAATTATATTTTGTGAGGATCTTTATCATTACTGAAAATAAATTTAACCTATAAAATAAGCCTGCCCTAATTACACTTAACCTAGGAGTCATAAACCTCCTCAAAGAGCTAGTTATACCAACTTAGGAGTCACACTTCCAACACGATTCATCCTCTCACCTAATATCTCAACTAGGATATAGTCTGATACCTCGGCCAATACAATTTTGGCATGTGGCATAACCTCAGGTTCAATCTTAAGAGATAGAAGGAAGATTGAGAGTTTTAATTTTAGAACTCTGAAGAGAACTCTAGTGATGTGGCAAGAAGTGTGGCTCACATGTGATGTGATGTGTGCTTATATTTTTGTTTTTTTTCTCTTGTTACATCATTAGAGCTTTCTTTAGAGTTTTAAAATTAGAACTCTCTATCATTATTGCAAGAGAAATTATTGGCTCCGTTTACAAAAGGATTTTTTTATTTTTTTAGATTAAAATAGTACTAAAAGATAAAATAGGTTAAAATAATTAATAAGATAAAATATCATATTAAATTTATAATCATTTTACTTTTTCTCTCACAAACATTACATCTAATTATAAAAAAATTCAATAATCTTTTCAAACACAATTATTTTAACACACTAAAACAGCCTATTAAAATAACCAACTTCCCAAATGCAATTATAATTTATGCTTTTAATCGTTTTAATTAATTATTTGTTTGTTTGTTTGTTGGGGTTTATAGGTGTTGATAGGGTGTGATGGGGTGAACTCGGTGGTGGCTCGTTGGTTAGGACTTGGGGCGGCAGTGAATTCAGGTCGGTCAGCAGTGCGTGGGTTAGCAGTGTACCCACAAGGCCATGGGTTTAAGCATGAAATGCAGCAGTTTATAGATGTGGGCAAAAGGGGTGCTTTTCTTCCTCTCAATGATAAAGAACTTTACTGGTTCTTCATTTCCAAATCCACTTACAAAGGTTAGCTTTGCCCTCTTTCAATGGTCAAGAATTTATTTATTTATTTTTTCAATTGATAAGAAAATAATTATAAACATAAAAAAATATGGCAACATTAACACAAAAGGGTGCATCAAACTTTTCTCTTTCATAAAAGTTGAAACTCACAATTCACAACCTCCACAAACCAAAACCAAAGCTTACAACTATAAATAAATAAATAAAAATTTACAATTACAAAAGCTTAACAAATAATATACTAAGAAAATAAATTTACAATTAATATTCTAAGAAAAACATGGCAGGAGAAGAAGTAGATTTGATACAAAGAGAGGTGTTAGATAAGCATGCCAAGAACTTCCCTCCAGCATACTTGGATGTTGTTGGTAACGGTGATCCTTCAACACTTACTTGTGCCCCACTTCTGTTGAGATATCCATGGGAAATACTATTTGGAAATGTAAGCAAAGGGACTATCACAGTTGCTGGAGATGCCATGCACCCTATGACACCTGATCTAGGCCAAGGTGGTTGTTCTGCCTTAGAGGATGCAGTTGCCTTAGGCCGAAACATTGGCGAATCCTGCATTCGAAATGGCAAGTTTGTCCCTGGAGACGCCAACAAAGCCGTAGACGGCTACGTGAAGGAGCGGAGATGGCGTGCAGCCGAGTTGATCACTGCTTCATATCTCTCAGGCTGGGTACTGCAACAATATGGGTCTGGATGGTGGATGCAGTTCATTAGAGATATGATACACTATAGATTTCTCTCCAAGAAGATCAAGGATGTTATTCGTTATGACTGTGGAACCCTGCCTAAGCCCTCCTCCTCCTCCACTGAATCAGAGATAACCAACCACACTAATGCTTGACTCTCAGATTCTTTGTGTGCAACATTTTCATGAATTTTCTTTACATTTTTAACAGTTTCACTAATCACTTTTGCATGCAATTACTTCTTCTCCATAAAATTGTTTTGGGCAAATTATAATAGAGTATACCACTTTTTAAAATTGTTTTGGGCAAATTATAATAGAGTATACCACTTTTGTAAATTTGGTCCTCTAATTTTGTTTGCAATAATTTTTCTGTTAATATTTTCTTTTCAAAGAATAGTCACATCTATTTGGGAAAATGGAACAATGACACATAAAATAAATTACATTGGTCTATATAATGACCCTTGTGTAAATTTAGTCCATGTACTTTCATTTGTTACAAAAAAAATTCATTTGATTTCAGAATTTGTATATAAGAGTATCTTCAACGCTTACTCAAATTTTTTTATCAAATTTGAGTAAAGACTTCATTTGATACAATGCGCTCCAATGTTGATTTTTCAATTTACATCAAACAACCGGTTGACCGGTGGACATTCGAGAGGATGTTCGGGCAGTCGTCTGACTTGTGTAAATTGACAAAATCCTAAAATGGACAACCGGCCGGTTGTCCGGTATACAATCCCCAACTGCTATATACAGTAATTTGATAAGCAATGAAGCCTTCCTCAATTTGATAAAATTTTTGATTTTTTCCTCATTTGATATGGTTTTGATGTCATCATTGGAGCACAAAAAATAGGCGCATTTCATCAAATTTAAATTTGATGAAATATTTGATATAGGGTTGGAGACGCTCTAGTTGGTCCAAATTTGACGCAGCAATAGTGTAGGAAGGAATTAAATATCGTTATAGTAGACGAAATGGGGATTATATATCGTTGTAGTAGATAAGACTTCTTAAATTCATAAGAACACTCATTCACAAGAAAGAAAAAAAAAAAATCTCTAAAAATATTATTGATTGAATGAATGAATGAATTACATATACTTGTAGGCTTACATATACTTGTAAGCTTATTTATAATAAACTAAACTTAATACTTGTAGGAAAAGTGATTCTAAAATAAATTAGGAAACTTAAATCAATACAAATTAAAAAACTTAAAAGATTAGAAAGCAAAAATTCTAAACTATTTAAAATCCTAGTCAAAATCTAATTTCAAAATAATAAAATTAAGAAATACTAAAAATTATAGAATTTTTTTCTACATCTAACTCCATAAAAAATAAAAAAATAAAAAACTAGTCCTCGAGTTTCACAAGAATGACAGAAGATGGAGATGCATGAAACTTGAATAGATCTTGAACGTTAAAAGTTTTTGAAATAGCCAAGTCTGTAAGAAGGTTCACCAAGTCAGGAGTAGGCCTCAGATCATTAGAAAACATTTTGAAACAAGCAGAAACAGGGCTGAAGTTTCTTTTGCAAGCCAAAGATCCGTTGCTGAGGTACTAAAAGGGGTCTCACCCACTGTGGCTAGGAAAGCAAGTTTGAGCTTAAAAGTCAATGATGATGGCTATGGCTGGCTCTGTGATAGTGCACTAGTCAAGCATAATACTAAATATCCCACTCATTACATTGAAAATGCCCTAAAGGAGAAAGGGGTGGATCAGGTATTGGTTAGAAAAGGAGGAAGACGAGATATAGTTTTAATATTCAAATCTCAAGAGGAATTGAAATCAAATATATGCAATATCAAAGAATGGTTTAAGGATTGGATTCAATTTGTGGTGAAATGGAAGCCAGGAGTTCATATCGAACAAGAGAGATGTATGTGGTTAAGGTGTCATGGCATACCCTTAAATCTCTGGAATAGGAGCACATTCAACAGCATTGGAAGCCTATGGGGTTCAATTCTCAATTTGGATGGAGATATTTGTCAACCAAAGGAATTCTCCCATGCCAAAATCAGAGTGGTTACATCTTGTATGGAGTTTATAAACAAAACTATAGTATTGGAGTGTAAAGGTAAACTTCATCCCATTCTTGTGTGTGAAGATCTCTTATCAGACTCTAGTAACATAAAGCACAATGGTATGGAAGAGAGCAGCTCCAACGACATCTGTGGCAGTGAAGTGAAAGAAAATGTTCCAGAGGAGTGTTGCAAGGAGAATGAAGAAGATATTGAGGTGGCAGGAGTCAAAGTACACAGCCCAAACAATGAAATGGTGGTAAACACAATTATTGAAGAGACAAAGTGAGATAAAGGATTCAACTGAGATAATGGAGCATGTACCAAGGAGGTAGAACAGAGGGAAGGGCCTATTGACTGTCACACGGGAAAGGAATCAACGAAAACTTTAATGAAGGAGTCAGTGCATAGCCGAAAAAATCAGGTGCAAGTCTCTACACCTGGATTTATCAGAAGCCTTAGTGGATCTAGAGATGGACTTGGGCATGGCATCAATCTTGAAGTAGATTTGGCGCAAGCACTTGGTAAGAACTTAAATGGAAGGGGCATATTGAGCCTAAATCATTCAGGCCTAGGTAGGCAAACTGCTTCTGTCCAAAAATTCCTACGGATTGAGAAGAAAAAAAGGAAGAAGAAGGTTCAGTTAGAGGGATTCACTAGTTTTGCTAGACTTCATAGGCATAAAGCAGCTACAGTTAGCAAGCACAACTCCAAGTCTGTCATCTACCGACCAGCAACAACTGCTATAGCACTTTCAGATCTGTCTGAGGGTGCTACAAGTTCAAACAATTATCTACTCGAAGAAGCTAAAGCCACTCTACAATTAGGGAAATCTCTTGGCATCAATTTCAATAGGAAAGAAGATGTTGTTCTGAACAAGATTATTGAGCTAGAGCTACAGGATAAAGATAGAACCAGGGGGTAGGCCTGCGAAGAAAGGTAGAATCTTGAAACCTTTATGTCTGTGGGTCATTGGTAGGATTGTAGGATTGATGGTTTGGCTTAAAGTATCAAGAATTGATAGCAAGATTGTGTAAAGCTCTAATGTTGGCATTAGTGTGGTAAGTGTGGAGGTATTAAAGTTAGAGTCTCTTGTAGGTTATAAGCTTTTGTAGAGGTAGTCTTTGGGTGGCAACAAGTGTTCATTTCTCACCAACATTATGTTTTGTTCCCTTTTTCTTTTTTCTTTTTCATCCTTATTGATGTAATCTCATATGTAATGTATGTTTTCTACATCAATAAAGATTTTCTTTGCTGATCAAAAAAAAAAAAAAAGTATTATCATTAATTTCTGCAAGATGCGAAAAGAGCCAATTTTCTTTTGTTTCATCTTGTTGTATGTATCCACTGGAAACCTTTCCTTTCTCAAATGCACCATCACCATGACTCCTATCTCAAAAGTTTGTTTTCGACGATGTTGATCAACAATCATTTTATAGTTGTCAACAGCCTTTTCATGTTTTTGTCTAACCTTTGAATGAATTTTAGCTACATTTTTCTGCCATATGATCTACAATGATACTCGTAGCAGGAAGTTTGGGCAATAGAACTAAATCCAAGGTGTGCAAAGGCGGTTGGATATAGACAATCGCAAATAGGAATTTTCTACGCGATCTGTTAGGGACAGGGACGGAACAACTCATGGACTAAGGGTGGTCGTGGCCCCCCTGCCCTTTGCAATACTCTTTATAGATATAGTGCAATGTAATAACCAGTAAAACCATTCCTCTCTTTGTTTTTCTCTTTACATTATGATTAGATCTGGAATTTAAGTAAAGATTTGTGAAAATAATGGACAAATGTGAGAAATATAAATAAAATATAAGTTAAATTTTAACTCTATTTTTCTCACATTTTTATTTCCTGTCATTATTCAAATTTATGATCTAAACACAACTATAATAATCCTCTTCCACCATTTTTTATTAAGCATATGTGAAGGGATATGAGCTTAATCAATATTGTAATAATTATTTTTTAATTGAGTTATTTAAGCGGTAGAATTTTTTTTTAAAATATGTCTCAATCGGACCTTCCCTCATGCGGAAACCATCTAATACCTTTCTACTAGCCCCCAACGGTAGAGTCCTGGTTCCGTCCCTGATTAGGGACGTTGTTATAGGCAAATTCAGTTTGAGATACATCAAAGTCCCACTATTTTGGATTGTCATGGCACAAACTGCGCAAAATATTTCCCAAGGTTTTGTTTACTACCTCTGTTCGCCCATCAATTTATGAATGACATGTATTACTATACTGCAAAGTTGTATCCACCCACTTCCACCAAGTTCGTCAAAAATGTCTCAAAAATTTACTGTCACAATCTGAAACTATGGTTTTTGGCAAACCATGCAATCAAACCACTTCTCAAAATAACAATTGGGCAACATAAGTAGCATCTGATATCTTTCTACAAGAAAAAAAAAATTTGTTAATTTTGGAAAATCTGTCAACAATCACATTTAATTTTACATGAAAATTATATATGAATATTATTTTTCTTTATTCATTTTTTTAATTATTAAATTTATTCCATATTTGGTTTTTTATTAAGATTTTTATTGTAGAAATCAATTTAAGTGCTAATCAAAAATCGAAAAAAATACATATATATTTAGGCAAAATTATTTTATATAAAAAATATTTTATAACAAAACAATCAAAGCCTAAAACAAGATAGCCATAAAAATAATTTATAATTACAACAATATACATCCGTATGATACTTTTATATAAATTTTAGAATAAATTACAAATACACCCCTTGAGATTTGCATAAAATACGAATTACTCCCTGTGGTTTGAAAAATTACAAATACCTCTCTCTCAGAATTTTTTATTTAACAGAATTAATTGAAAAGGTGAAATTTATAACTGTTCACTTATATAATAATAAAATTATCTAAATTATTAATTGAAATAAAATTTTAACATTATTAAAAACTGTTAATTAACTTGATGATTTATTAATAAAATGACCTATTTTGTTATGAAATTAGAAATCTTAGAGGGTATAATATAATTTCTAAAATTACAGAAAATAATTTATAATTTAAGTAAATCTCTGGGGTGTGTATGTAATTTATCCTAAATTTTATGTATAAATAGAATTTTATACAAACTCTTACTAATAAAGAGGGTCGATTGAGGATTTAGCTAGGAGAAATACTAAGGGTTCGTTTGGGATGTGGGTTGGCTTTTTAATTTTTTTAGTAGATATTTGGCATCCCTTAAAAAATTCAAAAAGTCACTGAAAAAACAAAAAAGATAACACTATTCACATACATCATTGGACATTTTGGGTGGAAAAAAAAAACTGTGCAGCACAGTGCACTGCACGGAACCCAAACAATATTTTAATACCATCACAATGCAGCACAGGGCACTGCACAGAACCCAGCACAGTGCAGCACATGGTAGAAAGGTAATTTTGCTAGTTGATATGCTATTTTAATATACATTTTTTTTGTAAAAAGTCAAAAAGTTATCCCAAACATATATATATTTTTTTTCTATTTTTTTAGTCAAAAAGTATACTTATATAATTCATCCCAAATAACCCCTTAGTCTGGCGCTAAAAAGTCTCGTTTGAGATAGACTTTTTGAGTTTTTTGGCTTTTATGAGAAAAAATAAAATGATTATAATTTGGATGTGATATTTTGTCTTATTGAATTAAAAATCTATTTTATCTTTTTATAGACTAAAATAATCAAAAAATCAAAAAACCTAACATGTCAAACAAAAGCTAAAAATTTTAAATATTTTACTAAAGTCAAGTTTGGGAAGTCTCAAAAAAGTCAAAAAGTTACTCAAAAAGTTAAAAAGTTATCACTATTCACCAAAAGTCAACAATTACGGCTGCACAACTCCCAATTCTAATTTTCCTCTACAAACCAATTTTTACAATTTTTTATTACACATTTTTCCATAAAAAAGCCAAAAAGTTAACCCAAACATTCATATTTTCAACCTCAACTTTTTAGTCTAAAAAGACAAAAAGTACACTTATTTAGGACACCCCAAACAACCCCTAAATATTCTATATCAGATATGAGTGAAGAAGCAATATATTTTTTCTTTGCATCCATATAAGATATTTAATCAGATATTAATAAAACATTTCAAATCCTAAGATTACTCTCTAGCTAGAATGCAGCGGTGAACCGAATCTTCAATAAATGACTATTGTTCTGAGCACCAACTCTCTCTGCACTAGTATGAATGACCACATGTGTTATGTCTCAAATCAATCACCACCACACAACCTATTTCCTTTCCTTCATTCCTTTATTCTTTGATGCTAGAGAGAGAGAGAGAGAGAGAGAGTGAGAAGAAATGGCTGAAGATGAATACCCACAGAAGGCTTTTGGTTGGGCTGCAAGAGACACCTCTGGGTTCCTCTCCCCATTCAAATTTTCTCGCAGGTTTGCTAAATATTTATACATATCTATCTATACATAATACATACATGGATATTGATTTATACACACACAGTCTCGCACCTCCACATTCCTTTTACGCTTTGTTTGGTTGAGGATTTAGAAAGGAATTTCCTTTTCAAATCCTTCCTAAAATCTCTCAACCAAACCAAACACACGTCAGTATTTTATGATTAGTTTAATGATTCTTGCTTCATTTTTAGTTTCCATTTATGTTTTCTCACGGTATATATATATGTCGGTGCAGACAAGAGCTTTTTTATTCCAGCAATGCTAGTTATTATGAAATTTTTTTCATAAAAATAATCGTGAAAGTTTTGTGATCCTTGGATTACACTTAGAATAAAACACCACACACTAATCAAGGTAATCTAAGAATCATAAATTTTTCATGATCATTTTCATGACAAAATTTTCATGATCCCTAACTTTTCCCTTTTTATTCTGTTTTGGTTTTAAAGATTATTTTTTATTTTTTATTTTTTATTTTAAACGCGGACTAATCCGGGGCAAAACCGGTATGGACTGCCGCCGGCAACTATTTATGGCAACTATTTTTGACAGCCATTTTTTGGTGACCATTCCGGAGTCAAGATCCCCTCCTTGCATTTTTTACTTGCAGGGCCTTCGGGTCTACTTTTAGGCCCAATTTTGATAATCTGAACCGTTTATATTTTAAGATTTATTTAGTATATCATACCTGTAAAAAATCAAGTTGATCGGATATGAGAAAGCATGTGTTCGAAAAACTGTTTATTAAATTCTTTAAAAAAATAGTTTTTAGTTCGATTTTACCAAACACATGCTTTCTGATATCCGATTAATTTGATTTTTTACAGGTATGATATACTGAACAAATCATAAAATATGAACGATTCGGATTATCAAAATTGAGCCTAAAAATAGGCCCAATAGCCCTGCAAATAGAAAATAATGCAAGGAGGAGATCCTAATTCAACCATTCCGATGACTATTTTTGACTCAGCCGTACCTCGTAAAACTCTACCCCCAATATTTTTATTTATTTATTTTTGTTAAAAAAGAATATCCATTGAAGGTCCACGCCTTGGATAAAATAACCGAGCATTTGGAGATCTGTTCTTGCGATTATGTGGCTTTTGGTTGAAGAGTTTGAAGATCTGAAGAGTACGTAAATTATTTTCTCTCTCTAGAAAGATCAAATCGAACCCAAAATCAAAATGGGAAACAAATGGAGGAAAGTGAAGCTCACTCTGACGTGCTTGTACGTCCCAAGCACAATAGAGGATTCGCCACCGGCTGTCTAGTCCACCGGGACAATGCCGGAAAAGTCACCGGCGTTAGAGGTCGATGGTGGCCGGCGGTGGTTAATAGATGGACAGATAGGTGGAATAAAATGATTTTTTTAATTATTGTTGTCCTCATAGCCCAAAAAGAATAGAGTTTGGATGATTGTCGGGAAAGTTTGAAAATTGAACTTCTAGCCCGACTCTCAAGTGCCCTAAATTAAATTATTAGTATCACTTTCTAGGAAGCACGGATACAGAATACGGCGATACGGGATACGTTTACAGAAAAAAATGTTTTTTATAATTTTAATAATATAATATACATGAAAATAAAATCTAAAGCAAATTAATAAATAAAAAGAGAGATTTCTATTAAGTTAAGAGTTCAAACATTCATAAAAAATCCAAAACTAAAAACAAAAGCAAATGCAAATTAAACATCATCCTTACATGTCAATATCAAAAAAAGAACGAGAGCAGAGAGAAAAAACATGAGAGAGTGAGATAGTGAGAGAGCAAGAGAGAGGTGAGAGAGACAATAAGAATACATTAATTTGACAAATTATGTTACTTTAACTCTCACTATATTCCTCTTATCCAAGAACTAAACAAAGTATTAGAAGTAATATGTAATTTCGACTATCTGATACTTTAAAATTAAGTATCCGATACTCCAAAATTAATAAAAATTAATTGAGAAGTATCCAATATGTATTTGCGAGTATCCAGTATCGGTATCCGATAAGTATCTGATACGGATACATCTCCTTTTTTGAAGTATTCGTACTTTATAGATCATTTTGTATAGTGAGTTTGCATATTCAAATCTTATAACAGGAGTTTGATATCCCGTGTTGCTTTTGTCCCCAGCTAACAATTATCGGTTAACCCTACCAATGTATTATGTGTGAAAAAAAAAAAAAAAAAAAAAAAAAAAAACATTTTCATAATCATCTACTTTATAATATAATTATGAGTTAATTACGCTTTTCACCTTTATAGTTTGACACAAATTTCACTTTAGTTCCTATAGTTTCAAATTGAACAATTTAATCTCTACACTTTAAATCCAATTTCAATTTGATCTTTCCGCCTATATTTTTGTAAATTTTGTCTATTTGTACACCTTATAAGGTGTCCCAAAATTGTTAATTATCTTGGTGAATATACTATATTATTGATATTGGTAATATTATTATCTTTTACACTGTTTATATTATTCGCAGAGAAAACAATGATGACGATGTGACAGTTAAAGTACTTTATTGTGGGGTTTGTCACTCTGACTTGCATACTGTGAAAAATGAATGGGGCTTCACCATGTACCCAATTGTTCCCGGGTATGATGCTCATCTTGCATTTTGATTTATTCTGTTGTTGTTGTGTTCTTTACAATGTCAATACTTTAACTACATAATGGGTAAAGAAGGCACCATTGTTAGTTTTGATATTCTTGTTCAACATGTATAGATGTTTACATAATTTACACATTTAAGTACAATATGTAACTATAGCGCGGTTTCAAATCTAGGAATAGCTTTTTGTGGGTATCTGAATAGCCGTCGCCAAGTGGCAAGCCTCGTAGGCACCACATCATCCCCGACTTGGATAAAGAATCTCCAAGTAGCAGGCCATTTTGGTGCCACATCATCTACTAAATATCGTTGGGATCTTCAGCCTAGCCTTAAGACATGTTAATCGCTAACGGTCAGCTGACTCTACCTAGAGCACATGAACCGCCAAGTATAGTGTTATAGCCAGTTAATGCAGTCAGCACTTTAGATTTGTGCTATGGCACCATAGGATGAGCCATGGCATAGGATCTTCGGACACATGGCCTAGGGAATTACTCAATTGGGCCAAGGCATCTCCGCTCAGCCACTTCTGCTTTGTAGAAACATGGCTCAATATCCCTTTGGTGCAGCCAAGGGAATTTCTACCAGACTAAGATTCCCCTATGCCTCATTTCTCCTCTCCAATGACTTGTCACCAACATGATTTAAGACGCTTTGATAACCATGGTCACTTGTGCTGGGAGTAGAGCCATGGAACCCCTTCACTTGGGATCACTAGAGGTATCTGGCATTGAGGATAGAGTTAAGGGTTTTGGAGAGATTGATATGCGAGGTCTTGAGTTCGAGTCTCTATGGGTATGACAGACAGCTAGTCGACCAACCTATGTACAGTGGTGACTCTAAGAATTTTTGTGAGTGGTGTCATTTAATTTTTTGTAATATTGTCTTTATTTTCAATATTTTTATTTTTTGTCTTTTCAAAAGTAAAAAAAATGAAAAACACTCATTATTTTAATATCCTTTTCATTTTTATAAAAAAAAATTCCCCTTAAACGGGTATTTATATATATATTTAAATAGTTTGTCAAACCAGATTTTGATATTAATTTTTATTTTTCTATTTCTGTAAATAAAAAATTCTCAAATAATAAATAAAAAAATAATATTATTTAAAAAATATGAATAATTCAATTGATAAGATAAGTTTTTTTTTTTTTTTTTTTTTGTGACACTTGTAAAAGAAATATTTTGATGGCATCAAGTGAGGTTTTTAAAAAGTTTGGAAATTTGGGTACTTTACCCCACTTTGAGGTGAGCCTTTCTATTACTTTAGTTGTAAAAACTTTGTTATTCAATTATTGTTGTGAGTTTGCTTTTAAAAATGTTTGTAAGGTAAAATCTAAACCAGAAAAGGTAAGGTGGTGATTCTACATGGGACAATTGTACCTATGTTGATGAAGCTTTATTCTTGTTTCCTTCTAATTCATATATGTACGTCTATGATGTGGATCGTTATAAATCATAGCATTATCAATAATATAATATAGGATCATAGATCACAATGTGGCTCAGATTCACCTCTCTTGACATTTACCTTTCAAAACAACATTTTCATTGATGTAGGTGTAATTTTTTCATTTGTATAATACTTTAATATTTGAATGCATAGATATTGTTTTATGTCAATTAGAGATTATGACTGAATCTTTACGATTTTCATTTTGAAAATGCAATTTCGATGAATTTTTTTAATTGTTGTATTGCAGGCATGAAATTGTAGGTGTTGTGACCAAAACTGGGAAAAATGTTGAGAAATTCAAGATTGGTGATCGAGTTGGAGTTGGGGTCATTGTTGGGTCCTGTAAAACATGTGAGATCTGCCAACAAGACTTGGAAAATTACTGCCCTAAAATGGTCTTTGCTTATAACTCAATTTCTGCTGATGGGGTGAAGACCCAAGGTGGTTATTCTGATGTAATGGTTGTTGACCAGCACTATGTGCTTCGCTTTCCTGATACCCTACCTGCTGATGCTGGTGCACCCCTACTTTGTGCTGGGATCACAGTTTACAGCCCAATGAAATATTATGGAATGACTGAGCCTGGCAAGCATTTGGGTGTGGTGGGACTTGGTGGGCTTGGTCATATTGCTGTGAAGTTTGGGAAGGCCTTTGGGTTGAAAGTCACTGTAATCAGTACCTCGCTGAAGAAAGAAGCAGAGGCCATCAACAAACTCGGTGCTGACTCTTTCCTCATTAGCACTGATCCCACAGCAATGAAGGTTAGTAAAAGTTGGCTTGAAAAGTTCAAAGATGTTGAAATGGTTTTCCTAAACAAGTTGGGATTGAATAGATTTTGCTAAACAAGTTTGGCTTAATGACACCTAGATGCCACCGGGTTTGGGTATTTAGTTTGATAATGGATGAAAATTAGGTAGCAATTTTCAGACCCCACATGCATGGAAGAAACGAAGCTGGGCATGGTATATGGTTATGTAGGTTTGATCTAGGACTTTTACAAGCCCACTTGATACGTAGGTGTTGAGGCTTGTGCTGAATCAACTATGCATTCTGTTAGGCTGTAGAATTTGCTAAGTGTAGTCAAATTCGAAAATTAAGCATCATTATTTTATTAAACTGAGCTCAAGTTTTGACATTATTTAATTCCTATGCATCCTATAAAGTTGCAGATAGGTGTGGCTTGGTTGTCTTATGATGAGACATGAATCAAGAACCATGAGTAGCTATTTAGCAACATGTGTTCAAGTTTCTGTGTACATCTTATATAGTTCTTTGCAGACGACATGCTTTTTTATGAATGGAATTTGTAGACAAGTCAATAAAGGCCTTAAAGTTAATTTATTTATTTATTTAAAACTATTCTAAAATAAGTTTTTCCTATGCGTTTCTGGTGCAGGCTGCTATGGGTACTATGGATTATATCATTGATACGGTTTCAGCAGTTCATCCTTTGGCTCCATTGCTTGGCCTATTGAAGCTGAATGGGAAACTTGTTACTGTTGGCCTGCCTAATAAGCCCTTAGAACTTCCTATCTTCCCATTATGTTTGGGTGAGACACATAATTGATTATACCTCGTCTAAATTATCTGGTGTATTGTATTATCATTCACAAAAATTGTTTTGGTGCAACTTGTTGCTCTAGTAGTCCCATCCAATCATATCAATGGGCCTTGCATTGGTTCAATACCTTATTCCTTATGTGTCAGTGCACCTAGTTTGTTTGCTTCTCTCCACGTGCAAGATGGCATTAAATGGGAGTGGGAATGGGAGTGGTAGGTAGCTTGATGTACATTCTTGGACCCATTTCCTACCAGATAGATATACCAAAGGTTTAAGTAGCTATGCTTTTGAAATTCATAAATTACAAAGATGTCTTGAGAAAATCAGCTGGAAAAAACATAAAATAAAAAAGTTTGCATCAAAGTGGTAACAACTACTGAGAAGTCAAAGAATCAATGCATGTGATGCGTGCTCCTGAACTTGTTTGTCATGGTTCTTTAAATTTTTAGGACAAAAATGTATGATAATATGTACAAGAAATGTCCAACAAACAAATGACAAGGCCTAATGTTTTTAGCTCAGCCATTATGTTGTTCTGCCTTTCGTATGAGTCCAATATTGTGAACATATCTAATTTAGGGTGGTGATTCAAACGTTTAAAATAGAGTTTGTAACCTGGAGCAATGGCAAGGTCTCATTTGCACTAGTGTTGTAACACGGGTTCAACTCAAATGAATCAACCTATGCAAAAAGGCAAGGGCAAGACTGTTTGCCCTGCTACCTCTTTCAGAGCCTGCTGAAAAGAAGGAGCCTCGTGCACTTGGTGTGACCATTTATACAAACTTTTGAAATGATGAGTGAAGAAGAAAGCAGGGAACTGCGTAAAAAGCTTTTAATAAGACCTTTTCTGGCAAGAGTGACTGACTGGTTCACTTTTTCTGACCAAGATTTCCCTGCATCTTTTATGTATTGATTTGATATTTTTTGTTTGACTTGTTCTTGTTGGATAGCTTGATATACATTGTTGAGCTCATTTCCTAACTGCTTTATTTTTTTGAAACAATTAGTGACTTAATTGTTCTATGTTACACTGGCAGGGCGGAAGCTTGTTGGGGGTAGTGATATTGGTGGAGTGAAAGAGACGCAGGAGATGCTAGACTTTTGCGCAAAGCATAACATAACATCAGACATTGAGCTGATCCACATGGACTACATCAACACTGCCATGGAACGGCTAGCCAAATCTGATGTCAGATACCGCTTTGTTATTGATGTGGCAAACTCCTTGTTGCAGCAGTAGCAGGAGGGAAGCCAGTGATGATGTTGAAGCAGCAGCTGCTATTGTCTCCTTTCAATATTTAGATCTAAACCAATAAATCTAAGCGAGTTTAAGAAAACTTTTAGTTTGAGGGATTGTGATAAAAGTTGATGCATGGATATGAAATGTTGGTGTCTGTCTTCAACATGACATGACTGTTGTTATGTGATGTTGTCTGGTATGAGTTGGGGGAAGCAATGAACTTATTTGTCTAGTAGCTTGCTTTTAAGCATCTGCTGCCATGTATTTTGTTTCAGTTGCTCCTTTTGCAACTAGAACTTGGTGTGTGAGCCCTTTGAGATTGATTCACTTGCTGCCTTCTTAATCCTTTATCTGTTGTTTGTGTATTCTTATATATATTTATCTCTTTGAAGCTCTGCATCACTGACTCTAATGGTCATTATCTCCTAGTAATTTTGCACGCTCTTGATCTATATTTATATGTATATTCTCATAGTAATCTCTGACTAATCTGTCTTTCTCGCGATAGAAAATGCCCAAGCTAGATGACTCTCATTTATTGGACATTGTCAGCGGGATCCCATCTAGCCAAAAGCCAAATGGCTCGTAGTTTTGTAATCAGGCCAAGCCAGCAGTTAACTTAAGCAATCAAAGCTTAAACTATGTTTTTTAGTTTTCTTACTTTCCTCTCATTTTAAAATATGCAATTCATACTCACATGGTTGGGGATTAAAATAAAATTCATAATTAACTGACAGCTTCTATTTACCATGTTTTTGTCTTTTTACAACCACAACACCAAGGCCTTTTGACATTTAAACATTAATTTAAATAACCATAGTTTAATTTTTAAATAGTAAAACTTTTGTTGAGGTGTAATTTTTTTTAATTTTCAAGATGCAAAATTCTTACTATTCAAGTTTTTATAATGAAATTGTATTCCAATTAGGCTTCTAGCTCACACCTTACTATTTTGAGACTAGTCTATAAAAATGTAATTTTATTTAGAATATTCTAACATATGTGCCTCTTATTTATTTGATCCAGTACAAATACAGAAGAAAACAACACACAATGCTTCATTTTTTGACTCAGACAAATACTATGTAATTTAGTATTATTATTATTATTTGGGGAAATTACCACACAGTGGTACATCCAAAAAATTATTACAAATTTAAGCTGAATTGAAATTTTTCCTTAATTTTTTGAGTTCTACCAATGACTAGGAGTACTTGCTTAATAGAACTATATATATCATTAGGGAAATTCTATAATACATACTCCATTTTGAGTTTGTATCATGTCACGCCCCAAACCCGGCCCGAGAGGTTTGGTGACGAGACCGGCCAGTAATCCTAGATTACCACAGGCCTTTCTATACATAACATGAATAAACGGGGCTCGCGGAAGCGAAAACAAAGAAACTAATAGTCCAAAGAGCTGTGCATTTATATGAACATACATTTACATGCCAAAAATGATATTTACATAACATGATCAAGAACATTACATAAGTACAAGTCACAAAGAACAAAAGATAAAACTCTCTCACGGCCTTCCAGGCCTAGCCCCAGCTCGGAGGCACTCAAAACTCCTGGTTAGGCTTCAAAACGGCGGCTCAGCTCGAAACTCCGCCTAGGCTTGGCTATCTGAAAGTTCACCTATAATACATAAATACAAACAATGAGCTAAAGCTCAGCAAGTAACATTAAAGTAAAGGGTTAGTGAACGAATTCCAACATTCAATATTTACAGTCATAAACAGTCAACAGTCATTAATGGCATAATCCACAGAACCTTTCATAACCTTTCATAACAGTCAATCCTTTAACAGTCAAACAGTCTACGAGATCTCGTGACTGGCCATGGGCCTTCATCTTCACGCCCTAACCCATGACTGATCAGATCATGAGTCTGCATGTTCATGTCGCACCCATGACCTAACTATCCATGGACGCCATGCTAGATTTGCAAATAAGGACATTCGTTCACAGATTAAAATCACCTTTCAAACATATCATATCATAACGTATCACTTGAAACATAATTCATTATAACATATCTTTACAGAAACGTTACTTACAACGGGTTTCCAATACCGATTGCACGGTCTTCGAGGTTTGTCCTGCAATTAACATTATAACATCTCTTAACATTTATGCTTATCATACATTAAACCATTCATACCTCTCTTATCTTTCCTTCACTTTAAATTATGTCATTTCATTCTTCCTTTACTTCATTTCATGTTCATTTCATGCTCATGAGTTGCTAAATGATGCAATTAACATGATAGAATCAAGTATACAACTTGCCCAAAATTTCCCGGAAAAAGGCCTACCCGCTCGAGCGCCACTTTGGCCGCTCGAGCGTACTGAAGCAAATGTCCAAAACTGCTGGGAGGGTGTTTTCTGCGCTCGAGCGGGCTTACCTCCGCTCGAGCGGACACTGCGAAACTCTGAATTTCTGGTTCTTCTCCAAGCTTCCATTTTCCTCTTTACAAAATCACTTTCCATTACATGAATTTCATAACCCAAAATACTTGAAACTCATCTTAAATCAACATCAAAACTTCAATTCAAAACCCATATGGATCATTAACAAGATCAAACCCATGAACTAAGATGAAAAACCATAATCATGCACATGAAGCTTCATTTCTTAACATCCATGGAGGTTCTTTCCCAAATATGATGATTCATGCCATAATCTTGAGATCAACATGCTAAATACCAAGGATTAACAATCAATTTCATAAAAAATCTTACCTTTGGAGGAGTTAAGCTTGAGTTTCCCTCCTTCTCCCTTGGTTCTCCCTTTCTTCCTCTTCCTTTCCCTTGCTCCTTTCTTCTCACGGTTTTCTCTCTTCTCTCTCCCAGATATTTCTCTCTTTGGTTTTTGGGTCAAATGGGTCAACACATCCTTATCTAATAACCTATATATCTATATCATCAATTTACTCATAACACTTAGCCAAACAAGGCCCTTATTTGCTTATAACAACTATGCCAAAACATTTGAGCCAAACGGAACTTAGCGAATCAGATAAATTTCAGTCTTCAATTTATGGTTCCACATGGTTCTAAAAATTCCCGATATCACATAGTCATGTTCAATTTCATTTCCTGATCCCATTACAGTCTTCAATTTCAGTCCCAAAGTTGTAGTTTCAACAGATATTCTTCAATTAAATTATACTAACACCTCATTAATTACCAATAATTAAATCATACAGTTCCGGGTCATTACATATCATATGCTCCCATGATTAATTTTTGTCAAAAACACTAACAACATTATCAATTAGACCAAATTGATTAAAAAAAATCTAAAATTAAGAGTCAAAATTGAGTTAATTGAAAGTGTAGGAACCAAAATGACACAAGGACTAAAGTACAGGGACTACTATCGTAATTTGTCCAAAATTTAAATTCTATTGTATTAATGTCCAAAAAGTTCCTCTAAAATGGATGAATGGTTTTCCTCTTTCAATTGCAAAGCTAAGCCATCCAAGGCTTCATATATTAGTAGACCATCTGGATGACTTCTATCATCAACTTTAAATGTATGACTCTTCTTCCCAATCACTTGAACATGGCTTTGCCCTGGAGATTTTGTCACTTGATTGCCTTTCATCATTGTTCTAATTGCAGCAACTCCATCCCACCTTCCTGCGGATGCATATATATTAGCCATTTCTACATACGGAGCTGCAGCCTGGGGTTCCAGATCAAAAAGGCAGTGGGCTGCATACTCACCGATCTCTATGTTGTTGTGATTCTTGCAAGCCGCAAGCAATGCACCCCAGATTCCAGCATCAGGTTTGACATTCATTTTCTGAATAAACTCTAATGCTTCTTTTAGCTTTCCTCTGCGTCCAAGAAGATCAACCATGCAGGAATGGTGATCTAATCCGGGATGTATTTTATGTACTCTAGTCATCAGATCAAAATACTCCCTTCCTTTATCAAGCAAACCTGCATGAGTGCAAGCTTGAAGAACAGCAAGGAACGTTATATGATTTGGTTTCAGTCCCAACTCCAACATCACACTGAAAAGGACCAAAGCTTCCTTAAATTCTCCATTTAGAGCACAACCCGAAATCATAGTTGTCCAAGAGACAATGGTTCTCTCTGGCATGGTACAAAACAGTTCCCGAGCATCTCTTATACTTCCACATTTTGCATACATATCTATCAATGCATTGCACACCATAACATTATTTTTCAACCCATTTGACATGGCGTAATTGTCAATCCATCTTCCAGTCTCAAGTGCTCCTGTTTGGCCACAACCTGAGATCATATAAAGCAAAGTGACACAATCAGGAGTCTGACCAGCTGCTTGCATAGAGTGGAACAAGGCCAATGCCTCGTCCAAATCACCTTTCTCGGCATACCCACCAATAATGGCAGTCCATGAAACACAAGTTCTATCTCTGTCCATCATGCTATCAAATACATATCGTGCAGAATCAATATCGCCACACTTGGAGTACATGGAAATAAGGGTATTAAGTACAGAAACATTCAAATCACACCCTACTTGAATTCCATGACAATGGATCGATTTACCCCGATATAATGATTCTGTTTTCACACATGAAGAAAGCAAGCTAAGAATGGTGCTCACGTCGGGCCTGAATCCATCAGAAAGCATGCATTTATACAAGCTAATTGCCTTGAGGGAATCCACGAGATAGGAATATCCTGAAAGCATAGAATTCCATGAAACCACGGTCCTCAAACCATCATCAATATCACCAAATACCATCTCCGCCATGTACAAGCCCAATTCACCACCACATTTGGAATATGCAGCAATCCAAGTGTTAGCAACTGAAACATCAGTTTCAACCCCAATCCGAATTCCAAAACAATGAATGGCATATACCAACTTGAGATCCTTGGTAACGGAACTCAACCGCGTCAACCCCATAACGGTGACTGAATCAGGGCGAATCCCATGATCGAGTCTCATCATTTGACAGAAAAGAATAGCAAACTTATCAACAAGACCCAGTTGAGCAAACCCAACAAGCATTGCATTCCAGGAAGTAACATCCCTCTCAGACATTCTCTCGAACAGGTTATAAGCATAATCTAAGCGGTTGCATTTAACATACATGTCAACTAACGAAGTCTGCACGTACATATCGGAGTGAAAAGGTGATTTCAACACATGGGTGTGAAAGACTTGGGAGTAACGGAGACTGGACAACTTCGCACAGGCTTTTGCTAACAAGGGAAAAATTAGATGGTTTGGTTGTAAACCATTGTTGCTGTTGAGCTTCATTTCGCGGAAGAGAACAAGGGCCTTGAGAGCCTGACCTTGGTTTACAGCTTCTCTTATGGTGGAATTCCAATAACCAATGGTCGACGACGACAACGACAATTTTGAAAAACGCCCCAAAATTGGAGGACTCATATAATTAAAGTCATATATAAGTAGTATTATTTTTGGTAACTGGATCCTCTGTCCAGTTTTTCTGTAGGGAGATCAAGTGGAACTTTGAACAGAAATGGACACCTCATTATGCAGAGATCTAATGGCTGAAGATGAGACTTGCAGGATTGTTGGGCGTAGTTAGAGCATCACAATGAAATAGTTAAAATTATTTATATACGATAAAAACTGATAAAAGTGATATTTAAAAATATATGTTAAGAGTGTGTTAATTTAGAGAATAAATGATGAAGTTGAACGTGTTAAAAGTATGGTTAACAATACATAAATATATATAAAAATAAAAAATCATATTAAATGGTACAATTAATAAGAAATTTAACATTGACAATTAAAACAACTCCAAACTTAAAACTTAACAGCTCCACTAAAGCATGAAAAATGAAAATCACTTAGTTCATTGATAAAATCTGACACTAAAGGGCAATGCTGGGACCCCCAGTGGGGCGACCCCCAGCAACCCCCAGTACAGTTGTCACACTGCCATAGGCTCAAAACTCAAAAAAAAAAAAAAAAAAAAAAACAATTTTTGGACCAATCAGAGATGACCCCAGCACCCCCACTGGGGGTCCAACTCATTTTCCCTATATTATATATCAACACTGTTGCATACCCCCAGTGGGGTCGCACCCCCAGTGAGGTGTCGCGCCCCCACTGGCTGAAGCCCAAAACAAAAAAAAAAAAGAAAACAATTTTTTTTTTGTCCAATTATGAAGTGCCACCTCACTGGGGGTCGACCCCCAGTGGGTGTATGAGGCATTTTTCATTATATATTGAGTAAAATGGGGTTTTTAACCCCAAGCTTTATGGAAGTTCCAATCTCTCATTCTAAATTTTCTAATTTTTTGATTTAAAAAAAAAAATCATAGCATTTATTAACTTCTCCTAATTCCCAAGTCTTACCCTCATAATAACACTTTAATGTATTAAGAACAAGCACACACAAAAAAATTTGAAATCCAATACATGAATTCCTTGAAAAGTCCCAACACATATGATTATTATCCCTCATAATAACACTTTAATCCATTAAGAATAAGCATAAAAAAATTCTTGAAAAGTCCAACACATATGATTATTATCAAAATATTAACTTTAATATAATACAAAAAAAGAAAAAAAAATATTTAAAAATCACAATTCACATATATAGATAATTGTAAACACAATCCGTGCATAGCACGAGTAATATGCTAGTCTATACTATATATTAAGCAAAAGGGGGGTTTTAACCCCAAGGCCTGTGGGAGCTCCAATCTCCTAATCCTAATTTTCTAATTTTTTGATTTAAAAAAAAAAAAATCTCAGCATTTATTGACTTCTCCCAACCCAACCTCAGCATTTATTGACTTTTCCCAACCCACAATCCCTTTTGACTTTTCTCATAATTATTGCAACATCCTTTTCAATTTCTCCCATAAACTATGGTTACCCACAAAAATAAAAAATAAAAAAGATAAGAATTTAGCTATAGATCTCAAAAAGATATAACATCTAAATTTGAATTATGATTTAATAATATAATTATGTATTTTTTTTTATGTATATCTATCAAAATTTTAAATCACTTAATGGGACAAATTAATCAATTTTCCAAAATTATTGATTTTTAATTTACAAAATAGATTAAAAAAAAGGAAAATTTACCCATAAGTCCTAGTTTTTGAAACGTTGAACCATTTAGTCCTAAAAGTTTTCTTATGCTCCATTTAGTCCCATTTTTACATCAGCATGGTGTAAATGATGTAAATGATCTGATGTTTCATTCTATAATTTCAAAATTTATTGAAATCTGATGAACATTAGATGTTTTTCATCCTATATTTTCAAACATTATTGAAATTTGATGAACATTAGATGTTTGAAATCTAATGTTTGTAACATGACTCTGATGTTATTAACATTGTATCTGATGTTATTAACATTGTAATGGGACCTTTCAGTCTATAAGAAAATTTTTAGGACTAAACAGTACATAAGTTATTAATTTGGGATTTATTGGTGCATAACTGATTTATTTATTTAATAACAAAAATATTTCATAATCTCTCTCTCCTAATCTCTCTCACAAATTTTCAAAAAACAATATTAAAACTTGCATTCATTTTCTCTTCTCCAAAAAATCAGATAAGAGCTCCAATCTCCTAATCCTGATTTTCTAATTTTTTGATTTAAAAAAAAAAAAACCTCAGCATTTATTGACTTCTCCCAATCCAACCTCAGCATTTATTGACTTTTCCCAACCCACAATCCATCTTGACTTCTCTCATAATTATTGCAACACATTTTTCAATTTCTCCCATACACAATGGTTATACACAAAAATTTTAAAAAAAAAATATAAGAATTTAGCTATAGATCTCAAAAAGATATAACATCTAAATTTGAATTGTGATTTAATAATATAATTATGTATTTTTTTTTTTTATGTATATCTATCCAAATTTTAAATCACTTAATGGGACAAATTAATCAATTTTTCAAAATTATTGATTTTTAATTTACAAAATAGATTAAAAAAAACTATTGACTGATTTATTTATTTAATAACAAAAATATTTCATAATCTCTCTCACAAATTTTCAAAAAAAAATATTAAAACTTGCATTCATTTTCTCTTCCCCAAAAAATCAGATAATATTTTCTATTAAAGTTGTAGATATCTACCTATATTTTATATATTCTATTATAACATAACAAAAAAAAACTAAAAAACTAAAAAAAATCTTTAAAGTTTATCTAAATAAACTTTAAATCAATAAAACTTACATGTCTATCACATATCTAACTCACATCATAACTTACCTAAATAATAATAATTAAAAACAAATGGAAACTACAGATAAATTAAATTTAAAAAAAAAAAAAAGATACCCACAACTCCATCTTAAATAAATTGAAAAAAAAATACCCGAATAGAAACCACACAAAAATAAAAATAAAAATCAAAAGATATATCTATCTATCTATCTATATCTATCTATACTATATATTAAGCAAAAAGGAGTTTTTAACCCCAAGTCTTATGGGAGCTCCAATCTCCCAATCTAAATTTTCTAATTTTTTGATTTAAAAAAAAAATCCTTAGCATTTATTAATTTCTCCCAACCCCCAAGTCTTACCCTCATAATAACACTTTAATGCATTAAAAACAAGCATAAAAAAAATTCTTTGAAATCCAACACATGAATTTCTTGAAAAGTCCCAACACATATAATTATTATCAAAACATTAAGAACAAGCATAAAAAAAATTTATTGAAAAATCCAACACATATAATTATTATCAAAATATTAAATTTTAATATAATATAATAAAAAAAAGAAGACATTTAATTCCTTGAAAAGTTCAACACATGATTATTATTAAAATATTAAACTTTAATATAATATAAAAAAGGAAAAAAGAAGACATTTAAAAAAAAAAAATATTTAAAAATCGCAATTCACATATATAGTTAATTGTAAATATATTAAGGAAAATGGGATTTTTAAACCCCAAGCCTTATGAAGCTCCAATCTCTCAATCTTAATTTTCTAAATTTTTTATTTAAAAAAAAAACTCAGCATTTATTGATTTGGTCAAAATCCCATGATCATCATTTATTAACTTTTTACAATCCACATGCCTACATTTATTAATTTGGTCAAAATCCTTGATTAGCATTTAAAATCCCCTTATAGAAATAATTATAGATACAGTCCGTGCATAGTTACTGCAGTAACTTTTTTAATTTCTCCTGTATACTATGGTTAGTGATAAGATTGTTAAATTATTTTTATAAAAAATCTTAAAAAACATAATTTATATATTAAAAAAAATTAAAACAAATATAAATATCTATAATTATCTCATGCATTGCACGGGTGATAGGCTATCTATACTATAGATTAAGCAAAAGGAGATTTTTAACCCCAAGGCCTGTGGGAGCTTCAATATCCCAATCTAAATTTTCTATATTTTTTATTTTTTATTTTTTAAAAAAAAACTCAGTATTTATTGATTTGGTCAAAATCCTCTGATCAGCATTTATTAACTTTTTTCAATCTACATGTCTTTCCACATGCCTGCATTTATTGATTTGGTCAAAATTTCCTGATCAGCATTTAAAATCTCCTTATACAAATAATTATAGATACAATCCGTGTATAGTTAATGTAGTACCCTTTTCAACTTCTCCCATACACTATGGCTAATGATAAGATTGTTAAATTATTTTTATAAAAAATCTTAAAAAACATAATTTATATATTTAAAAAAATCTAAAATAAATATAAATATCTATAATTATCCCGTGCATAGCACGGGTGATAGGCTAATACTATATATTAAGCAAAAGGGGGTTTTTAACCCCCAAGGCCTATGGAAGCTTCAATATCCCAATCTGAATTTTTAAAATTTTTTATTTAAAAAAAAAAAAAAACTCAGCATTTATTGATTTGGTCAAAATCCCCTGATTAGCATTTATTAACTTTTTTCAATCCACATATCTTTCCACATGCCTGCAATTATTGATTTGGTCAAAATCCCCTGATCAGCATTTAAAATCCCCTATTACAAATAATTATAGATACAATTCGTGTATAGTTACTGCAGTACCCTTTTCAACTTCCCCATACACTATGGTTAGTGATAAGAAAAAAATCTTAAAAAATATAATTTATATATTAAAAAAAATCTAAAATAAATATAAATATCTATAATTATCCCGTGCATAGCACGGGTGATAGACTAGTACTATATATTAAGCAAAAGGAGGTTTTTAACCTCAAGCCTTGTGGGAGCTCCAATCTCCTAATCTAAATTTTTTGATTTTTTGATTTAAAAAAAAAAAAAAACCTTAGCATTTATTAACTTCTCCCAATCCCCAAGTCTTACCCTCATAATAACATTTTAATGCATTATGAACAAGTATAAAAAAAAATTCTTGAAAAGTCCAACACATATGACTATTATCAAAATATTAAACTTTAATATAATATAATAAAAAAAAGAAGATATTTAATTCCTTAAAAAGTCCAACACATAAGATTATTATCAAAATATTAAACTTTAATATAATATAAAAAAGAAAAAAAAGAAGACATTTATAAAAATAAAAAAAAAAACATTTAAAAATCGCAGTTCACATATATAGATAATTCTAAATATATTAAGAAAAATAGGGTTTCTAAACCCCAAGCCTTGTGGGAGCTCCAATCTCTCAATCTTAATTTTCTAAATTTTTTGATTTAAAAAAAAAAAAATCAGCATTTATTGATTTGGTCAAAATCCCTTCATCAATATTTATTAACTTTTTTCAATTCACATGCCTACATTTATTGATTTGGTCAAAATCCCTGATTAGCATTTAAAATTCCCTCATACAAATAATTATAAATATAACCTGTATATAGTTACTGCAGTAGCTTTTTTAATTTCTCATGTACACTATGGTTAGTGATAAGATTGTTAAATTATTTTTATAAAAAATCTTAAAAAACATAATTTATATATTAAAAAAAATTAAAATAAATATAAATATCTATAATTATTCCGTACATAGCACGGGTGGTAGGTTACTAGTATTATAAAAGCAATGGCAGGCAGAAGAAGAGGACATCATCAACAACCAGCAAATCAACTTACCATAGATTAGTTAAGATACGAGTAGCTCATCATAGGAGTAGTTTTTTCTAACCTTGTAATTTCATATTGATCCCTCTAAACTTTGGAAGTCTTTTAATACAATTTTGAATAAATTACAAACACATCTCTTAAGATTTACTTAAATTATAAATTATTCCTTGTACTTCTAGAAATTACATTACCCCCTAAAATTTCTAATTTCATAACAAATATGTCATTTTATTAATAAATCATCAAGTTAATTAACAGTTTTTAATAATGTTAAAATTTTATTTCAATTAATAATTCAAATAATTTTATTATTGTATAGGTAAACAATTAAAAATTTCACTTTTTCAATTAATTCTATTAAATAAAAAATTCTAACAAATGAGTATTTATAATTTTTCAAACCCCAAGCAATTCGTATTTTAAACAAACCTCAGGAGGTATATTGGTAATTTATCCTAGAATTTTCCTTGTTTACTTTTATTCTTGCACTGTTCTACAGAAATTCTTGAAGAGAGCCCCAACACAATTACCTGATTTCCTTTTGTTGTTTGGTAAAATTATTGTTAAGCCCCTGTTGATTGGGCTTTAACACAAATTTTGCTAACATGAATAATCGTTCCTTGATCATCATTGCCACAAATTTTGCTAACAAAAGCCTCTCGTATATATTTTTAAAACAAAATTAAATAGATGAAATTAAATCAATCCGATAATCATTGTATTTGCCTGCAAACAATAAATAATTTATTTTCAAAAATATACTTACCCAAATTTTTAGAAATTGATGTGATAAAATAAAAATATTACAATTATCAGATCCATTTAAAAAATTTTTATGTATGATATACATTGAGAACTTAGAAAATAAATGATTCAAATCATCAAAACAGGATCGTAATTGGCCCAAGTCCCTCAAGTTCTTTCAACTTGAGATGCGAACTTGACAGAAACACAACCCATTACAAAACTACTTAACATGTTTAAAATGTACCATATCAAACTAATTTTTCAACTATAATCATGTGCTAAACTGCAAAAAGTGTATTTAAAATTAAAATAAAACAATAAAAATAAATACTGACCAATTCACTAATGATTTCGCATTATCAATTTCCCTAATAATGCAATGAATTTGTGTAAGAACCAAACAGCTAAGATGTAAGGTGCAATCCCATACAAATGAGAGAACACGTGGCAATTGCATGAATTTGTGTTAGAACCAAACAGATAACATGTACGGTGCATTCCAATACAAATGAGAGAGCACTTGTGGCCATAATGATCAAGGAAAGATTATTCATGCAGTTCATGCTCATAACACCACCTGGTTAAAATTAAGCATGATCAAATTATTTGGAACTGTGACTTCTAACCGCATATTTCATTTCAAGCCATTCACCAACTGAATGAATAAAAAAAATCTTCATGACAACTAATTGCACTTCATTCATTCTCGACCTATCCATCTATCATCAAGATCCATAAGAAAAGAGAAGAGAAGAGAGGAGAAGAGAAGAGAAGAGAAGAGGTGAGGTCAGTTACACAAATGGGCTGCTGCAATTACAGATAGAGAGATACCCACCCCCATCACTGTTATCTTGCATGCAATGCGATGTGATGCAATGCATTCTGGGGAATTAAAACTGTAATAAGCCAAAAATAAAAATCAAACAAACTGCCAACTCTTTTTTGAGTGAGTACAAATTGCCAACTCAACATGTCAATAAATCCATCTCCATTTGCATATAATAAGAACTTTTTTCAAACTGCATCTTTTTTTGATAAATATTCTTCAAACTGCATCTTTAAACTTGGCGTCGTATTCATATGGTTGCTGCATCATATAAAAGCATTATAACGTTATAAGGTGCAACATTGCAGCATAAGATGCACATTAGCACAAAAGTGGAGCAGGGGCAGGGGCAAAATTCAAAGAGAAAAAATTGGCTACAAAATATAAGTAGGTCAATTATGGATATTGTTTTGGAAGTTGTTAAGGCCACCTCTAGGAAGTCTACCAATCATGGAATTTGCTTTATGACCTGCAAAGGTGCAATTGGACCAGCTAGATTTGATCTAGGGGGACAAACTGTGGACAGCAGAAAGCCTTTAAGAACACAAAGAAGACAGAGTCGTATGCCCCAAAATATATTCAAGTAAAACAATATCACTAAGAAAGAGACTAATTCCAGCCAGAGGCTGTGCCTTTTCAGTTTAAAAAAATGTTCCCAAAACACTTCCTAAAATTACTAGGAATTTAGACTCCGTGAAATTCAAACTTAACCCAATTCCTTCCATTCTCTCTTGACCGTGATTTCCCAGTCATGCTAGATTTACATTGAGGTGGCTGGGCTAAAAAGATACACATTTCGTGAACGGAACTCATCTGTTTGGTTGAGTTCAAAACTTGTTTTCTTAAATTTTACTGAAATATTAAAAACTAGTTTGACAAAAAATAAACACCCAAAACAAAATATTTTTGAATTTTTAAAAAAAAATTCTGCCCCAGGAAAGAGAATCAAATAAAAATAATAATAAAAAATTTCCAGTTTTTTCACCAACCTAGTTTTTAAAAAAATTTCAAAATACAGATTCTGAAAACTCAACCAAACTATAAAATCCTTGGAGGGAAGCAAAAAGAACCCTCACAAGGGTCCAAATACATACCAAGAACACGGCTGAGATCAACCTCCGTGCAAACCATCTATTATGCATTGCTCGTTGGGCACTTGCTGCTGCTTCAACAGTTTCAAACCGCAGATACACATAACCAGCACTGTTCCTGCAAGTAGGATTCACTAAGATTTAACTTCTACTGATAACATTTCAACCAGAATGGGGCAAATAAAGAGACCAACTGTCATATCAACCCAAATCAAGGGTCTCAAATAGATTGCAACCAGATTTGGTCATTATAACCAAGGCAAAATCAAGACTGTACAATTGTCACTTTGATAGATCAAAAATGAAATTAATCCAAGAAGTACCAGGAAGGACTGCACCAACATGCTGGTAGACAAAAGGAAGGAGAGATTTGTAAGTGTTCAAACTTCAGTTCTAAAGAAAGTAATGAAAGTAGAGTAATAAATAATGCACACTACTTCCAAAACTAATTTGCAAACATACAAATATCTTAGGTGCAATGCTAAGATTGTGTTATTCGTTAATTTGCAAACATACAAACATATCCTCATTAGATTGTGCTATTCGTGAAATCAAAAATGCATAAAGATTATGATGCAACGTAGAAACGTGAACAACAGTAGAATCGCACAACAAAGAAAGTTGCAACCCTTCTACAATCTGTTAAATCCGAAGATCACCAGAATTATAAAACTATATATTATTAATCAAAAACAGAATTGTTCTAAGGCTTACAACCGGTATTTATAATAGAAGAGAATTCCTAAAACAACTAGAACTAAAAGGGAAATAAAAAACTAGGAAATAAAAATATTTATTGTAAGCAAACAACCCTAATTCTTTTAGGACAAAACGAAATAGGAAACCTAAATAAACAAAAAAATTAAAGATCATAGTCTTAAATAATAATCCTAATCAAATATTAAAATAATAAAGATAAAATATACAATTATTAAAATTCCCATCTGCATCAGATTAGGGAAAGGAAATCCACTTCCCAGATTCAGTAGTAGTTATTGATAGTTTACAACAGGCATTTTGTTCCATAAGTGCAGGCAAGATACAAATGATTTTCAATTTTTTTTGCTTCCACACAGTGGGTGTTTGGGAAGTGGGTTTTTATGTAGGTTTTTTTAGTTGTAGAATATTATTGGATAAAAAATTTTTAGTGTTTGGGAAGATAGTTGGATTTTTTTGTGGTTGGATGTGATGTTTGTGAGAGAAAAAGTGAAATGATTATGGAGTTGGATGTGATATTTTGTTTAGATGTGCTTTTTTTGGTTTTGCAAAACTTTTGTCTTTTAGTGAAAAAAATGAGAAAAAAATTTGGGAACCAAGTTCCCAAACACCACCTAGTCTTATACCTAAAGACAAAATAAAGGCTCAAGGAAATTGGTTCTAGCAAAAAAGAGATTATACCCTCAAACATCAATGATTGCATTGGAAGCTTGAGTGTGTTAACCCCTTGAAAATGATTCGTGTATTGCCCCGCCATACAAAATATTACTTCCCCATTTGACTTTGGGAAAATTTTCATTGAATGTAAAATTTTCTTCAAAACAAAATAAACAAAATTTTTAAATCTTTTTCAGATGCCTTGTCCTGCCAATCTCTAGAAAATGAATAACCATCACTGATTTTTTTTTTTTGTTTTGTTTTGTTTTGACAAGTCAAATAGACCGACAATGATATTTATTAATATTACTGGGTATTTAACTCTTCATGTCCCATAAAAGAATTGAATATCAAATGAGACTCCCAATCTCACATCATAACCAGCAATCTTTCCGATGAGGCTAACAATAAGGAAGAATTCATAATACACAATTTCCACTATAGCGTCCATAGACATTAGTAAATGTAATGCAATAGAAGGTGAAGACAGACAGCATTGCAATGTCCTATATTTATTATACTTGCAACATGATAATTTTGTTCCACATTTGACCAGCAGATTAGTATGGGATGCAATCATATTATACTGGTCCATCTTACGTAGTTCATGGGATTAAAAATTACCTATACCAATTAACTACTCATTATCACAAATAATTGACTACTAAGTACATATTATTCATATTAGGATAATAACTTCATATAAACAGCCTGGTAGCAGGTAACTCTTCGTGCAATTATGATAAAAAGTCCTAAATGTTGTTTTCTATTATCCCAGCAATGGGAATACAGTATCCCAAATCCAATATTAGAATTTCAACCCAAACATCCTGGTTTCATTTTTGTGTGTAAAATAAAGTTGAATTCTAGAAAAATATTGTAGCACCAGAATTCTCTTCCAAACAAAGAGATCTTGGCATCAACACACATGGCACATTGATCTTTAAAGCAATACACATGACAGAAAATTGAAATATCTTCAAAATTATTCTACACAAGAGATGCATTTGAGCAAATAATTATGATTCTCATGTAACAAAGCAGGGATACATTAAAAAATACAAACAGGACACTTGACAACAAATGAATTATTACAACAAACCGTTTGGCTTACTTGTCGACATAGATATGCTTCACACGACCATAATTTGAACATTCTTCTTGCACGTCCTCTGTAATGTCCAAATCAAAGTCTGGTTCAGTCTGTAACACAGTTTCAAAGATGAGTACTTTCCATACAATAGAGAACTGGAAAGTTTTGGGAAAAAGAAATAAAACACCACAGAGAATACACACACCTCAGTTGCTGGATCAAACATATTCTTCAAGAGTAAACACTCGCTGGGCTTACCGATAGGCTCTGAGGCCAAAGAAGTTACAAGTGCAGGAAGAGCTGGAGCAAGAACTGCAGATTGCCCATTGATAGGCAAGGTGATGGCTTGTTGATTTGAAGTTGCACCATTAAGCACTGGCACTCCAAGAGACCCCGCAACACTACAGGAAGGATTACATTTAAGTGTATGCTATGGTTGTCGGGAAACCTAAAGGATGGATAGTGGTAAATAGACCAACCTGGTGGCAGTACCACTGCGATCCAGCTTCTGCATAAGCAATGCTCTTGATTGAGCATTTAGAGACTGTAGGGAATTATACCATATGTCAGCCAAGTACTGTTTCTGAGGAAAATTGTGCAGCAAAAGAAAACATATAGCTTTTCTGTTATAAATTCTTTTTTTCTTTTCCTGGCTATACTTTTGACCATTAGGAGTGTGATGAATAAAGATTTACAAGACTTTTGCCACTTCGTTAACGAAGTTTGTTATTAGTACTTGATTATAGTATATCTACGCTTTTTATACTAAGATATATCATTCTTCACCAATATTTCTCTCCCATTTCTTTCCATAAATTCTATAACTTTTCATCCACCTTTCTAATTTATAAACCAACAAAGTCCATGACCCCTTTATTTTTTTATTTTTTGAAGGATTAATTTCACTTTCTACCCTTGAAATATCAATTGAAAAATCTACTTAATCCCTAAACTATCGATTGAATCTTATTAAATTCAAGAACTTTTCATCCACCTTTATAATTCATGAGTAATGATACATCCCTCTAATTTAGGAGCTCTAATTGAGCTCTAATGATGTGGCAGGAAATAAAAAAAATAAAAATAAATAAAACCAAGGCCAAAACATCACATCACGGTAGGGCCCACTCCCATTAGAGCTCATTTATTAGAGCTCTCAATCATTTTTCATAATTCATAACCCAACAAACTGTCTATGACCCCTTTCTTTTTTTTCTTCTCTCTTTTTTTTTTTTTTTTGAAGGGTTAATTTCACTTTCTACCCCTTAATTGTTGTCAAATTATCTATTTCATCCATGAACTATTGATTGAGTTTATTAAGCCCCTAAAGTGTATAAACCAAAGTCTATTTAATCCCTAAACTATCAATTGAATCTATTAAGTCCCTAAAATATTTAATTCAAATCTATTTAGTCTCTCAAAAGGATTATAAAAATGAAATATAAGCTCATAAATATTATAAATTAATAGAAGACCCTATCTAATTAAGATTTTATTATGACTTTAAATGTGTGTTGTTTTGTTATGTGCTATGTTATATGGAACGTGGATCGTTCTAGAACGTGGAACTAGAACGGGAAATAGGGAACGGGAAACGGGAAACGGGAAACGGGAAACGGGAAACAGGAAACGCCACATGCTCTAAAATGTAGTATAATAAGGATAGACTTCTATTGACTACACTCACAAATTTAAGGTACTTCTAGAATAATTTTCTTTTTAACTATTAGACATCCAATAAAATGTAATTTTTTTTTTTTTTAATGTAGCAAAATATTTCTATGAGCATTCTGACTCATTTTTTATGTTGTCTTGTAAAACTTAACTCACCTTAGATTTTAGTTCATTATATTTGATTTTTCTCCTCTTAAGAAAACATTTAAAGAAATATATTGGAAAAAACTTTTGGGATCGCTTTAGATCACTAAGTTTACCATTTTGGAACAGAAGTGTACCATGTTTTGGAACGTGCATGCCAATATGTAATTCACTAGGTTCTATGAAGCACAGATACTTCAAATAGGGTGACGTATCCATATCGTATCCGTATCGGATACCGATACTCCTTGGATACTCACGGATACGTATCGGATACTTATTAAAAGTATCGGATACTTCTTAATTATTTTTTCATTAATTTTAGAGTATCAGATACTCCAAGTCATGTTTACTTGTTTTATGAAATTAGAATTGTAACATCTCTTGCATAGTAATATAATATAATATAATTGCAAGTATAAATATAAGAATGTTTTTCTAATACTTTGTTAAGTTCTTCGATAAGAAGAGCATAGTGAGTTAAATAATAGAATTTATCAAATTGATGTATCCTAATTATTTCATGCATGTCCCCTATAACTACATAGAAAGTAAGAATTAATAAGAGAATATAACAATGGTAAAATTAAATATCAATAAATAAATAAGCAAGTAAACTTGAATACAATATTTTTCACTAGTGTCAAAGGAAAAAAGCATAGGAACAAGTTGTGAATTGTTCTATTATTGTAATATAAATATACTGAACTTGATATTGAAATGAAATATTTGCAAGACCTATTAAAAATTTAAAAAGTAAACAAGCTACTAGCTTAAATTAATACAAAATTCTTAAAGGTTAGTATTTTGTATTATAAAATTACATTGTGGTTTCTCAAGGTTCTTTAGCTTATGTGTAACTCACTATTAATAATTTTAAAAAATATATTTTTCACAAACGTATCATAGCCGTACAGGTATCCTATTTTTTAGGTTTTGTCGTATCGTCGTATTCGTATCGTGTCGTATCCGTATCTCGTATCCGTATCTATGCTTCCTAAGCTAGGTTATCAGTATTTTCTTCTGGTAACACAAGTTCTATGTTTAAATTGGTAATAGAGTCTAGTTTCTTAGCCTTGCCAATCATATTATATAAGTATTAGACATAATGAAGAAGTAGAAACAAATAATTAAAATAATAGCACTTCTCCACAAATAAAACAAAATAATACATTAATCAGGTTTTTAAAAGAACTTGTTGAATGTAACAATTTCTATGTAACAATTTCTACCTACTCCACCTACAATTTCTACCTACTCCACCTACAAATACTCCACCTACTCCACATTAGTTAGTGCTCCATTAGTTAGTGTTATAGTTAGTGCCCCATATAGTTAGTGATCCATTATGGTATAGTGCTCCATTATGGCTCCATTGTATCCCATTTCTCTCTATAAAAGAGAGCTCTTGTAAGAACATGAAATATCAATCAATAATATCAATACATTAATTTCCTACATGGTATCAGAGCGGGTTTAAAATCTAGTTTTTCGCTTTACCAGCGGGCGGCACCCTCGCCTTAGCCGCCCGCCGGACCTCAATACAACCCAATACTCTCTCTTTCTCGTTACTTCTTCAAAAGGGGTCAGCAAATCCAAAAACAGTGATCTCGCTATTATTCAGTCTCACTACCCTAGGCCTCCTGCTACATCTTCAAACTTGCCTTCTGCTGTTCCTGGGCATCTGACAGATCTTAGTTCCCATACTGCACAGTTGGGACATCCAGCGTCAAGTTTCCAAGGTGGCTTGCCGTTGTATCAACCTGGAGGGAATCTAGGGTCATGGGGGCCTTCTCCCCCTCCTCCAAGTGCTAATGGCAGTGGATTACCTATGCCAATGTATTGGCAAGGATTTTATGGCCCCCCCAATGGGCTCCCCCAGTTGCACCAGCAATCCTTGCTTCGACCGCCACCTGGGCTATCAATGCCTCCTTCCATGCAGCAGCCAATGCAGTATCCTGGATTCAATGCCTCTCTGCCAACTGGAGCATCTAATTTACCGGGTTCAAACTTGTCGGAATATCCTTCTCCTCTGGTTCCTGCTACTACTACCAGTTCCCTTAATTTGGCATCCATGTCTTTGCCACCTTCAACTTTGCCGTCAACCCTGCCTCCAGCACCATCTATTGCACTAGCTCCTGAAACACTACCTGGTTTAATCCTAAACAAGGCTCCTAATCCTATCCTGCCTGCAGCAACGCTAAATACTGACTTGCCCACACTTCCTCCTTTGATTACATCGAGTCCAGATACAAATGCTGTTGTACCACCAATCTCTAACAAGGCTACTGCAATTTCTGGTCCAACTTTGCCATATCAAAGCATGTCTTATCCCATATCCAGTATTGTTGGGACATCCAGTTCAAGTCAGATAGAAGCACCTACAACTTCTCTTGTAACCCCAGGTCAGTTGATGCAGTCTGGATCAACTGCAGTTTCTTCATCTTAGTCTTCACAAATAGCTCACAAGGATGTGGAGGTTGTTCAAGTATCATCATCACAATCACCATCACCATCACCATCAGAACCACCAGCACTATTCACTTTAAATTTTGTGGAATGGTGATATTTTCTGGGTAATGGTCAATGTGAATTGGAGTGGGCCGTCCGTGGACCAAAACCGTGGGCCCCAAAACCATGTCAACCACTCTCCACCTTTCGTTTTTGATTTCTCAATATATTTTCTTTCACATTATTTCTTTCTTTATTTTTCTTTCACATTATTTTTAATCTTTTTCAAATCAAATTCATACCATTCAGATTTGCACACCAACTTTATTTTATTCATGCCAGGGATCAAACTCGATCACCATTTTACATCAAAAAAAAAAAAAAAAAAAACCAACCACAACCCATAACCACCACAAACAACCGGCCTCACTTCTTCGTCTCTTCAGCTGTTCTCTTCTTCTTGCCTTTGTCTTGGGCGGCCCTTACCGGTGCTGCCTCCGTGTTTCCCACGCCGCCGAGCACGTTCACTTCCCGTTGCTCCTCAACCGTCACATATGGCGCCCTCCAAATCTGAACATCACGGTGGCCTTCCGCTTCAGTTCCTTGTTTTCTGCCTTCAGCATACATATCTCTGCTCGGGCATCCGTATACATGCGCTGGAGCAGAGCCAGTTGGGCTTTTACCTGCTGCACCTCAGTTGTTCTACTCTGAAGCCGGTGCGACAGGTTGTTGACCGCAGTCATAGTCTCAACACATGACCTTAATGTATAATAATTGGCCTCAATATCAGATTGAGCAGCCATTATCTGCTCAACTGCCACCATCGGATAGTTCAACGGCGCAAAACCAGGGGGGCTTGGTCCAGAGGCGATTGGTTGCGGTTCCAGGGCAACTGCCCCGGTTATCTCTCTTGTGCACTCATTGAGGTCGGGAAAGAGAGTGAGCAGACCCCGGGAAGAAGAGAGGCTATGTTCTGGATAGCGGAACGGGAAGAAGAAGCCATTTTTCTGGCAGAAGTGTTACAGAGTATCTCTATCAGCAAAATGAAGAGTTTTTTCAGAGGATTTTTCAGCAGATGTTTTGTTCTGCATAAGCGGCAGCCTCGCCTTGGTATAAATAGGCAAGGCAGACACGCGTATCACGCGCCTCTCAACGCCAGACGACAACTCGGCGCGCCTTTTGATGGCTCGACTTTTGATGGCTGTCGGGCACGTCTTTTGATGGCGCGCCTTTTGATGGCTGTCGGGCACACCTTTTGATGGCACGCCTTTTGATGGCACGCCTTTTGATAAGATTGGGCACACCTTTTTATGGGTCCGACAAGACTTTGTAAACTGTCCCGACTTTGATTCCGGTTAGCTTCTATATGGGTCCGACAAGACTCTGTAAACTGTCCCGACTTTGATTCCGGTTAGCTCTTATAACGGTCCGACATGACCCAGTAAACTGTTTTCTACAACGGTCCGACATGACCCAGTAAACTGTTTTCTACAACGGTCCGACATGACCCCGTAAACTGTTTACTACAACGGTCCGACATGACCCCGTAAACTGTTTTCTACAACGGTCCGACATGACCCAGTAAACTGTTTTCTACAACGGTCCGACATGACCCCGTAAACTGTTTTCTACAACGGTCCGACATGACCCCATAAACTGTCTTCTACAACGGTCTGACACGACCATACAGTGTCTCCTATCTACTTTTATTTGTCAGATTACTCTCTCCAAACTCAAGGGGGTTAGGGGGGCTGTTGAATGTAACAATTTCTATGTAACAATTTCTACCTACTCCACCTACAATTTCTACCTACTCCACCTACAAATACTCCACCTACTCCACATTAGTTAGTGCTCCATTAGTTAGTGCTATAGTTAGTGCCCCATATAGTTAGTGATCCATTATGGTATAGTGCTCCATTATGGCTCCATTGTATCCCATTTCTCTCTATAAAAGAGAGCTCTTGTAAGAACATGAAATATCAATCAATAATATCAATACATTAATTTCGTACAGAACTTAATGAAAAACTTAAAAGATAGTTAATTAGAAATTACAGACGAAATTCAACATATATACTAGATAAAGGCAAGCAACTAGCTACTGTTGAAGATAAGCAAGAAAATACTATAGATAATTACCCATATCTTTGTAAAGGAAATTTACTAAAAGAATTGGCACTTACTTTTTAAAGACAATAGAAATTTAAAGTTTTTCTGAAATAAAATCTTAACTAGGTAGGGTCTTTTACTTTTATCATACTTATGGGTTTACATTTTATTTTTGTAATACTTTCAAAAACTAAATAGTTTTGAATTAAACACTTTAGAGACTTAATAGATTCAATCGATAGTTCAAGGACTAAGTAAACTTTGATTTATATACTTTCAGGGCTTAATAGACTCAATCGATAGTTCAGGGACTAAGTAAACAATTTGGCAACAATTCAGGGGTAGAAAGTGAAATTAACCCCTTTTTTTAAAAGTCAAACATTCTAGGACTTTAACCCACCATAAAAACCTAATCACATATCACACGACCAACTTCTTAAACGATGTCTGACACAAGGGAAAAAAATATTGTAAAACCATATGCCATGTTCCAATTGCTATACATCTGCTGCCCATGGAACAAACCATAAAAGTTGTGCCTTGGCAACCAAATTATCCTGCCAACTATTTCTGAGTGTAAAAACTTTCAATATGCTTAGCACCAGTCTTTACTGATTATATAATGTCAAAATTGGACTCACCAAACCACCCCCATCATCATCATCAAAGTCAGCTGCTTTGGCTCCTGAATCTTGCACTCCAACATGATCTGTAACTGATGAAACCTGCAAATGAATGTAGAAAATCAGTCATAAAAATTAACATTAGCCTCAAAAGAATATATCCAGTCACAGTGGCATAAGTACAAAGAAATGACAAACAATGTAACCATTATGTTGTAATCACATAAGTTCATAACTTCATAATTACCAAATCTGAAGAACCAATAAGTACAAGACTACCTTGATAATTCGACCTGCAATCTCCAATTTTCCATTCAAACTTTGAGCTGCCTTTGCATGTTCCAGTTGAGCGAACTACAATATAACAGTGAAGAAGTAAATCTTACCAAAAACCAATCAGCTTCCTTGGTTCCATTTTTTCAAAAACACTTTTCAGAAAATTCTACTTTCTTATTTTCCATATTTTTTTATTTTTACTGAATTTTTATAATATTTTAAGCAATTTTTTTACTTTTTAGACACACCTAACATAAATACACCTAAAAAGTAAAAAAATTGTAAAAAAATCTTTTAAAAATTCACTAAATATAAAAAAATACAAAATTCAGAATTCAGTACATTTTTTGTATTTTTATGTATTTATTAATTTTTTAAAATATTTTTTCACAAATTTTTTACTTTTTAGATACATCTAAGTAAGGTGTATCTAAAAAAGTAAAAAAAAAATGTTTAAAATTTTAAAAATATTCACTAAAAACAAAAAAACACGAAAACCAAAAAACTCAATTTTCAAAAAACTTAATCCAAAAAACTCAAACCAAACACACTGAATACTAACATAAATACCATCTACTAACAACAAGCTATTTTTAATACAGTCAACATGAAGTTATACTAACCTGAATAAACCCAAAACCTTTGCAGTGTCCTGTCTCAGGGTCAGTAGGTAGTTGCACAAGCTCCACGGGCCCAAAAGCTTCAAAAATCTGACAAGTCCCCATGAAGGACACCAATTTGTTATAAAAAGAAGTTACTTTGTACAAAAAATTAATAGATTAGTATTCAAAAGTTCACTACGGTGAAGGAAAAAAAATCCAGTGGGATACAAACCCATTGAAATTCCCTCACTAGTAGAATCTACATGCAAGAAAAGTACAAGGCAGGTCTGAGCAAAAAAACCACAAACGAGACCGATCCAAACCAAACCACATAGTTTGGTTTGGTTTTCTCAATGCACAGTTCGGTCCTAGTTCTTAAAATAGGCAAACCGTATTTATGGTTCAGTCCGTCATTTTATAGTCACGGTTCCAATTTGGAATCGAACTGAACCATTTAGACATGTACACATAAATATTATATAATTTGTTATTTATAGTACACTGAAGCACCTTGTTAGTATCCCATATATATTCATAAGTTGTTAATCCTACTCCTTTTTTTATTTTTATTTTTTTTATTTTTTTTATCAACAACAAAATTAATTGATAAATCAAAAAGAGAGTCGAGGATAAATCAAAATTAATCCTACTCTTACAAATGTGCTCTTGTATAATTGTAGAACTAGTTCTAAACAATTATTTGTTTGTAAAATGATGGCATATTATTTAATATTTGACCATGTTGTGATCATATTGTGAACGATGACAAGGTTTATAAAAATTGTGGTTCCAAACTGAACCAAACCGTGTTTTCATAGTTCAGTTTGATTCCAAGATTTTCATAGTTTGTTCGGTTCCAAATTTCATGGAACCGTAGGTAGTTGTTGTTTGGTCTTGGTTTACTTCAAAACAGGTCCAACCGGGTTCTGAAAAGTACAAAATAGATACTTATCCCATGGTTGCAAAAATGAGGTTTACATATTACAGAACGATCAAGCAGAACGAGTTGTTCAAGCACCAGAAAATACAACTTCTGAACACACGTTCTCAGGGAAGAATAAAAAACATACAGAAAAGTGTTAGAATATATAATATATTAGTTATTAGTGCTGCCTATAATATATGATAATGCTGATAGTGCTGCTGTAAAGGAATTAGCTTTAGTGTATTTAAATGTTAGTGCTGTTAGTGCATATTAGTTTAAATGTTAGTGTTGTTAGTGCATATTAGTTAAATGGATGCTTTCGGTCCATTTCTCTCTATAAAAGAGATCTCTTGTAAACACACAATATCAATAAATAATATATCAATTTATACATTAAATTTCTACATGGTATCAGAGCAAGTTTAGAACCTAATATTTTCGCTTCACCGGCGGGCGGCAACCTCGCCTTAGCCGCCCGCCGGACTTCAACCTATTCCCTGGACTTCCGCCCCAAGAAAGGCGAACCGTCTGCTTGCAAATAACTGCCCCATTCAGCCCCTGCATTGCATCCTCAGCATTGCTTCTGTTAGCCAATTGTACAAAACCACATTCCTTTCCAGCAGGTATTTTCACAAAGACAACCTCGCCTTTTGATTCCAAAGAAGAAATCGTTCAGATCCAGCAGTACCACCCGAATTGCGATTTTGGGAATCGATCTCTATCATCGACTCTTAGCTTGACGTCCTCAAACAGTTCAAGCTTGTCTTCAGCTTCGACGCACTCCGAAATGCCCCGGGCCGACTCGGATCTTCAACATCTCTGTCTCTTGCTCAAATCCCTCAATCCCTCTCTGCATGTTCGATCAGTTCTCCATCCCGCCGAAGCTCATCGATCGGAAAGTGACCCACATGAAGATCATCTCTCCTTCGAATCACAGCGTCGATTTCGGCCAAACCCTAAAGCCTCACAACAAAGCCATGATGTTCAGATCCGAAGCCGACGGAGCCGGTGCCGTCACCAACCCCGGTGCGATGATCGCTGGGTGCAAGACTTTCGCGGCGTTGACAGTGTGCTTCTTCCCGCAATACTCATCAGATTCAAGTTGGAAGCTTCGCAAATCCTCTCAATTTCATGAAGTCCAGGCTCGTTCTACTAGTTTCCCACGAACTCTCTCTTTCTGGTGGACCTTTCTTATTGATGGAGCTAGTATTTCTCTTAAGAGGTGTTGGTACAGAAGTTGTTTGGATTACTAATCAGAAACCAACCGAACCAGATGAGGTGACTTACAGTTTGGAGCATAAGATGTTGGACCGAGGTGTACAGGTTGTCTCTGCTAAGGGTCAAAAAAAAAAAAAAAAAAAAAAAAAAAAAAAAAAAAAGCTATTGATACAGCTCTTAAAGCTGATTTGGTCATCATACCCATCATTCCCCCCTTTCTTCATCCACCACCTCTCCTATATAATATAAAACCCATCATACACCACTTTTCTGGTGTCGCCTGAGAGATACGAACTCTCGTCGTTATCATAGCTTGTTATTCTACAGTGCAATGTTTGGTGAGGATGGTGTTTACACGCAGCAAGAGCGCGTGTCCGGGCTTTGGGTGCTTCACCATCGTTGGGTAGAGTGAGCTGATGTAAAGTTGATGTGTTTTCTGTATTGCTACAACACCATCATCATGTGGATTGTTTTGGGGGGAAAGTCAAATATTGATGATAAAGGTTTCAAGTGATGGGGCCTGCCATAATGAGGGAATCGTGGCTTTATAGGGGGAGATTGTGCAAATTATTATATATGTTTTGAGCTGCATAGTGGGGTGAATGGACCCACAGAAATTTGTTAAAGAATGTTGGGCTGTTTTTGTGGAGCAAGGAGCCGAAATCTGGAGTGCATGGCGTGGGTTACTGGGGCCCACTAAGGCCTTCATTCATTTCAATTGATTTTTCTGCTCAGTCCTGTACCTTCATGCCATCCGCATTTATCCAACAAACTCATTTTATTCATGTCGGGGATCAAACTCGATCACCATTTTACATAAAAAAAAAAAAAAAAAAAAAAAAAAAAAAAAAAAAAAAAACCAAACAATCTCCAACCCACAACCCACACAACAAAAACCGGCCTTATTTTTTCGCCTCTTCAGCTGTTCTCTTCTTTTTGCCTTTGTCTTGGGCGTCTCTTGCCGGTGCTGCCTCCGTGTTTCCCACGCCGCCGAGCACGTTCACTTCCCGTTGCTCCTCAACTGTCACATATGGCGGCCCTCCAAATCTGAGCATCACGGTGGCCTTCCGCTTCAGTTCCTTGTTTTCTGCCTGCAGCACACATATCTCTGCTCGGGCATCCGTATACATGCGCTGGAGCAGAGCCAGTTGGGCTTTTACCTGCTGCACCTCAGTTGTTCTACTCTGAAGCCGGTGCGACAGGTTGTTGACCGCCGTCATTGTCTCAACACAAGACCTCAATGTATAATAATTGGCCTCAATATCAGATTGAGCAGCCATTATCTGCTCAACTGCCACCATCGGATAGTTCAAAGGCGCAAAACTAGGGGGGCTTAGTTGAGGTTCAAGGGCTATATTCTGGGTTGTGGCCTCGTTGAGGTCGGGAAAGAGAGTGAGACCACGGGACGACGGGCTATGTTCTGGGTAGCTGAACGGGAAGAAGAGGCCATATTCAGGGTTGGTTGTAGAGTGTTTCAGGGATAATCTCTCTCAGCAAAAACGAAGAGGTTTTCAGAGGTTTTCAGCAAGTGTTTTGTTCTGTCTAAGCCTTAGCCTCCGTCTTCGTTAAATAGCCACAACAGCCACACGTATCGCGCGCCGCTCGGCACTAGACGACAAATCGGCGCGCCTTTTGATGGCTCGACTTTTGATGGCTGTCGGGCACGCCTTTTGATGGCACGCCTTTTGATAAGATTGGGCACGCTTCTATAAGGGTCCGACAAGACTCTGTAAACTGTCCCGACTTTGATTCCGGTTAGCTTCTATATGGGTCCGACAAGACTCTGTAAACTGTCCCGACATTGATTCCGGTTAGCTCCTATATGGGTCCGACAAGACTCTGTAAACTGTCCCGACATTGATTCCGGTTAGCTCTTATATGGGTCCGACAAGACTCGGTAAACTGTCCCGACATTGATTCCGGTTAGCTCCTATGTGGGTCCGACAAGACTCGGTAAACTGTTCCGACATTGATTTCGGTTCTCAGCTACAACGGTTCGACACAGCCATATAGTGTCTTCTACAACGGTCCGACATGACCCCGTAAACTGTTTTTTACCACGGTCCGACATGACCCCGTAAACTGTTTTCTACAACGGTCCGACATGACCCCGTAAACTGTTTTCTACAACGGTCCGACATGACCCCGTAAACTGTTTTCTACATCAGTCCGATATGACCCCATAAACTATCTTCTACAACGGTCCGACATGACCCCATAAACTGTCTTCTACCTTGGTCTGCCATAACCATACGGTCTTCTACAACGGTCTGACACGACCATACAGTGTCTCCTATCCACTTTTATTTATCAGATTATTTTTTTCCATTTTGTTAATCTCTCCAAACTCAAGTTGGTTGATTTCTATCCACCTTGAGTTTGAGGGGGGATGTTAGAATATATAATATATTAGTTATTAGTGCTCCCTATAATATATGATAATGCTGATAGTGCTGCTGTAAAGGAATTAGCTTTAGTGTATTTAAATGTTAGTGCTGTTAGTGCATATTAGTTTAAATGTTAGTGCTGTTAGTGCATATTAGTTAAATGGATGCTTTCGGTCCATTTCTCTCTATAAAAGAGATCTCTTGTAAACACACAATATCAATAAATAATATATCAATTTATACATTAAATTTCTACAAAAAGCAAGATCGAGCATTCCCGAGAGTTCATGTGACAAAAAAAATGACTGCCTCAAAGCAACAAAAAGTTGTCTACCAAATCTTAAACTCTCCAAAGTCACCTTGGCTAAAGCTATCAGTAACTACAAGCTTAGCAGCTATGATTAGCAGCTCCAAATCAGCAGCTATTATTGGCAACTCCAAATTAGCAATTACGACTACTCATTGCCACAACCAGTGAGTTGTCCCCTCCATTATTTACTCCTTTCCAACACAGTTTATCTCTATAAAAAGAAAAGCCCCTCAACAAGATAAGGACAACCAAAACCTGTTATAGTCTTGACTCCGATAATATCATTTTCCCCACTTCCAACGGTAACAAACTCTCACCCAAACAATGGCTTCCCACCAACAAACCTCAAACCAAAGGCAGAGCAACAGGATCCCCTTTGACCCTCATGGTCCTCACATAGTAGTCTATCAAAGCTTGGCAAAGCTAGAAAACCTCGATTGGGGAAGGATGGAGCACGCTGGCGCATAGTGCTGACTAATCACATATACGCCACAACTCCTATACCACATCTCCCAGGCAGTTCCACACTGGTATCATACTACCCAAACGGTTCCCCAACGGCTTCCTAGCAATCCTGCAGAATCTCATGCACATAATAGACAGATGGCACTTCTCTCCCCCGCCACCAACGCCATTGATTTATTACCAGCACTTGGCAAGTACTCCTATCACCCTCAGCATGACGAGCTCAATTTACCTTCGAGAATAATTTTGTTCAATTGTTCTATGTGTCAAGTCTGCATGAAACTATGAGGCATGGAAACTTGCCTTTTATGGCTAGGGAAATTGGAGGCCAAATAGTACCAAGCAAGCATCATAGAGGACAAAAGACCTCTCACCTTGGTGGTGGGCAGAGATGGACCGACAAAGGGGTTGGTAGAGGCAGTGTCACCCCAAACAAAAAAACTCATTAAAATTATAATATGGCCCATGTCCATGTTCATGCTCATGCTTCTTAGCTAACAGTGATGGTAACTCAAAAAAAAGCATGCAGCACTGAGCATCGTTGCCCTAGGTCCTTATGGTACCCTCCATACACTGTTTACCCATACATTGTTTACCCATTCTTAAAGCTCTACCTTCTTCAGCAATGACAAACCCAATCTGCCAAACCGACCAACTTGACAATTTCATATGAAAGACATTGTACACCTACAAGATCCCTCATCCACCTTCACTCATATTCTGTCCTCTGCAGCCCTTTCTTCACCCTCCCAAAAAGATTTTTGGCAGCCCATCCTTCAACTTGTAACCTCCCCACTGAACTCCTTGAGCATTTCCCCCACCACAAGCCAACCACCACCACCTACATCTCTGGATGCTTAAGCAAACTCTACCTCCCTTTCTCAATAAATGGCCACTTCCAAATATTTCCCTCACTTTACAGACAAGGCTTCGGCAAATGATTGCATCTGCCATCCATTCCAGGCCACCAGAATGTCCGGAACACCAACCCAACTACAGCTCCCCGTGAGACATCACACATCATCTAGTACAACCATCACAACTCAACCTGTGCTATCTTTATAAAACAGCTTGCTGGACTATTGTTGTCTTTGAGAACATAGATGGTATTCCCCTGGTCTTTGAAGATACTCTGTCTTACAACGGAAATACAGCACATTACTATATTTTTACATCATCTGTTAATAATCACTCACCATTAGTGCTGCTTCTAAGAGCTCATTTTTTCTTTCATTTTTGAGGTTTATTTATTTAATTTCCCATCCACCGGACATGGCATTTTCCTGCAAATCTTACACCTTCTTCCTCCTTTAACAGCAATGGTAATATTTAAACAAGCTAAAATTGAAAACATTCAGTAGTGGAAGTCATATTACCTGTTTAAGCTGAAATTCTGTCATGTTGAAGTGTAAATTTCCCACATACAATTTTCTATCAACTCCACCATAGGATCCCACGACTGAACCACCACCAGAAGCATTAGTTTGAACAAGGTTCTTTTCAGCTTCTGATGGTTTAACCATTACAGGTTGTCCGAAAAGTAGGTGGCCAGAGAGAGCTATAGCCATTGGCACAGACATTGCATCATAAAATTCAATATACCTGCAGTATCACCCAAGGACTCCCAATAAGTTTGCCAGAACATATGAGACAAAAATACAATTATAACTTACAAAGCATGTATCTACAGAAGGAAGAAAATCAAAAACTCTTTAAAGTGCATAGGTGCCGAGCTGAATTTCTTCTCTCTTATCTAAACCTCACAAAACAGAACATGTCAGCTAATCATGATAAAATACAAATTGAGATAATCAAACATGTCAGTGATTCACAAAAAAAAAAAATTAAGAGACTCGGACAGAATAGAAGGACAAAAACCAAGGGTTACGGCTACCCAAAAAAATCACATTAGGTCAATAAAATAAGGTAACTTTGTCAGGCCAGATTAATAAGTCTGCAAAGCATGGTAGCAGTTAACAATTTTCTACAAATTTCCTTCGTAATGGTCCGGAAGAATTTTACGACATGACCTCCAGAGTTGGGACATAGAAGCATGCAAAAGACCAAGTACTACCTTCTAACCACATAGGCAAATTAAAGAGTTTTACCAACTTCTTTACCAATCAACCAAAAAGGTAAAATCACCTTAAATCAACTAAACTAGATAAATTCCTAGGGAGTTTTTTCTCCAACCAGGAAAGGATTATATCAATCAACAAAATCTGCCTAGATCTGGGCTTGTAACATAAAGAAGCAGTAAACTTAATCGTGAATTGAGGAGAAACCACCTCAGGGCCAAAACCATCAATTGACAGCACTATATCTTCCAACTCCCACAAGCAATATTGATGCCAGAACAAAGACAGATCAATGATCAAGACACTCATAAGAATTGTGCCATATTTATTCTTAAAGAATATCTGCCATGCCACCAAATAAACTCAACTGGATCTAATGTGAAATTCCAGTGCAGAGTTAGAAAAACTATAAATTGCAGGAACCGAACAAGGAGAACACAAATACCGTTTGGTTTTGTCATTTGATGAAAACAGTAATGGTATACAGTGGGAAAAGAAAAGGAAAGAACAGAAAAGAAAGGAGAAACTTAGGTTCATGTCGTCTACCTTGAGAACGCAGCATGAATTGTTTAAACATGAGTGCAAGGTAATCCCACCATCCCTCATCATGGATTCATTATCGCAATGCTAGTGAATTTAAGAATAAAGTTATGTTTAATTTTTAAAAAGAATCAACAGTTACTTTCCGACGACACTGCACATAAATGAGATACTTTTTAGCAGAAACACACTTACCCAACTCCTTTCGAACGTCTTGAATTGCGGTCCATGATTAGACGAACATCCCTCACCTAGATATGAAGCGGTGAATGATGTAACTAGAAAAAAGAAACTTGCAATAAACACAGATAATACATGTCATTTTGGACAATCGTCTATAACAACACCTACTAGGGGGTGTTTCATGAGATCAACAGTTTTAACTTGTTTGTACATTTTCACTCACTCCACGTACACAGAATGTTGACACAAGAAAGAAATTATATTACTCGTAACGGAAGGCAGAGGAGCATTTACTGCAACAGGAAAAAGATGTATCGTAATGACATGTATTAATGTTCAAAGAAATGTCTCAAGTAACAAGAACATGAATTGATCCTATACATGTGCAGCAATGAAATATCCAAAGCATCACATGGCATGCAATAAGAAAATACATAGAGCACAATGCCTACTATAGCATACAATAGTCTAAAAACAGATCGTTCAGATAATCCACAAAGCAAGAATATTAAAAATCCCACTAACCTTGCCTGCTTTTGAAAAAAACTCATAAACATCTCTCTCAGTTGCCTTCAGGGGCATCTGCCGACACCATATTCATACAAGAAAACAGGAATTAGCAAAAACCAAGTAGAAAGAGCAGTACAGGCATGTGAATACAAAGTGCAAACAAACAGAACCAGTAAAATTTCCATTCCCCAACTCCTTAAAATAGAAGACAAATATTATTCATCTACCTGGTATGCAAAAACAGTTCTTTGGTCCCTTTCTGGATCAGCTTCAGGCTCCACCGCTTCTTTCTTTTCTTTGAGTCTCCTGCCATTAAAATGGATTTCGACATAATAAGAAGGTATATGACACAAAAAGCAGTTCACTACTTGCACAATCTTTTATGGATGTCACAAAAATAGGCCATGAGAACTAAGAATATGAAAACATAAGAACATTAACATTACGATTACGTATTTAATTAGTATTTCTTTTCTATGCAAGCATCCATAAACTTCAGACAAGACTTCCAGAGCGAGTTGCAACTTTCATTAAAAAGAAAAGATTGAAAGAACACTGGAAGCATATAGGCATCAACAACAACAAATAAAAAGCTAAGTTTTATAACCATGATACAAGGAATTAAGTTGCCCTTTCAGTGTGATGAAAAGTATACTAGGATTTTTGAGTGTCAGTCTATTGCAATTCTAAAGAGTTTTAGTTATAAAACTAAATGCATTGAAATTGACCAGATTTCACCAATTTCAATTGGAACACTTAAAGGTTTCATCCATAGTTTTACTTATGAAATACCTTGGGGAGTATGATGTGGGCGGTGAACACTCTATTAAAGGAGAAGTTAAAAGCATTATCATCTATTTAGTGGAACAATTAATTCAACAGACAATACATAAGAAACACGATAAATGATGAGCATTGCAAACCTAAAAGTCCACATGCTTCATTCGGCATGATCTCAATCAAAACGTCCCATGTATGCAGTAACCTCAAGGCAATTACAAGCAAATATTAAATGATTGAAAAGTTTATTACAGACCTCTCTGAACGATTAAATTTGACAATTAATATCCATATGCTCAGAGAACATAAAGTCATAAGTTGCATTGTAAATCTATCCTTGATAGAGAATCTACCATGAAATCAATGCATACCTTGAAGGACAAAATAAAAAACACAACAGACCTTATCAAAACCAATTTGTGAAAAAGCCACTTTCTTCAGTGAAGCCATGAAGAACTTGCCGCATTGTTAGCCCATTAGAATGTGCAAACAATCCATCTATGATTTCAACCCAAGTTAGAAACTGTACACGATACATGAATTTTCATTTTCTTGACAGTGAAATTAATTATGAGTTCTTAAGCTGTTTTAAGTTGATAGTAAAAATATAGCATATAAGTAGTTTAAATTCATGAAGACAAGATTTCCAACACAATCAAATGAATGACACCAAGTAAATGAAAAGCATATTGCTATCCATAATCAACATTCATCAGTTTATATTGATGGTAAAATCTGCTAAATGTTTTTACGCTGCAACTCAAAGGGCAAAATGAAGCACATAAAACCTTGTCCAACTCCATTTGCATAAATCCCCCTTCCTCTCAGTGAAGGCTTGAATAACTATATCATTGTGGTTATTAGATTTTGCAAGTTACAACCTTTATTCACAGGCACAATGAATTATTTCATTTTTCTAAAGGGTGAAGTCTAAACTTTTACAGCCATGATGAATCAAATGCATAATTTAGGAATTACTCACAAGGAACTCTTTCAAATAAAACCAGAAATAAAAGCCAAATCAAACAAGAGCAGAAAGTATACATATATATATATATATATGTATTCCAAAACACCAATTGGGGAGGAAAGAGTGAGATACCACCTGCTGTCTCTCAATTCAAGTTCAGTTTCCCTGTCTCTCAAATATTCCTTGTCTCTTTCGCGATCGCTATCGTGCCTCCTCGATGACCTCGACCGACTCCGGCTTCTCTGGTGCAGCTCAGTCTCCTTCTCCTTCTCCCTCTCCTTTTCCTTTTCTCTGTCTCTCATCTCCCTTTCTCTCTCCTTGTCTTTCTCTCTTCTCTCCCTGTCTCTCTCCCTCTCCCTCTCTTTCTCCTTGTCTCTCTTGTCTCTTTCCCTCTCCTTGTCTTTCTCTCTGGAGCCCCTCTCCCTATCTTTCTCTCTGGAGCCCCTATCCCTCTCCCTGTCTCTGTCCCTCACCCTCTCTCTCTCGGACTCCCTATCTCCATTTCTGCTAGTCCTGCGACGTTCTTTGTCTCTCTCAACATCTCTCTCAGCAGCATCCCTAATTGACCGCTCTCTCTTGGACCCATTCTCTTCCTCCCCTCTCGATTTCTTACTCCTCCGATGCTCCTCCTCTTCATGGCTGCTGTCTTCCTCTACGGACCTCTCTCTCCTCCTGTAACCTTTCTGGCTCTTCTTCGTCGACGAACTGTCTCGCTTGCCCTCTTCCACGGTCTTTTCCAGGTAATCGTACTCATCGAATTCCATTTTCAACTTCTCTCTCTGTCTCTCTCTCTCTCTCTCTCTCTCTCTTCAAGGTTCTTCAAGGTTGATCAGGAGGAGGAACCTTGAAGAAGGTATACCCCAAAGCGTGAGCTTTTCACTGTATCAGATCACTCGATTTCCTTCTCTCTTTCTTTGAGTCGAGCGAATTACTGCAACACTAGTGTTCTGGTGTCTTGAGGGTTTCTCAAGGAAAGAGAGAGAATTCAGATCGGACGGCTTATCTTTTATGGCCCTGTTTGGAAGGAAAAAATTATTGTTTGGCCCCGTGGCCATCCCCAAACCAATTACAAGTCTCCGACCTCTTATATTTCTCAGGGGTACTTTGGCGACCAAACAAAAAATCAGTTTTTAGCTTTTTTATTCATTTTGGGTAGGGGTGTAATTTGGGTGAGTTCGGTCATATTGGAATGGGGAGGCTCTATTTACACACACTAATTCCACTCTTTGCACACACTTAATGAATTTTATTTTTATTACAATTTGATCCCTAAATGAAATTACCATTATAGACATCCCACACAATTCAAATAAACACACATCCTCTCAATACACACACGTTGCAAACCTCTGCTTCCTCACATCTGTTGCATCGTATGTGAGCTTGTGGATGTTCATTCATAGCTTCTTCCAGGGAGTGTGTGTAATCATTCATAGCTTCTATCTGTTGTGTAGCTAGTGACACCATTGATGTTCATTGAGGTAGAAGTGGAACCATCGTCATTCGTAGGCTTTGGCATTGGCAAGTTCATCAACCTTCGTCATTCGTAGGGAAAACATCACTGTGATGGAGGATTTGCCTTCTGAAAATCAGCAAATTAGTGTTCATGTGAAGCAGAGCGAAGGAAATGTGAGTTCAAAAATTTTTTTCTTTTCCCGGCGTCGTTCGGATAACCAGAGCCGAAATATGTTATTTTGTTCGGAAGTATACTACTGAAATAAGTATGTATATTCGGAAGTTGATGTCCGAAATAAATAAAAAGTTTCAGAAGTTGTTGTCCGAAAAAATCATTTAAATTCGGAAGTTGATGTCCGAAAAAAGTTAATTTATACAACAATCAACTTCCGAAATTTTTTATTTCTTTCGGACAACTACTTCCGAATGAAGTAAATTTTTTTTTTTTCTATTTTATATTCCAAATTTGCAAACTGCATACCAAATTTACAGTTTCAAATTGGAAATTAATCATTATAATGCCATTAAAAATTTGTAATGTTATACAAAACATGCAGGAATATGTGTCAACTCAAGGAAGTCAGGTTTGCGCGGATTTGTTAGATTACACCACTCAATTCACAACTGAACAGATTCAATCTACGAAATTATAACGATTATGTTTCGAATTGCTCACCAAATGTGAATGTTTGATAATATTTATTTAACGTTGTAGGTATTCAAAAGTAAGGATGAATTGCTCAACTGGGTACGTGAAGTTGGAAAGAGAAATGGTTTGGTTATTGTAATCAAAACATCAGACTATGGTGGAGGGAAAAAAACCCAGGATGTATCTTGCTTGTGAGAGGAGTGGCCAATATAGAGCAACAAAGAAGTTAAAACCTGATGGCAACAATACATCAAGAGTAACTGGTACGAAGAAGTGTGGTTGTCCTTTTGATATGAGGGCTCACAGGTTTACCACACATGATGAATGGACATTGACTGCAGTATGCGGATTGCATAATCATCCACCAGCGGAGCACCTCGAGGGACATTCATATGCGGGGAGGCTATCAGAAGATGAGAAAGCATTGTTAATGGATATGTCAAAGAGCATGGTTCGGCCAAAAGAAATCCTAGTAACCTTGAAACAGCGAGATGCCCTCAATGTAAGCACATTTAAAACCATTTACAATGTACGCCATCGAAGCAGGTGGTACAGAGAGCTGGAAGATCACAGATGCAATACTTATTGGGTGAATTGGCCAAGTATAATTACATTGAGCGCCATCAGTCTGAAGAGTCCACGATGACTGTGACAGACTTGTTTTGGGCACATCCTACCAGTTTGGACTTATTCCGGTCTTTCCCACGTATATTAATTATGGATTGCACATATAAACAAACAGATATCGGCTTCCTCTTCTTGAAATTGTGGGAGTGACATCAACTGAAATGACATTCTCTGTAGCTTTTGCATACTTACAGTATGAGAGGGTCGATAACTATTCGTGGGTGTTAGCTACATTGCGTGATGTCATGGATGGGTTTGTTGTGCCAACAGTTATTGTTACTGATAGAGAGCTAGCCTTGATGAATGCCATACAGAAGATATTCCCGAGTGCCAAACATTTATTATGTCGTTGGCATATCAGTAAGAATGTGTTGACCAAATGCAAGAAAATGTTTGAGACACAGCAAAAATGGGAGAAGTTCAACCATGAGTGGAACTCTGTAGTGTATTCATCTTCTGAAATTCAATACGAGGAGCGTCTTCAATCATTACTTAAGGAATTCAGTAGTTATCCTGATGCAGTCAAATACATCATGGATACTTGGTTGGTTCCTTACAAGGACAAATTTGTGGCGGCATGGACAGACACGTGTATGCATTGTGGCAATGTTACAACGAACGGTAAGATTACTTTTCTTCAATATGTTATTAATAAGTGCCATGTACTTGATTTTAACTTGACTTTCATTGAATTGAACAGGGCTGAGAGTGCACATGCAAAACTTAAAAGACAATTGGGTTCATGTCAAGTCTCATTTCAGGCATCATTTGAGAAAATACACAGTCTGCTTGAGTTGCAACACACTGATATCAAGGCTTCATTTGAGAAAAGTCTAACTGTTGTGCAACATCAAAGGAGAAGGTGAACCCGAAAGGGAAGGCATACATTACTAGAACAATGAAACCTGGTGCGTATGTTGATGCTTTCCCTGCTGGGTTAAAACCATACATTAAGTTTGTCAAGGATGTAGCTGCAGATGGGAATTGTGGTTTCCGGGCTATAGCTGCTTCAATTGGTCATACAGAAGATGATTGGGCTGAGGTTAGGCGTGACCTATTGGGTGAGCTGCACACACACAAAGAGGAATATATTACACTTTATGGGTCCTATGAAAGGTTTGAAGAATTGACAAGCATATTGTCATACTTTGAAGACAGTCCTGGATACTCACATTGGATGACTATGCCAGACATGGGGCATCTTGTTGCATCGTGCTACAATCTTGTGTTATACCACTTGTCTTTACAGCAATGTCTCACCTTTTTACCTTTTAGAACAGTGCCAGTACCTCAACTTGATAGACGTGAGATTGCCATTGGTTTGTCAACGGAAATCATTTCGTCCAGGTATAACAGAAACTTATCAATTCGGTTTGTGCATGTACAAGAAGTTATGAGGTATGACCACTAAGTCAATTGATATTTGGTGCAGGTTTTGTTGCAGCCAGGCCATCCAGTTCCTCCTATTGCCACTAATTGGAGGAAATACCGTCACCCTTGCGCTATGGACTGGGATGATGCATATGTGCGTCGCATTCAACATTTCAAGGACATTATTCATGATAATGTAGCTACGCGAGAGACTTTTGATGTTGTTGATGTCGCATGACACATGTATGCATTTGACAATGTTAGAATTATGGAAGAAATTAATGGATGTGTTTTTGATGTTGCTTTGTTATGTTTTGCAATGTGGATTGAATGTTATCGACCATTGTAATAAGAAAGTATCATTTACAAAATCAACGACCATTGTTACCATTCCATTCTAAAAATAAAATGTCATTACAATACCATTGTCCCCATTCCATTCAAATAAGAAAAACACAAAAAAAAAATGTCATCTTACAAAAACACCAAAAAACACGGCCATTACAACAATGTCATCTTACAACAATGCTACCATCAACTAACAAAATAACATGTAACAAGAGAACATGTCACGAATCAGATGTATGCCTACGCCTAGGCCTACGACTGTATGTCAATGTCGAAGATGGAAAGCGACCTCCACCAGAACTAGGTCCAGCTTCGTCAATGTGCTGACCTTCAAGAACATGTGTCATACTCTCGATAGCCTGGTAAAGTCGATAAGCATGGCGAATCCCCTCCTGATAACCAGCGTCAATAATAGGATGTGAAATCTGCAGTGCATGTGCAATACGCTGCAGTTGAAAAGAATATCACATTTTAGGAAACATATAAGAAAAAAAACAAGTAAGTTACATATGCATAAGAAAAGATAATAGATTACATCCGCATGTTCGCTGAAATCCTGATGGTCATGGACACGCGGTTCATCAGTGTGCTCGACATAGAGGTGCGTGATATTCTTATACCAATCCATGTAACCCGGTACACATTGCCAAGGCTGACGAACTGGTGTGCTCCTCCGTTGCTCAGATAACACGTGGTTATCCCAAGCCTCCCAGATCCTATCCAAGTATCTGTACATGACTGTATATCGCGCAGATATGTTGCTTCGCGCACCACGAGTGGGAGCTAGCGGTGCATCTGGGATGGTTTGAACCCTGCCAAACTGCCTCAAAACTCTATCTGGATGATAGGGTTCGACAACGTCTAAGCACTTTAAGCATCCATGGTAGAATGTAACCGGGTTATATAGATGTCGATCTTTGCAGCTGTGGTATGGATCCCAAATAACCTGTAAACGTAAAGTGTTTTTGCATTAAAGTACATAAACGGTAAGATAAATGGAAGTGTTAAAATTATCGCAAGATGAGTAAACTTACATCAGTAGCTACTAAACTGTCAAGGTTGGCTCGAAAAGATTTCAAATGCTCAATGGAGGAACCCGCCTCTCTCCTACATGCCCAATGGTACACATGTGGCATGTCTTCATTGTAGCCCATGTTCTGATGAGGTCGGAATGCTCGGAAGTGCTCATAAATCCACGCCTCCAAAAGAGTCATATAACCACCCATCTGCCTAACCCCAGACCGGCTAGCAAACCCCAACTGTCTATATAAAAATGCTAATGCAGCAGCACTCCAGGCATAAGTATGTATGGATCCCAAATCCATCAACAAGCCGAGGTAAACAACGAGAACCCTGCCACCACTCTTGTCACTGAAGAGTGTACATCCCAACAGGAACAACAAATAAGCTCTTGCAGCGCACTGTATAGCCTCCTCGGGGTCTGAATCTGTCACACTAGCAAACTGACTTCGCAACCATTCAAGCCTGACTGAATTGCCACCAGCAGAAGAAACCTCTTCATATACTGCACGTTCACTAATCCCCAAGCCATAAACGAGTAATGTAACTCCATGATGATCTGTCACATCTGGTATGCTGACTGATTTGCCTACAATGGGAAGCCCAAGAATAGTGCCAACATCATCTAGGGTCATGGTCATCTCACCAACTGTCATGTGAAATGTGTTCGTCTCAGGTTGCCATCTCTCAACAAAACTGGAGATTAGAAGCTTGTTGACGAACCGATAAGTGCAACGAGCTAACTGTGACAGTCCAGACTGCTCAATAATGGCTTTGAATCTAGTGTTGTTCTCTACTAACCACCATGGCCATGCAAGGATCTTGGAAGAGTGATTATGACACTTTAGGGGCCCTCGTTCCTACAACACAAATGATATCTCATTACAAACTACCATACAATACAAAAAAAAAAAAAAACTCATATACAAATGAATTTCAGTTTTACTGAGGAATGTTTACCTCCCCGTGCCAAATAGCTGCAGCCACATGACTATTGAAACTCCGCAGTATTGACGGATCAGTCGGTCCACCTGGAAAAGCATGAGTAAGGTACTCTTCCTGGACAGGAGGAGAATCAGGTAAAGTGGTATCCTCCATAGCAATGCCAGGCATATCATAACCTTCAAATCGTCTTTGGCTTCGGCCCCCACTTTGACTGCCACTTGGAATATCATATTCTACCTCAACTGGATCACAACCTCGATCACGACCTCGACCACGACCTTGACCTCGTCCGCGCCCACGCCCTCGTCCCCGTTCATGGTCTACATCCAATTGACGACGTCGTCTATTTGAAGCAATAGGTGGGACACGTTGTTGATATTCAGAATCCATATTAGCTGCAAAAAATACTAAGTGTGTGTGTAAATAAAGAATAAGTGTGCCTAAAGAATAAGTGTTTTAAATTATAATGAGTGTTATAATTAAGTGTTATAATTAAGCGTTATAATTAAGTGTTATAATTAAGAAGGAAAAAAAAAAAACCTGTTCGGAAGTTCAGAACCGAAAATATCTATCATGTTCGGAAGTTGTTGTCCGAAATTTAAACTACCATTCGGAAGTTGAAAACCGAACAAAACCATTATTTTCGGAAGTTGAAATCCGAACCAAATACATATTTTCGGAACTATAGTGCCGAATAGAACCATAAAATTCGGAAGTAGATTGCCGAATAAGAACAAAAATTTCGGATAACCAGTTCTGAATGAGGAAACACAGCAACCACGACGGAAAAATTCGAAAATGGTAAAAATTAACCCATATTACAAATAAAATAGGATTGAAAAGATTCAAATCTGTGTAAACTAACCTAAAATGTGAAGATTTCAATGCCCTTTGCCCTTCAATGCCAATACTTCCGAATGTGAAGAGTTCAATGCCACAGATTGAAGTTGCAATACGCTGCCCTTCAGATTGAAGATTGAAGATTGGGGAGGAACGGTGGAGAGATGGGTGTGTGTGTGAGAGGGTTCTCAGCTGGGTGTGTGTGAGAGAGGGGTCTCACGGGTGTGTGTGTGTGTGTGAGGGGGGTGTGTGTGTGAAATTTACATTTAGGGGTATATTTGTAATTAGAGGTGTGTGTAGTGAGTCAAATATATTAGGGTTTATTTTTTTAGTGTGTGTATTGAGAAAGATTTGTATAGAGAGGAAAGGGTGTGTGTATATAGAAGCTCCCATTGGAATGTTATTGAAACCTAGCTCAAGTTGTGCTAAGTTCTATCTAAATCTGAATTGTAGCTTGAGGTTGTCTGTCCAAGCCCCAATTTGAGTTAAATTCAAGTTGCCCGAATTGTAAATGAATTTCATTTTTTTTTTTTTTTTGCAACTACATTATTAAATTTCTAAAATTTGACTCTATTTACAATTTTTTTTAATAGAAAATCATTAACACCATCAAAACAAATAATTTATATAATGTAAGAGAGATGCCACTATAGTAGTCCTTACAATTTATAAACGAAAATAAAAAGAAAAAAAATAAGATTTTATGTTATTATATATATAATATATATTCAATATGATTTAATAATATAAATTACTTTAATATCATGTAATGACTAATAATTTATATGTATATTTAATATTTTTATATATCTACATATATATAATTTGGATTTCGAGTTGTTCGGATTGTTTGACGTCTTTACCCAAGTCTTCCCAAATTTAATTCGGGTTTCTAAATTTTTGCCTAACCCCGTACCAAATTTGAAAATATTTTGTCCAAGCCATAAAAAAATTTGGGTTGGGCTCGGGTTGAACCCCTAATTTTGGATCATATCATCTTTCACATTTTTTAGTCACAAAAAGACAAAATAGACATAAAAAAACCAAAAAATCAACTTTTTACTAACTTTCCAAAACACTACTCAATTATTAAATATAAAATTGTGAGTCTACTTCTCCATCAATCATAATGGATGTGGAGCATTACGTGACATTATTCCAAACAAAAATGTTAAAGATCTTAAAAGTTTTATCAAAATTTATACTAAATGTCTTATATTCAAGAAATTTTTATAGAATTTTTGGATCTTTAACATTACTCTATTCCTAAATTAATCAATGACTTTTTGTTTGAAAGACGGTTAGAAGCTAATGGATATTTTGAAAAGTGAGTTAAAAGTCACTTCCCTTCTTTTACTAACACACTTTCTCTCAAAAAAAAAAAAAAAAAACTAAAAAGCTAAAAAAAAATTAAAAGTCAATTTTTAACCATCTTTTCAAAACACTCCTAAATTAATAAAAACAAAAATAAAGTAAGGGTGGGCGTGTAAATTTGGTCCGGCCTAGCCATGTCGGGCCTCGCTGGCTACCGCTAAAATTTAAGCGGGCCAGAAAAATTAGGCCTAGGCCTAGGCCCAGACCCAAGGGGTATCCAGGCCTTGGGCGGGCTAGTGAGCTTAGCCCTAGGCTCAAGTTTGGGCAGGCTTGAACATTATTTTTGTTTTTTTATTTTATTTTATTTTTTCTACTAAAATTTTATTATTTTCCATTAAAAAATATATTGGGCCTCGAACGGGCCGGACCTTAAGTGAGCCTTAAACGGACCGATGGGCATGCCTTCAAAATGATGGCACAAGCCCAGGCCCAAGGTCTCGAGCTGGGCTTGAGCCTGAGCCCAAACGGGGCTAAACAGACCGGACCCACCTTAGGCCGCCCACGAGCTGCCGACCATTTTTACACTCCTAACTCAGGGGTATTTTAGGAAGATGGTTAAAAGCTGATTTTTGGCTATTTTAAATTTTTTTAGCTTTTTGTGTAAAAAATATGAGATGTGATGTGACCTAAAATGGGTTAAAAACTAGCTTCGGACTTTTTATTTGCTTCCCAAGTGGCCCCCAAAATAATCAATAAAATAAAATGTCACATCTAAACCATAATCATTTTATTTTTTTCTTATAATTATCAAATCAACTATAAAAAAAATTTAAAAAAACATTAGCTATCCTTCTAAACACAACTTTAATAAGTTTCACATGTCATTTATATTTATAATAAAAATGTTTTTGGTGACACATCTATAATTTAATACTCATATGTAATTACCATAATATTATTGTTAAAAACATTTATAGTTGCGTGAATTAAGCCCATGTAAGGCTTGGTTGGCATAGCATAAAAAAGAAATCAATTGTTTAGAAAAAAAAATTCTTTAAATTTTAAAATTTTTTAAAATATGAGGGGCTTCAAAAAAATTTAAAATATAATTGTGTGACATATTTAAAATTAACATATATTAACATCAATTATATCAAATCATTGTGGATTAAATTATAATTTTTTTAAGAATTTTAAATATTATTATTATTATATATGAAGTTCGTAAAGCGACTACTTACAAAAATTCAGAAATCTTAGACTTTGTTGCTACACTGCCATAACCCGCTCCCCGTACCCAAGAGTTAAGTATTGTGATGGTTAGTAAATGAAGTTACCTACGGCCAATTCTTGAACAAATTAATAAACGTGAGCGAAAATAATATTTAAATAATGGTACCAAAATAATCATCGAAGCTTCTACTTTTATACTCCCTCCGTCCCAAAATAGTGGTCCATTTTGGGGAATCTAACTTTTTTTGATAGTACAATTATTGCATTTGAAAAAAGTTGATTTTCCAAAAGTATCATTTTGATAGTACATTTTTTGAAAATATCAATGTCATAATTGTACTTTTTATATTGTTTATTAATTTAAAAGAATGGCAAAATAGGAAATTTATATTATTTTTGTACTTAATTTTTGAAGAGGGACTAATATTTTGGGACAATGAAAAATGGAATAAGAGACTAATATTTTGGGACGGAGGGAGTAACAAAAATTCGTTGACTAAAAAGTCCGATATTTATGTATGAAGAATAGAATTATAAATACTATAAAAATGTTATGCGTGTCTATTCCACAGTCCCGTGTCTAAGACTCTCCAAAAGCTATTTCTGAATTGCATTATTTCCTGAAAATTGGTAAACAACTATAAGCACATAACAGAGTGAGAATATTATACTGAGAGCACAATTACCATGGATAAGCTTTAGGCTTAAAATAGACAAAATATATACTTTTCTATTAGAGTAAATAAGTTGCTCATATTATAACAGAAATCTATTTCAGAAGTCATATATATAATCATAACCACGGTGCAGAACAGAATAGAGGTCAATGAATTCATGACAATACAAAGGTACAGATTCCAGATGTGGCTCGTATAAATTCTAGAAGTGGCTCCCACAATAGTGTAGCACTTAGCTTCGCATAGCACTTTGCTCCGCATAGCACAGAAGTCACTGGAGTGACAAACAAAACAGAGGTCAATGGATACATGACAAACAGAGGACCACAAAGTAGTTAAACAGAAGCTAATGATTATTTAAGTCCCCTAAGGCATGGGACTCCCATGATGTTACTTATAGAAAATAATTAGTTGTGAAATCATTGTCAAATAATTATTATTATTTAAACATACATATCCATAGGTTTTATTTTAAGCAAATATAGTTCAGAAAATAATCAACGTAATTGAAATATCAATATAATTTATAAAACACAATTTACGTAAAACAAATTATGGTAACTCAAAATATACGTAAAATATATTATTGTGACTCAAGGTATAATATAACTCACCTAAATATTAATCATTTACCGAAACATCCTCATTTACTAACTGACTACTCTTTTCTTGCTTCATTTTTCTTACTTGAGACACCCTTATATAGGTGGCTTTCTCCAAGCCATTTACCTCCCTTCCCAAGAAACCACGTGGGCCTTTCTTGCTGCATGCTTATCAGCAAGGATAAGCATCTTGATCTGTATATATATATATATTAGCTTAATTAATTATATATAAAATTATATTTTTCTCATTTATAATTAAATAATATTAATATCAAATTTAAGGGACAACTTAAATTTTCGAGTTATTATAATCTTCCCTCCTTTTAAAATTTCGTCCTCGAAATTTGTCGTGTAAGCTATCCATGTATATATGTATTAAGAATAAATTTGATAATTAATCTGATATAAAATATTGGTAAATCATTACCTCAAAAAATTATCAAGAATTCTAATTTGAACCTACGTGATCCGAATCAAATTTCCAGAGTCATCCACAAGAGTGTGATTTTCTTAAGGTTCAATATTTTAAATTATTTATCACAACATAAAATATAACTTTATTACTATTATACTACTACCAAAAACAACTCACTTTCGTCAAAAACTGTTTTGGGGTCAAAATGAGAAACAATAGGTGATTTTAAAAACTTTTCATTGGTTTTGTGAAAGATTAGAGATTTGAACCCACTTCTAAAAAGTCAAAATGATTTTTTTTTTTCAAATGCTACGGAATATATAATACGGAGTTTTTTTTTTTTTTGTAGTTTTTTTTTTTTCCTTCAAATTATTCAGCATATATATGAAAGATATATATAATTATATATAAAGTAACAAATAACTCATCTTAATTGCAAAATTTAATGAAATACCATAATTATATATACCATGATTGTTGCTACACAAATATTTCATTTAAATACAATCTGTAATCTAGTTGAACGTTTCCCCCATCATATTTGTGCATGTGTCTTATGCTCCAATGCTTTGATAAAAATAATTTTAAAAACCTAGGCTTTGATACCACTTGTCACGACCCGCTCCCCGTACCTAAGGGTTAAGCATCGTGATGACTAGTAATTGAAGTTACCTACGGCCAATTATTGAACAAATTAATAAACGCGAGCGGAAATAATATTTAACTGAGGGTACCAAAATAATCATTGGAGCTTCTACTTTTATAACAAAAATTTATTGACAAAAAGACCGATATTTACATATGAAAAATAGAATTATAAATACTATAAAAGTGCTATGTGTTTCTATTCCACAGCCCCACGTCTAAGATTCTCCAAAAGCTATTTCTGAATTTCATTATTTCTTAAAAATTGGTAAACAACTACAAGCACATGGCAGAGTGAGAGTATTATACTGAGAGCATAATTATCATGGATAAGCTTTAGGCTTAGAATAGATAAAATAGAATATTTTTCGATTAGAGTAAATAAGTTGCTCATATTATAACAGAAATCCTTTTCAAAAATCATATATATAACCATAACCACGGTGTAGAACAGAACAGAAGTCAATGGATTCATGACAATACAGAGGTACGGGTTCAAGAGGTGGCTCTCACAATAATGTAACACTTAGCTCCGTACAGAATAGAGGTCATTAGAGTGACAAACAAAATAGAGGTCAATGGATCCATGATAAACAGATGACCACAAAGTGGTTAAACAGATGCCAATGGTTATTTAAGTTCCCGAAGGCATGAAACTCCCGTGGTGGTACTTACGGAAAATAATTACTTATGAAATCATTGTCAAATAATTATTATTATTTAAACATACATATCCATGGATTTCATTTTAAGCAAATAGAGTTTAGAAAATAATCAACGTAATTGAAATATCAATATAATTTATAAAACACAATTTATGTAAAACAAATTATGATAACTCAAAACATACGTAAAATATATTATGGTGACTCAAGGTATAATATAACTCACCTAAATATTAATCTTTTACCGAAACATCTTCATTTACTGACTGACTACTCTTTCCTTGCTCCTCTTTTTTTACTTGAGGCACCCTTATATAGGTGTCTTTCTTCTTCTCCAAGCCATTTACCTCCTTCCCCAAGGAACCATGTGTATCCATCACGTGGCCCTTCCTTTCTGTATGCTTATCCGCAAGGATAAGCATCTTGATCTATATATATATAGCTTAATTAATTATATATAATATTATAATTTTCTCATTTATTATTAAATAATACTAATATAAAATTTAAAGGACAGCTTAAATTTTCGAGTTGTTACATACACGATACGTGTGGTTGTTGCTATATGATGCATTTTTAGGAGCAACATGTTGAGAAGGGTATTTTGAAAATATGAAAAAAAATATAAAATAAGGTTAAAATAGTTAAAAAGTAACTAAAATAACCAAGTTATTTGTCTTATTTTTTTTTAAATGTTTAACCACTTTCTCACTCTAGCCTTTAAAGTTTATTTTTTCTCACTTTAGCCCTTTATATTTGAAGTTTTTCTAGTTTACTCTTAAAAAAAACTTTGTTAAAAATTAGACAAAAAATGACATATTGATAGTCATGGGACATAAAAATATTTTGTTATGTATAACTTACGCATCTGACACAAATTCAAACTTTAATATAATAATATATTTTTTATATTATGTGACAGTTATCATGGTATTCTAATTTTGAACAGAAGTTTGTTTTAGGAATAAATTGAAAAAACTTGAAACATAAAAAGTTAAAGTGGAAAAAAACAAAAAACAAATTTTAAGGACTAAAGTGTGAAAGTGACCAAATACGAAGGGGGTAAAGTGTAATTTACCCTTTTATATTTGCTGTTTTCTATTTATATTTTGAAAACCATAAACAAAAACTTATTTGATTTTTGTTTTTGTTTTCAAAAAAGTAATAAACAATTTACAAAATTTATTAAATTTTATAAACACAAAAAGTTAATTTCGCTTTCTTTTTAATTTTTTCTTCTTTTTCCCACACTTTCCGACTACCAATCATTGCCCCTATCTTGCCTCAATTTTATTTATTAAACATACAATATGTATATAATTTAATTTTTTAATATAATAAAACTAAAAGATTAAAATACTATACTTAATTACTCATTTATTTATTATATTATATCTTTCTCTCATTAATTATAAATTATTATTTATAATATACTATATTACTTTTAATTTTTATTAATTTTTATATTTTTAAAGTTACAAAATTAATTCACTCCCGCACCATTCTCACCCCACCCTAGATATGATATTAAGTATGGGTATGGAATAGCAAATCTACTCCAAACCTGCTTTATTGTCATCCCTACTCATCACTATTAGCTACTATCACTGATGAACTCCTCCGCCAACCACCTTCGGCCACCACTACTTGTCATTGCCACCAACTACTTTTTCACTAGTCGTAACTACTTTTTGTCACCACATTTTCTTAAAAACCACTTTCAATTACCATTTTAGACGGCGAATTAACCACTATCTTTGACTATTGACAATCATTTTCGAACAACACTTCTTGTGGCCAATAACAATCTATAATAATTGCCAATTACCTCTTCCAGGTGGTAACCACTTTTAAGGGCGCTGATTCATCCCCCGAAAGGGAGCCTCCCCGAATCCCCCGATTTTCCATTTCAAGTAAAAAAAAAAAAAAAAAAAAGAAAACAGAAAAAAAAAAAAAAAAGTTTGCCAAAAATGGAAATTAGGGGGATTAGGGGGATTTTTTTTAGGGGGGATTATTCATTTTCCTTTTGATCGCTACTTCCTATAACCAATAGCTACCTCTGATTACCATCTTCAACCGTTAACAATCACCTCTCATAACCCCTATTTTCACTTATTTTCAAAATAAAATTTTAAATACTTGTATACCAAATATTTTTATTTTATTTTTATTTTTATTTAAAATAAACATAAATATATTTAATATATTTTTTGTAAACAAAAAATAATAAATTGTTAACGCTAACGTTTGTGGTAGCTGAAAACAAAGTCATTGGTTATTATTGGTTTTTTTTTTTTTTTTTATTGGGAAAATTATAAACACTTCCTGAGGTTTAACTAAATTATAGATTCTCCTTCAAGTTTCAAAAATTACATCCCTCCCCCCGACGTTTATATTCGCATAATAATTTAACCCCTATCATTAACTAAATGTTAAGAATGGTTAGCTAACATCACCAAAATATAAATTGATGGACGATATTGCCCCTATTGAAATCCCTTTGATAAACCAACAAAATTTACAAAAGAATTACGTTAGATGGAAAAAAAAAATTAAGTTTTTGGAACCATGTTTGATTTGTTGTTTAGAAAAAAATTTCAGAATTTAAAAAATAAAAATAAAAACTGATTTAATAAAAAAAATATGAAAAAATTATTTAATTTGTAAAAATTATTTCTAACCACTCAAAAGATAAAATTATATAAAAATAAAAATTATTTTTTATTTCTTATTTCTAAACCAAATTAAAATTTAATTTTTTAAAAATAAATTTCCAAAAATCAAACTAAACATATTCTAAGATTTTTTTGACAAGTTATTTCTTGTATTTTTAACTTATTTAATTATTTGTTAATTTTATGATATTTTCATCATCTGACACTACAGCATATAAGAGTTTTAGAGACTAATTTTTTTTTTTTTTATCTCTAAAAGTGAAAATTTTGTTGCAACAGATATTTAGGGACTAATTTCTATTGTCGTGAAAATAGTCTCTAAAAGGTCGTCTTAAAAAGTAAAAAATAAGGCTTTTAACGATAAAATTTTGAAAATGTCAATAACAAATAGACTCTTAAGGACAAAATAATTGTCTCAAAACGGTTTATTTTTTGAGACAAAAAATTCAATTAAAAAACATAATAATTAATCACTAATGTTCAATTTTCGTTGCTAAAAATATAATAACAACATTTTTCACAATAAAAATATTTGATTTCCTAAAAATAATTTTATCTCTAAAACCTTAATTTTTTGCACTGTGATGAGCGTTTTTCCATTTTAATTTACATTTCATAACTTATTTAAAAATGATAATTTAGCTAAACCTTAGAGAAAATCTATAATTTAACTAAATCTCAATAGGAAATCTGTAATTTAACTAAACCTCAAGACGGCATAAGTAATTTGCCTTTATTTGTCAAAAGGTTATTTTAGTCAATTTATAATATCCGTTAACAACATTAATTACAATAGGATAAAATGTAATTTTTGAAACCTCAAAAAAAAATCTATAATTTCCCTAAACATAGGTAATTTGCCCTTTTTTATTTAATATTTGAGTTTATTGAGCATACTTGAAATTACCAACCACAAGTCAACATACATACCCATTTCCTCAAAAGATATATCTATCACCATCAAGAATACCCTAATAAACTAAGGGTCGTTTCGCAACATTGAAAAATAATTTAAAATTTTAAAAATTATTAAAAAATAAAGAAAAATCAATAAATATTAAAAAGTCAAATATTCATTTTCACTCACATTATTTTTCACACATTTTTTCATAAAAAAACAAATTATTCCAAAGATATATAATTTTTTTCATCTTATATGTTAACCAAAAAACTAGAAAGTACTAACAAAATCTGTCCCCAAACAACCTCTAAAGTAACAGCATCTAGTTCATCCATTCGACAAGAGTAGAGTACAGGCTAGCTACATTTATATTTTTCTTTTACCTTCGTTTTTTTTTTACCATTGGAATCATTAAAATGTATTTTTAAATCACTCCGCCAAAAGAAGCATATGATCATGTCATGTTATGGGTTGTTTTATGTAATCGAATTACAAGCATCATTCATGGACCTCACTGATTTTCAGATCACAACTAATAATAAATTGATCACGACGACCATGAATAACAGATGAAAAAAAAAAAACACTAACAAAGAATAATAGCACAAAAGACTCAAAAGACAGAAAAACCAATTGGATTATCTGATCATCAATCACAATAAAAGCAGAAGGATGGTGGTCAAAACAAATAAAGCACATTAATCTCTTCCCACTGCAAATTTCGTTTCTGTCAATGGTCCTCAAAACACAGCAGAACATAAGGGCCACCCTGCAAAGAAATTTAAAATAAAAATAAATTATTAGTATATAACCTTTGAGATGTGATGAAATTTGAATTGTATGTGTAACAAAATATATTATTCATATGTTTGAGCTTATAATATATTATTATATTTATAGGTGTAACAAAAAGGAGTATACTTGCACTTGCATTTGGTGCCCATATATCAGAGCATTTTCAAACTTTCAAGGCAGCCTTGTGAACCATAGTTTCCTTGTGGATTTGGTGACAGCTCTTCTCCACAAGGTCAAGCAACTTCTCCAAGTTGATGGCCCACGAATTCAAACAGTCATTGCTGTCCTTCGCTGTCTGGAAACAAACTAACCCCATTGGCCGGTCAATCTTTGCTACCAATGCTTTTGAGACAACCATATCTGAAAGATGCTTTTCAGCTTCCTGAGATACAGACACAGCAGGAACAATATTTAACGCTTCATACAAGAGATGGGGATTGCGATAATTATATGTGACTTCAATAACACCAATCACCCAAGCAAAGACATGAACAGAAGAATCATCATACAGTTGGGGAAAGTATTGCAGCAAATGAACTTCAAAAGCATTATGCAGTAATCCAATGAATGGCAATTTCATTTAAAGAAGCTCGGTAAGTCGATTGAAATCAGTGTGCTACCTTGGGTTTTGTTGTGTTGTATTATCTTGAAGAACCACAAATTGTTCTATACATAATTTTGCCGACCAAGAGCATCTTGAGAGGCTGGGAAGGCATAGAATAATTGTGGCCGCTGTTTAGTGCAGCACATTGTTATCAAACAAGTAGGTCAGACATTTCAGAGATTTGGGAAGGCAGCATATAGCTTATTTTGGGTTTTGCGCATTGTGTACAAGAAATAGGTCCAATGTATTTGGGCTTTAGCTGTTTGGTTGTATATTGCATTTGTGTTTTGGTTGGATGTATACTGTTAACTTGTGGTTTTCTGTTGAGGGTGTTCTTCCATCAACTACCTTTACTCTTAGGATGTAATGCCTGCTGTATGCCTCTAGTAAATTTGTATTTTTCATTTTATTTTTCTTAAAAATGCCTACTTACCCAAAAAAATAAAAAATAAAAAATAAAAGAATAGGAATTGGTGGATTCCTTTAATATTTATTGGGCAAAATCCACTTTACCCAAAGTTGTTAACTTCGTACCGGACAAAGTACCGTTTTGGATTTATCGCAAAAATATTATATATGTATTATAAATATTGTTTTGGAGCAAATAATTTAAAAATATAATATATTTAAGCATATAATTTAAACATCCAAAGTTGTATTGTTTTGTTTGCTTAGGACAACAAAGTATATTATATAATATCTAAATATATAAAATAAAACAAAAAAATCATAAATTTACTTTGCTTGGGTACTGTTCAATTCTGCCGGTATTTACAGAATTGGCCGGAACTCACAGAGAAATTAACCAGAACGGTATTGGCTTATGTGTATTATGTTTTCTATCTGGTATGGTATGTACCGGCCGATACAGTACATGATTGACAACTATGACTCCCTTAGGGTTTGGCCCAAGAGCACTTTACCCCCTTGTCTTTCAAAAGTAGCCAAAAAGGCCCCACGCTATTTTGGATTAAAATGCAACACTAACTTCGTTAACGGAAGATGCAAAATGACAAAAGTAACCCTCTACTGTTTTCTCTCTCTTCAGTTATACATAACTTTTTCTTTTTTATCCTAATTACATACTAACTAGTTAAGGCCAAGTTTGGCATATTGCAAAAAAGTTAAAAAGTTACTCAAAAAGTTAAAAAGTTAACACTATTCACCAAAAGTCAACAATTACGGCTGCACAACTCTCAATCCTAATTTTTCCCTACAAATCAATTTTTATAATTTTTTATTACACATTTTTCCATAAAAAGTCAAAAAGTTAATCCAAACATCCATATTTTCTTCCTCAATTTTTTAGTTCAAAAAGACAAAAAGTACACTTATTTAGGACACTCCAAACAACCCCTAAATCACATATTAATCCAATTTCCAAATACTCTTAATTTCATAACTTGATTTCTAATGTTTAACTCAGTTTATAATCTAATAATATATATATGTATCAAATCCAGATCCATATCCACCCATAACATCCAAATCTACGAAAAGAAAGCACCGAAATCTTAGATTACTTGGTTGATTATTTCATTGATTGATTATTTTTTTCCAATATTAAATGAATAAGGTTATGATCTTGATGATGATCCAAGACGAGAGTAACAGTGAAAACTATGGACAATCCTTCATAGAAAGTAAGAACAAGTTCAGTAGGTATCGTGAGGAGATGTTGGGTCACACCATTGGGTTCAAAATCTATCGAATTAACAATCCCTTCAAAGACACACAAAAAGGGTGTTTCCTTTGCCAGATGCAGATACATTAACAAAGCTCTAATAAATTGATTTCAATGGTGAACAGTGGAAAAGCCGTGTAAATAGATGGGTGGAGGCGGGTAAATTCTTCTTCCGAGAAGGTCTTTTTTGCCCCAGGTGCCATTTTCAACATTGAAGCTCTCTGAGCTTAAGCAAATCTTCCATGCGGCCATGCCAGTGACCACCCTAGCACAAAGACCATACTCTCATAGGCATTTAGCGAGTGTGAGAGGGTAACTAGGGTCAGACAAAGCGGTGCGTAGGCTCGGCAAAGGACTTGATATATTTCACCATCTCAATCTTGTGTTGCAACACTTGGTGTGGCAGTGGTGGGTGTATTAGGGTTAGGGTTTTTAAATGGGAAGAAGATGAAGAAAGGATAAATTTGTCTTTCACCACGAAATTTGACTTTTAACTTGATTTTTTTTGCATATCAAGTCTTAAAATCAGTGCGTGTTACACAAACTCTGTCAATTTTGATGGAATTAATAACAGTAGGGATGTAAAGTACAAAATGGTCAAAAGCACATGGTGGGTCCTTGGCAATTTTTGAACGACAATAGGGTAAAGTGCTCCGAGATCAAAACACAAGGGTCTAAAATGGACTTTGCCCTTGTTTATTTATTTTTTTAATAAAAAAATTTTCATTAACAAAAAATAACCACCAAGAAGGATGCAAACCCTGTGCATTTAAAAAGCCGCATCCTATGTACTATACATCCAGTGGCATGTACAATTTACCTATAAACTGCACAAAAGAATCAATAGAAAAATGACACTCCTCTCTATCTCTCCAGAAAAAAAGAAAAGAAAAAATTCACAGAAATGAGCATAGATCCTTTCAACTACTAATTAGATCTCCATTGCCTTCTATTCACATAATCCACATAACACACAGCGGACCGTCTGCCAAGCCTTCCTATATTTAACTTTCTAGGATGGCAAGAACTCAATACAACAAAGAGATCTCCCACTAAATATGGCATCACCCACATGTCAACCCGAAAATCACACATATCAAATTCCACAGCCCACTGGCCACCAGACAATAAAAAAGATGATTCACAAATTCCCAGGTCTTCTTACACTTGCAACACCCGTCAATAATCACCTCGGGTCTCTTCCTAAGGTTGTCAATGGTGAAAATAACCTCCATGGCAGTTGTCCATGTAAAGAAAGCATCCCTAGGAGCCTTATTCCTCCAAATGTCCTTCCAAGCAGCAAAAGTTGTCCCCCACCACAAAGGCCCTGGTAGACAAAACTAATCAAAAAGACTCCTCACCTCGAACCCCTCCAACCCAAAAAATCCTGAACTATGCTGAATTCCAAAATCATAGAGCACACTAAAAAAGGCCTCCATGGATTGAAAAGTTCCCAATCCTCTAAAGCCCTCCAAAACCAAAGATTCAACAAACGTCCTACACTAGCTTTTTTATAGAAATGATACGGAACATGACTTGAAATGGAAGACACAAGAATTTCCTAACTAATTGTTGTCATGTTATCGTATGCGTAGAAGGAGGACAGCTTTATCATCTTCTACCATGGTTATCAGAATCCCGATCCGGATCTTACGATCCTACGATCTTACGATCCATTTGAATACAATCGATCCGGATCGTGTAAAAAATTTATTATAGGTAGGATCTTTCGATCCTGGTAATGGGATCTTATAGGATCGTAGAATCCCGATCCGAATCCGATCCTATGCGATCCAATTTACAAGCCTTGTTTTGTTTTGTATGACATATTTTATTATAAATTTTATATTTGTTGTCTAAATACTAATTTATGTGATCAAAATAAATAATAAAAAATAAGTAGTATTGAATCAAATAGACTAAGAAAAACAAATTAGGAAACAAACATTCAAATATTGCGGTAATTTAAAAAAATTAACTAGTCGGAAAAACAAACTTAGCTTTAGTGGAGTCTAAGGAGGGTAAGATGATTGCAACTTCATCCCAATTTTTGGAGAGATTATTTTTGTGACTCGAATCCGCTCCACTAGTGATGCTAACGACAAATCTTTATCATTCGGTTAAGCTACTCTTTTGAGTTCTTAATCTATTTTCATATCCAACTTTGTTAAATATTTTTTCTTCACTTTGTATGCATTAATGTAGATTGTAAAGTATTTTGTTATAGAATTCTTCTTCATCACCTTCTTTTTTGATGAAATACAAAACTTTTACTATCGAGTTTTCTATTTTATAATATTATATGTACATTTTACATGGAGTATTTTATTTTTTACAATATCTTCGATTCTTTTTAATAGAATATAGGCTCATTTTGTGTATACTTTTTAAGAAATGTTTATTTAAATTAAATTATTATGTAATTTATCTTTTTCGGTAGGATCTTACGATTCTCGATCCGATTCTACGATCCGATCCTTTAAACACCTCCAACGATCCAATGTAGGATCCCGATTTTAACAACCTTGTCTTCTACTAGTTTTCTACCCGGGACATGCACTTGTATGGTTGTGTTTGAATTTTTATTTTATATAAATATGATATAAATAACTACACATGGTATTTATGAATGAGAAATTTTGAAAGTATGGTACATCATAAGGTAAAAGCATAAAAGTAAAATAAATAAATAGATAACTAAATTATCAAAAATGCCAAAGAATAAAAACTTATAAAATAAATTAAATAGAATTTATATTCTCAACTGAAATGGAAACATAAAAAATTTGGATGAAAAACTGTACAAAACGGAGACAAATAGTTGAAGATAATCAGTATTCTATTAATATATCAAAACATTTTCTGCAGATCATTTTTAAATAAGATGTCAACCATAATTAAATCAAATTTGAAAATATTGTATTAGTAGGTGATCAAATTAAATGTTTTTCAAAATAATCATAGTATTGTATTTTGTAAATATATATATTGTGTGTTTAGAGAGTTTAACCTAACTCTAGTGATTGTGATAGATTTTTTAGTTTAAACTCAATGTAATATAAATTTGATATTTTTTCATGTTGGCAATTATTGTAATGCCCTATTATAATAAAGAGACTAACTTTATCCCATACAACAATTTATGTATTTAAGTTAACAACTTCTAGGGAACTTTTAAAAAACATACAAAAATATATATATTTAGAATGACCAAAAAAATTTATAAATAAGTGCATGCTTAGATTTTATATATGTAAAGTTTTTATGGCATAAAGGAAATCTTCTAAAAATAAGAGTAATTGAAATTAAAATTTCAAATGAAAGTTTCACACTTTTTTCCTCGTTTTTAGAAATAGCTTTCTAACACCAAAACATTTTTCCTTGAATAATTTTTTAGAGCATGACAATTTACTTATATATTATATGATTTTCATTGTGATGTAGCTAAGAAATTTTGGTGCCTATAACTCTTGATGTTCAGCATAGAGTTAGTAATGCTAGGGTCAGTTTCTTTGTAAGGTGTTTGTCTGGGTATGTGGTTCCTTTATGTTTGTGGTCAATTTGAGTAAAGGGCACATTGGTTTTCTAAGTATGTGTTCCAGTTTTTATGTTGATTTATGAAGTTAAGTGTGTCCCCATTTTTTGGTCCAAAGAATCATTTCCTCACTCCAATTCATTTGTATGGTTTTTGGTGCTTTATAGTGTCATGTAGATGAATGAGGATGTCATGGTAAGATTTGCATGCCTAGTATGGATATGCATAGCATCCCAGGTTTAGTATGCCCTCTAGAGCCTTGCTTTACCAATCAAAATGTAAGACAATGAATATCTTGGCAATCATGCCTCAAATCCATGTGTGCTTCATAGATTATTGAGAAACACCAGCGTCCATCATCAAGTAATGAGTCTAATGACTTGAAAGCAATCTTTTTCCCTCTCAAGCACAAATAATATGTTTTTGTGCTATTGTCTATTAAGAGGCATATAGACACTTCTAAGAAGATGTGTGTCCCTGTTGTGTCTATGTCCGACACGTGTCCGAGACCAACACTCATCGGACACTTCACAACATGTGTCAAAACACACGTCCAAATGTGTCAATATTTTTTTAATTTTTAAGATGTTGAATGTAACAATTCCTACACCTACTCCACCTGCCCCATATAGTTAGTGATTTAGTTTAGTGCTCCATTTAGTTTAGTGAGTGCTCCATTTAGTTTAGTGCTCCATTTAGTTCTTATTGCTCAATTAATTATGGCTCCATTGTATCCCATTTCTCTCTATAAAAGAGAGCTCTTGTAAACACATTGTATATAGAAAATCAATCAATAATATCAATACATTAATTTCCTACATGGTATCAGAGCTATAAGATTTAGGCCTGTATTTCCTTCTCACCGGCGGGCAGCCGGTCGGCAACTTTGCCTTCGCTGCCCGCTGGAGTTGTATACCCATACCTTCACTCCGCTACAAGTGGGGTGTGAAGTATTGAAGCAATTGGACAAGCAATGCAGGTATTTAACAGTATGCCAGCGTGTGTCTGATCAGCACAGGTGCATAAAACCTGTGGTACACTACCTGAAGGGCTCACACTCTTCATCAGGTTCTTTTCTCTTAAAACCAGTGCTTCGTTTCCAAGACTTCTGATGTGCAGCCACTGCTGCTACTGCAGCCAAACTGACAACTCCTTTTATCATCGATATGCAAGAGGGCCACTCTTACTCAGATTGGCAGCTACTTGGTCTTCATCAACAGAAACAACGCTGCTGGCATGGGCATCGAAGCCACCAAGAACACCAGCCATGGTTGAACCAGTACGGTGCGTGTGCATGTTAAGCTCACCAAGAGCTGCCACATTGGTCTTCAACACCTTCTTCACTACCTCTTCTTTGATGATTGCCTCACAAACACTGATTTTTTCCAACCCATCATCCACCACCATATCCACCAAATTTTGAAGATTTCACACCCACATTGATGCAGCATCGACTCGATTCTGTGCTGCCATTGTTGTCACTGCCTTAGAAGATTTACACAAGAATGGGGTTCTTTACAGAGGTGTATCTCCAGATGTTCTAATGTTGACCAGACAGGACATCTACAGCTTGTGGACTTCAGATTTGGGAAGAAGTTATCAGGTGAAAGAACATTCACTATATTGGGATGGCAGACTCTTTGGCTCCAGAGATAGTCCAGGGAAAAGGCCATGGTCTCCCTGCTGACTGGTGGGCATTGGGAGTCCTGATCTATTTCATGTTACTAGGTGAAATGCCGTTTGGATCATGGAGAGAAAGTGAGCTTGAAACATTTGTAAAGATTGCAAAAGGACAGCTAACTCTGCCCAGTTTGCCCCTGATCATGAGCTGTCCTTATCAGAGCTTGCTGCTCTAGACATGTGTCAGAAGAGAGCTATATTTAAGCCAATGACAGCTGATGAACGTCAATATTTTGAAGGAAAGATGTGGGGGCTCATGGAAACTGGTCCTGAGATTCTTGCAGGCTGGAGAAGTGTGTTCAAGGCGAGAAAAATCGCAAGCAATAGCGGGCCCAGGTCACAGTATCGCTGTGACTTCTAATGGAGTTGTTTACTCATTTGGGTCTAACAGCTCGGGACAGCTTGGACATGGCACTACGGAAGAGGAGTGGCTGCCTCGTCAAATCAGATCACTTCAAGGTGTTCGTATTATTCAAGCAGCTTCAAGGTGTTCGTATTATTCAAGCAGCTGCTGGGGCTGGCCGGACAATACTAATTAGTGATTCGGGACAGGTATATGCCTTTGGGAAAGACTCGTTTGGGGAAGCAGAGTATGGGCTCAAGGAAGTAAACTAGTTACTACCCCACAGCTTGTAGAGTCTTTGAAAAACATATTTGTGGTGCAAGCGGCAATTGGAAATTTCTTCACTGCTGTGTTGTCAAGAGAAGGAAGGGTTTATACGTTTTCTTGGGGAAATGAAAGAAATCTGGGTCATCCAAATGCAGTAATGTCACCAACCTTATTTTATTCATGCCGGGGATCAAACCCGATCACCATTTTACAAAAAAATAAAAATAAAAAAAAAATAAAAAATCCCAACCCATAACCACCACAAACATCCGGCCTCACTTCTTCGCCTCTTCAGCTGTTCTCTTCTTCTTGCCTTTGTCTTGAGCGTCCCTTGCCGGTGCTACCTCCGTGTTTCCCACGCCGCCGAGCACGTTCACTTCCCGTTGCTCCTCAACTGTCACATATGGCGGCCCTCCAAATCTGAGCATCACGGTGGCCTTCCGCTTCAGTTCCTTATTTTTTGCCTTCAGCCCACATATCTCTGCTCGGGCATCCTTATACATGCCCTGGAGCAGAGCCAGTTGGGCGTTTAACTGCTGCACCTTATTTGTTCTACTCTGAAGCCGGTGCGACAGGTTGTTGACAGCAGTCATGGTCTCAACACATGACCTTAATGTGTAATAATTCGCCTCAATATCCGACTGAGCAGCCATTATCTGCTCCACTGACACCATCGGATAGTTCAACGGCGCAAAACCAGGGGGGCTTGGTCCAGGGGCTCTTGGTTGCGGTTCAAGGGCAACTGCCCCGGTTATCTCTCTTGTGCACTCATTGAGATCGGGAAAGAGAGTGAGCAGACCCCTGGAAGATGAGGCTATGTTCTGGGTAGCGGAACGGGAAGACGAGGCCATTTTCTGGGCAATAGAGTTACAGAATATCTCTCTCAAGAAAACGAAGTGTTTCTCAGAGATTTTCAGCTGGTTTGTTATGCATCAGCGGCAGCCTCGCCTTAGTTTAAATAGGCAAGGCAGACACGCGCCTTACGCGCCTCTCTACGCCAGACGACAAATTGGCGCACCTTTTGATGGCTCGACTTTTGATGGCTGTCAGGCACGTCTTTTGATGGCACGCCTTTTGATGGCACGCCTTTTGATAAGATTAAGCACGCCTTTTGAGGGTGCGACTTATATGGGTCCGACAAGACTCTGTAAACTGTCCCGACTTTGATTCCGGTTAGCTCCTATATGGGTCCAACAAGACTCTGTAAACTGTCCCGACTTTGATTCCGGTTAGCTCTTATATGGGTCCGGCAAGACTCCGTAAACTGTCCCGACATTGATTTCGGTTATCTTCTACAACGGTCCGACATGACCCAGAAAACTGTTTTCTACAACGGTCCGACATGACCCAGTAAACTGTTTTCTACAACGGTCCGACATGACCTAGTAAACTGTTTATAGTGTCTTCTACAACGGTCCGACATGACCCAGTAAACTATCTTCTACAACGGTCCGACATGACCCCATAAACTGTCTTCTACAACGGTCTGACACGACCATACAGTGTCTCCTATCTACTTTTATTTGTCAGATTATTTTTCCTGTTTTGTTACTCTCTCCAAACTCAAGTTGGTTAGTTCCTAACCCCCTTGAGTTTGAGGAGGCTGTTGAATGTAACAATTCCTACACCTACTCCACCTGCCCCATATAGTTAGTGATTTAGTTTAGTGCTCCATTTAGTTTAGTGAGTGCTCCATTTAGTTTAGTGCTCCATTTAGTTTAGTGAGTGCTCCATTTAGTTCTTATTGCTCAATTAATTATGGCTCCATTGTATCCCATTTCTCTCTATAAAAGAGAGCTCTTGTAAACACATTGTATATAGAAAATCAATCAATAATATCAATACATTAATTTCCTACATAAGACATAAACACACTTCGTACACTTGGGGGACACAAATGTCCATCACTTAAACACACATGAAACATATTATAAATTTGAACAAAATAACTTATAGGATACAATGATAAAAGAAAACCAATAAAGATTCATATATATGACATATAATAAATATATAAAACCATATATTTTGTGTCTTGCATTTTTTGAAAAATTAACGTGTCATTTGTCTGCGTCCATGCTTCAATCGTCTAAATTCTAAATACAGCTAGAGCACAACCTTTGGAATTTGTATAATCCATGAACCCATAATTCTGTTACAAAGCTTAACGAATTAGGTAACGGAAAACAAAAAATACAATTTTTTTTTTTAATTAGACGTGTTGGATTGGAACTGATTTTTATCTATACAATATGTATAGTTGTGTGGGTATATAAACAAGACAAATGAGAGCTCCAATACCCACAAAGAAACATATTCAAACAAAATTTCTAAGAAAATCAGAGCTGGGTGCTAAATGGGAAAGAGGGAGAAAGAAGTGGTGCTAGTGGTGTGAAGTAAATATGCAAAAGAGAACATCACAAACATTTGACAAACAAGAAAATATTCACTTGAGAAGTTAGTAATCAGTCCCCATCATATTCAATAGGCAAACAAGTAAATATGAAAATGAGTAACTTGTCATGATATAAATTCCCAAGAATAATTTTTCAAGTGGGAAGTTAGTAATAAATCCATCATATTTCATAGGAAAACAGGTAAATATGCAAATGAGTACATCACAAACATTTGATGATGACTATACCACAATTAAGTATTGGCATACCTGAACAATGAGACAAAGCAGCTCAGCAAGTCTCCTCAAGGTAATCCTTGAGTAATACTTTGAGACAACAAGGATGTTCTGCAAGAAACGATGTCTTGTAAATGAACCATTGCAGCATCTAATTGAAATATATAATTGAACATGAGTGAAAGATTACATGTTCTATTACTCTCTGTCTCAAATCTTCAGCTGCTTTGTCACCTAAAGAACCACCAAGCATGTTCTTTTCATTCTCAAATTCATCCTTGAATGCATTCCACAAAGCCATCCACTGAATCACCTCCATTGTAACTAGCTGTTTCAAAAGCAACCTATGACAGAACAGAAGGGCAAGCATCAAATAGTGTTAACAGAAAAAAACTATGCTCTCTTTTTGTTTTTGTTTTTTTGTTTTTTTGGGGTCATTTACTATTGGTTTCAGATTGGTTAGGACACACCTAAAATGAGGAATTTCTGAAAGATCTTTATACTCCAATGTGGAATTAAGAAGGCTTGACTGCATAGGATCATGCGGTGACAAAACTAAATACCAGCATATTTTCCGCAGGACCTGCGTCAAATAATTGTTAGACAAGCTGAAAAACAGTGGAGAAAGCATATTTTTCTATTTTTTTCTCCTCCTTTAGACAAAGAACAAAGAACAAAAAAAAAAAAACAACATAAGTTTAGTTTTGATACTGGTATCCACTGAGCAGGGTCTTCTTTGACAGAGGGAATCTCATATATTGCCTTGTAACAACGACATATTTCAAGGTAATCATTGCTGTGTGAGTAGTACCTACAGATATTGAAAGGCAACAAATTAAATTGACAAGTATCTGGAAAAAAGCAAAGAAGTATAAAGCTGTTCATATTCAAAGCTTTCATCTGAAACTCCTTTAACATGTCTATGCTGAGATGGTTGTCATAAATCATTTCTAGGCCAGTTCAAAAAACTACAAAGTGACCAATCATCCTCCCCCCCCCCCCCCCGAAAATCAAAATTTTCAATTTAAGATATTTGACCAAACTTTCACCCATTGCAAAATTTTAACCAAATTTCCACAAAATTAAGTAAAACTTTCACCAAACCAAACCACACCACACCAAACTAAATTTTATGTCCAAATCGATAAGATCTATGAAGTACCGACACTCCAAAAGAAATACCGTATCACATGCAGACACAGCAGGCCCTTATTTAATTAATTTATTTTCAGGGGACACACCGGGATACACTCGACACATGCTAACTTGTCTTTTTCTCCCATTTTCTTTAGTGCCTATGATGAATGTTGGATGTTGAATGTTTAATATTTCTTTTCTTACATTTAAATTCTTAATAAATCATCCATAAAAAAAATATATAAATTGTAAGTGTTAATTTAAAAGTGTTTTTTTTTTTTAAATATAAAATTAGAGTTAGTTTTTGTTAATATTGATTGTTTATGAATGTAATATTAATCTAGATAGCAAATAAAAATATATAAAAACATATTTTATTGGCGTATCCCGCCGTGTCCGTGTCCCTATTTTTTTGAAATCACCATGCCCTGTGTCTGCATCTGTATCCATGCCCGTGCTTCTTAGGGTAAGATCAGCTACATGAATCCTTTTCTCTCTATTCCGGCCTATCAAGGGCTATTTTCTCAGTTAAATTAGATAAAGAGAGATTTGGCCAGAGATCCCATTTTAGGGGCAATGTCATAGTCACAATTTTTTGTTGTGTTAATACATGACTGGGAAAAGACAGAAGGCATCTAGAAAACAAATTATGTCAAAAATTCAAAATAAACACAAAATTTCCAGTACTTTCCTCCAAAATGTCTGCATATTCCAACTTTCACTTTCCACTCTCTCTGATAAGGACAGGAAAGGATCATATGAGAACAAAATCAAGCATTTTTTGGGAATTTAGATTTTTGAAATTATATCAATAGTAGAATATTAAATAGGATTTAAGTATTGGAATGTTTTATTTTTGGTGACTTTAAATTAAAGGTTTCTTGGATGTCTATAAATGGGCCATTATGTAGTAGTGTCATGTAGTTTTGAATATTGAATTGAGATACTGAGTATTGAGATTTTAGGGTTTATTTTCTTCTATTTTGGATGTGATTGTTCTTCTCACTTACATTATTTTTCTCTTTGTTGGCCGTCCTACATCATTCCTGCTCTCTAATTTCTTTAAACTTTCTCAATATCTATCCAATCCCCAAATCATATTCGCATCTATGCATTCCTTAGGCAAACACAAACAACACTTCTAGGTATGAGATTTTTGTATTTAAAAAAGATGATTCTTATTGACTACATACACTAGATGGAACAAAAGGTAATGTGATCTATGACATAAAGTTATGGGGGTGAAAATGTAGTTTACCATGAGAAAGAGAGAGAGACTTCGGGTTCGTATGACTCCACAGAAATAATGGAACAATAAAACAGCAGGGCAAAAAGGTAGGGCACTCCCATACCGTATCATTAATTCATGGTAGATTTGCTTCAACTCCAACAATGATGGAATATCAGCTGGAGCCTCTTCCACAACATTATCACCTTCTTTAGGTTTTTTCTTTTCTTTTGAAGTATTTACATCAAAAACTCTTGCACTAATTTTTCTAGAGAGGATTTGTGCACGCACATAATCCTGGCGGTCTAAACATAAACGAACCTGCAAAATTTAAATTTCATTGATCCACCATTATATTCCCACCAAAACCCGGCCATTAGACAAGGTTACAAAATATTTAAGGGGGAAAACAAAAAAAAACAAAAAGGAAAAGGAAGGAGCCCCCATACTTGTTCAAGAATGAAAGCTATTTTTTCAGTTTTTGCCATTGCACCAAATGTTTCCACCTGTATATCAATGCCATCAAAAAAGTGCCAATAATGGATAAAAACAGCACCTCAACGGGAATTTATTCAGGTACATCAGAGCAGAAATAAATCTAAGAATAAAAAACTCATCCCTCACTTACAGCAATTTCTTGCATTAAATCAGCAGCCTCAGCTATCTGCCCTTGTTCTTCCTTAAGCTTTGCAAGTTTTTTGATCAATCGCGCTCTCTCTATCTCAACATATATCTACAACATAACAGGGCCAATTGAGAAACAGAAAACATGAAATATAAACTTCACAATGAGGACAATACAATACAAAATATCTTCAAATTCAGGAAAGCATATTCACCTTTCCTGCAGATACACTGTTAAGTGTCTTAATAAGCTCTATCTTAGTTTCAAGATCAGGTGTCTCATCAATATATTGCATCGCTTGCTGGACCATTGCAGTTACAGCCTGTGTGAAAACAACAAGGCAAGTTTATGTTATAGAGGTTAACACCAAAACAATGTCCACACTACTTTTTTATCATGAACAAAACGAAGGCAAATTACACCATTATTAACAGGATATACTTAGTTATTGAAGCAACCAAAGTTGTATAAAAAAGAATTAAAGCATGGAAAAGCTGGCTCCAAGATATTTCTTATCCCAAAAAGGAGAAAAACTAAAATGCCGAATTGAAAGACCAGGAAAGACCAAGGATTAACAGTTTCAAACTAAAATAAATTTCACACAATTCCAAATTGAAACCATAGTGTGATTGTTCATGAGATAGATACACCTCATACGTATGTTCATACATGATACACATAATTATGCAGTTACACATACATCAAGCGCTCGTGCTTGTGTGTGTCAGACACACTTCTCTATGCATATAATTGAACAAACATACAAACACGGTCCAAATATGGTACAAAACTAGTGGTATTCGGGTACCGTACTTTCAAAAAATGTTAAGAATGATCACATTGTATGATAACTGGTAAGTAGGGTCATTTCTGATGGTAAGTAGATCCTATATTTTTATCACAATGTGTGGTAACTTGGTAAGTTAATTCAGTTCTGGTGGTAAGTAGGATCAAATTCAGTGGAAAGTAGAATCATGAACACCACTTTGTTTTCTTTCAAAAAAAAAAAACCACCTTATTTTTGGTATCCAACTTTACTAATTACCAAACAATTTCTGAATTTTTTCTTTATCCAAATTTAATGGTTAGAGTGGTTTTTAGGTATGTTACCCAAAAGCCACATTTTTTGTACTGTAGAAAAATCCTATGAACACAAGCTTGCATACATAATAGTACACGTACACGAGTATGCCGCCCAATAAACACAGGGATGATTACATTTCAATGGGATTTGAAGAAATAAATTACATTTTTAGTAGAAAATCTATTTTAATTGCAATAGATGTGGGAAGAAGTAAAATAATTACACAGTGATGACATGAAATCTACCATTTGAATCAAACAAACTAACCTCTTCTTCCTTCCTTTTCCAACAGCTAATGCTAACCACCCGTCCTCAGCCACCATTGCCATGCCCTCCCCTACAACCCCCGTCCCTCCCCCACCCTTCCCTGCCGCAATCCCTACCACCACCACCTGTCACTCCTCCACCACTCCCAACCTTTCTCCTCCCCAACCAACACCCCTTCCCCATTCCCTAGCCACACCTAACCATCCTAAACCCTCCTCCTCACAACCCCTGACCCGTGTTGTTGAACGGTGCATGGGTGCAAGTGTTAACCAGGCGCGGTGCAAGTGACAAGTGTGAGCCAGTGTTATTAAAGGCAATAAGCACACTAAAGCGCCAAGGTTTCCTGGGGTCTAGGTGCAAGGCGAGGCGCAAGCTTCATCAAACCAAACCAAACCAAGCCTTAAGTCCCATTAAATGGGGTTGCCTACATGAATCATTCTTCTCCACACGGCTCCATCAAAGGCCATTTCGTTAGTCAAATTAGGTAGATCCATATCTCTATTTACAATGCTAGCCAATGTTAATCTAGGCCTACCCGATCCCCTAACACTTCCATCTACCATCACTGCATCGCATCTCTTCACTACTGTCTCTGTTGGTCTCCGTTGAATATGACCAAACCATCTCAATCGATTCTCTCTTAACTTATCTCCTATCAGTGCTACTCCTACCCATTCCCGAATACACTCATTCCTAATTTTGTCTTGTCTAGTTTTGCCACACATCCATCTTAGCATCCTCATCTCAGCAACACTCATCTTATCTACATATTATTTCTTGGTTGCCCAACACTCCATCCCATACAATATCTCTGATCTAATAGTCGTCCTATAGAACTTGCCTTTTAATCTAGTGGATATTCGTTTATCGCATAGTACTCCAGACGCATTTCTCCAATTAAGCCATCCCACCTTAATCTTATGGGCCACATCCGCATCAATCTCTCCCGTCGTTGTGATAATCGACCCTAAATAACGAGGCTTATGTTGACGATAAAAAATAGATAATTTAATATAAGCAAATAATTCAAGGTTCAACACAAGTAAATTTAAATATTAAATATTTTAAAACATAAATACCAACAAATACCAATATTTTACCATAGACAAATAATTCAAGGTTCACATAAAACACAAACATCTAACTCACAAATCATAGACATTTGAAAATCACGAAGAAATCCACATGTCAAACCAAATAAGCATAAAAAAAGAGAAAAAGATTGAGGAGATGAAGAAGAAGAAGATCAACAATTGTTAGTATAGTAGAAAAGAAAGCTCTATCCAATCAATGTCTTTGTATAATTACGGCTCAAAAAAGTGTTAAGTTGCAATGTATGTTTAGGAATTTAATCCCCTATAACCGCATGTAAACAAAAAAATAATGAAATTAAGTACAATCAAGGGTTGTATTTGTGATAAACAAACATTTTAAAAGCGAACAAGACATGCACCTTGAGCCTAAAGCGCAGACTTCATGCGGCTTTATGGGGCCTATCGCCTAGCCTGAGATATTACGGTGCGCACTAACTGCACCTTGGGCCTAGGCGTCCCTTTAATAACACTAAGTGTGACAACCCATACAATTTGCATTTGCACATATTGCACTTGCATGAAGTGCAAGTGCCATTCGCATCAAACATGTTTCGCATCAACGGCATAAGGTGTGTGGGGGTCTGGTGGGTTTTTTTGGGAGCTACATTGGCTAAGGTTTGGAGGTGGGGCCTGTTTGGGAGAGAAGACAAGGGGCAAGAATGGCAGAGGAGGGGAGGGGGGTGGTGAGGTTGGTATGGACATACCGATCGCCAAATAGAGTTACAAAGGGAAAAGGAGGAGATGTGAGGGGTAGTTTGGTCAATTCATAAGGTAGATTTTACCCCTTTGTTATCCTTCTTGTCACATCTATCTATTGCAATTAAAATAATAGATTCGCACTAAAATGTAATTGACTCCCTAAATCCCACTGACATGTAATTACCCAAACACATATGCGTGGATGCCAGTGATTCATTCTAGTGCACACGTGTAGGTGGTATCCAATCTTAGTTTTTTTACACAATTAAGATACAATTTACTCCCAACACAAAAAATAATGAGTACACATTTTTTATAGCAAGTATCTTCAGCACAACTAAATTACTTCTTACAATTTATTTTAGTACACAAATTCAGTTTGTTAGATCTCCAATACACCAACAGCCCAAGATAACTTTTCTTTGTTTCCTTTTTGTGGTATAACTGACAACCCATTACACCAAAAATACAAATATTATGTATTTCACTAGATAGTGCAGAACAAATGCAACAATAAATTATATATATTATATATATATATTTAAATCTCTTCTTTGAAAAATGGTGTATAAACTAAAGTTGTGATCTCTCTCCATACCTGCTTCAACTGACCACGGCGCTTCGATAACAAGGTAATTTGGTCATTGAGGGTCTTCCAAGCACGAGCTTCGAAGCAAAGCTGCAAAATATCGGTGACGGCCTTCTTGGTGCCGGCAACATCGCCTGCTAGTCTCATCTGCTTCTCCACATTCAAAAGCGACTCTATCTTCGCATCCAAATCGCCTCCAACTTCCTGAACCGCAAATCAATTGCAAAGAATAAAAAAAGGAGCTTGAGCATCCGAAAAGCATAATCGAAGAACAAAGCTTGAAATCTGGAAACAAGAAAAAACAAAAATTGAAGAGATTGAATTGAAATTACCATCTTGAATTCGAATGCGTGATTGGAATTGAGAAGTCAATGAACTAGCTTTCAAAGAGGGAAACAGCGAGTTTTGAATCTGAAACCCCAAGAGAGAGACAGTGCGGAGTTTTAAATGGTGTCCATGGCTTGTCGTAGGCGACAAGTATACTATATGCTAGTAAGCCAGTCTAATTTGTTATTCCAGACAGACTGGGGTGTGAAACAAAAAACAAAACTCTGGCAAATTACACTGGGGTGTTTGGCAGATGCTGTTTTTTAGTTTTTTTTATGCTAAAATTTAAAAAATAAAATAAAATTGGTTAAAATATTTAATAAGTTAAAATATTATATTAAATCCTTAATTATTTTACTTTTTCTTTTACAAACATCACATCTAACTACAAAAAAATCAAGGGAGCTTCTATTTCCACACACCACTTCCTCTCATTCCACACTTAATGATATTTTTTTATTACATTTTTTTCCTAAAATAAAATTACCAAAATACCCCCGTCCTCTTCAATCAAAACCCTAACATTAATTTTCCCTCTCAACTCAAATCCTAACCCTAAAATTACTACCACTCTTTATCGCTGCCGCTGTTGTTGCCGTTGCTGCTGCTGCTGCCGCCATCTCTCCCCTTATTCGTTGCTTCATGTCGCCTCTTTTTCTACTATTGTGACCCATTTCACCTGCAAATCTACGAACACGATCGGCGCAACCCCCATCTTCCTTCGCTTCACCCTTTTGTCACCGCTGTTGTCACCTCTACCCCTTCGGGACTATCGTCGCCGCTGCAGCCGCCCATCGTCAGCCTTCTCTACCTCTTCATTTTCTTCTTCTTCTCCGTCGCATTCCTCTCCCTTCTTCTTCTTCTCCTCTGTCGTGCGATCGTACAATCTCCAATTTTGGGCATGAGTGCCTCTCTTTCTATCACTCTCTCTCTTTCTCCTCCGGTGACCACCCTCCCCTGCTGCTACAACCCCTTACCGACGGAAAGAGTTGCCAGAGATGATGACAGCGGCAAAAATAGGCTTTGGTGAAGATGGGTGGCTAGTTTAGGGTTAGAGTTTGGAAAATGAAAAAAGTAAGGGTATTTTTGGTATAATAGGATGTGTACTGAGTGAAAAATAATAATTCAAATTTATTAGGTGTGTGTGTTAAGAAAAGATGTAGAAAGATAGGAAGTGATGTGTGGAAATAGAAGCTCCCGAAAATCCAACTTATTTTTCAAACACAAAAATTTTAGCCTATTAAAATAGTTAAAAACTAAAGGGCAAACTTCACTTTACCCCATTTGGTTTGGGCCGGGTGTGGTTTACCCCCCTGACATTCAGAAATCACCACATAACCCCCATGTGGTTTATGGACCAAAGCGCACCGTCACCTTTTCCATCTAAATTAACGGAATGTGAGGCTCACGCGCCTAGAAGAGAGTAAGTTGATTTTTAAGACTAAATTACCCCTCATTTACCTTCAAATTTACAAAATATACCATTCTTTTCCTTCTTTCTTTATTGTTTCTCTCTTTATGGTGGGTTGAAGATGAGGTTTGGTGTCAAAACTGAGAATAAAACATTACCTTTTTGGTCCTGAAAGACAGGGTTCTATATCTACTAGGTCCAACTCTAAATATGATGAGAATACTCTTTTTTGTGGAGGCTTTGAAATAATCCCATTAGCTTCAGATGTAAGAATGCCAAGAAGAAATTCATACATATAGGAAAATAACAAAAAAATGAAGAAATTTTGTTTTCTACATCATTATTTTAGCAATAGCAGTTAGAAATTTATATGAGAAATCCATCAACCAAATATAGCACACAACAAAAATAAAGAAACAAAAAGAAAAAGAAAAGACAAACGCACAGTCATATCACTCCTTCCAGTTAATTTAAGGTACTATAATGTGACATGATCTACAGGGAAGAACTCTCACCTCCAATTTAAGCTTGTAATCTCTATAACAATGCCACCACAGCGATGGTGTCCCTACTTCTCACCTTCTCTGTCAATCTGGGTTTTCGATCTCTACCCACGTGTAGAACTCAGTCTTCAAAGTCGTCGTCGTCGTCATCATCATCATCATCATCATCATCATTATCATCATCATCATCATCATCACCAACTCTCAATCTCAAATCCAACACTCAAAATCAAAGAAACCAGTCAAAACGACACTCACTAATCACAAACCAATATATTGGAACAAGCTTCACATTTATTTGGGTCAAATTCTGGTTAGATTCATAATATATATATATATATATATATATATGTATATATTTGGGTCAAATTCAATCTGATAGTATATATATGTATATATATAATGTAATATGTGAAAAGTTGCTTCTTAGAAGTGGCTGTAGGTGCACATTATTTTATGAGACCAAGTTGAACATGGTAAAAGATAAAATGCAGAGTAAAAGATAAAGTGCATATTATTTTTTGGATCTGAACCCAAAAATGAAGAGAGAGAGAGAAGAAGAAGAAGATGAAGATGGAGAGAGAAAGAATTGGGTTTCCCCTGAAATAATATATATAGATATATATATGAGAGTATAATTATCAATTTACAACTTCTGTTAATAGAAATTAGTGTGCGTTTTAGTCCATCAACCACAGAGGGTTATGTGGTGATATTTGAATGTTAGGGGGTAAACCGCACTTGGCCCAAACCATAGGGGGGTAAAGTGAAGTTTGCCCAAAACAAAAATAACCTACTAAAATAGCAACTTCTTAAACACCCACACTAACACCTTCTTGCTTGGTTTGGGGACTTCTTAATTTTTTTGGTTATTTTAGTCTGGTTTAAAAAGTTTTGTTTGGATAGAATTTTTTTTGTTTTTTTGTTTTACTTTTATAAAAGAAAAAATGAAATGATTATAGTTTAGACGTGACATTTGTCTTATTAATTTTTTAGTTTATTTTATTTTTTTGTGATTATTTTAACCTTTTAACCTTCCAATCCAACATACCAAACGAGGGCTCTATTGAGTTGGGATTTGTTTGGATGAAAAATATTTTTATAAAAAATATATATATATTTTTTTTATGTTTGAGATTGGTGGTGTTGGAATGAAAATAGAGGTGGAGGTAGTGGCATGGTAGTGGGGCAGTGATGGTGCCAGTGGCAATAGCAGTGGTAGTGGCCGTGTTAATCGTGGTGTGGTGGTGGATGTGAGAGTGGCACGTTGTGACATTAGTAAAATTTTTAGTTTGGAAAAATGCTTTTCACCTTTTAAAAGTTGAAAATGTTTTATGTCCATATAAGTTTGTTTTCTGTTGACTATAAAAAATATTTTTTATGAACTTTCGTTTTTTATTATATCAAATACCAGGAAATATGGAAATCATTTTCTAGAAATTATATATATTTTCCGTTGACTTTCATTTTTCATTATACCAAACACCAAAAAATACGAAACTCATTTTCCCGAAAATTATGTTTTGCCTAAATAAACATAGTGGAGTACGAAAGTAATCTATACTCATGTTAATATATTTAAAAAATTAAATAGATCAAACATAAGTAATTATATGATCAAATTACATACTATATATTATAACAGATTGATGTCCTATTTTTAAGACATTAATCTAATAACATAACAATTATTGTTGGCTCAATTTAATTTTTTTGACAGATAATTTTATTAGTTAGTTGTACAAGATGAACAATTTAAATTACCCAAATAAGTCCAAATTAGTTTGATAATGTGTTAACTTCACTGTAAAGTTTAGATATTCAATTTTAACAAATCGTTACCCCCTCCTATTAGAAATGTGCAAAATATCAATTAATCGAAGAATCAAACCAACCTGATCTCTTTATTTTGGTTTGGTTTGGTTCGGTTTTTGAGTACGTCAATTTAGTTTCAAATTTTCAAATCATCAACCCAATCAAAAGTTGTGATTCAATGGTCAACAAATTCCACACCAAGTCAATACATTGACACTTTCAAGGAAATTCAAAAGAGATGTGATGATATTTTTGACTACGTCAAAAGATTTCAAGGCAAGGCTATCGATTGTCACGAGTCTATGGAAGAGTCATATCTTGTCAAATCTGTATTTAAGGTGCAATCAATGATTATAAGATCCTCATGTTTAATCACAACTATGGAAGAGTCATATCTTGTCTAAATCTGTGTTCAAGATGTAATCAATGATTACAAGATCTTCATGGTTAATCACAACTCTCAAATTTATCCGCATTGATTGAGACCTCCCGAAATCTGAGTACCGCGGGCCTGTTTTCCACTTATTGTTAATCATAAGATCCATCCTTATAGTTATTTCAAAGTTCTAAAAGGGGGAAAAATGTTTGAGGGCCCGAAATATGGGGCTCGAATCCGGCTCGAAGCCCAAAACGAAGTCGTTTTGGGCTTCAAATTTTTTTTTTTTCCTTTTTCTTTCTCTTCTTTCTTTTCTTCTTCTTCTTCTTCGTTTTGATCACAGGAGAAGCAGAGGCGAGAGAGAGAAACAGAGGGGAGAGGTGGGAGCTCGTCGTCGCAGCTCGTCGCTCGTCGCTTGTCGGCCGATCGTCGCAGCTCATCGCTCGTCGGCCGATCGTCGCCTCTGCCTCCGCCCGCCTCCGCCTCTAGCCCCATTTTTAGGGCCCCCTCCAGTTCTGCTTCTCCTTCTCTTCTTCTTCTTCCTCCTTCTCTTCTTCTTCTTCTTCCTCCTTCTTCCTTCTCAAATTCGAGCCAAATTTGGCTCGAAACCTTTCGGGCTCTGTAACAGAGCTCATAAAAGGGGTATCAGTATAATTTATTCAAAAAATTAATAACTAAAGCCTATGTCCTAGTAATGTCTAGCATCACTTTATGAGGTGAATTTGCAAGTTTAAATTATATAAAGAGGAGTTTTATACCTTTGTGTAATCCCATCTCCTTTTTTCCGCGTTACCCCTTCTCCTACTAACATTCAACAAACTAACTCATGCTAATGCATACTGAGTGACAAAATAATAATGATATATAAAGGAAAAAAATATACATAAAATCTTTTATTACTTTAAAATAGAGAATTAATTACATTAATAATATTTAAAATATACATTTTGTTAAATTTGAATTCCCAAATATTTTAATTGTTTGATGCCCAAAATATGCTATTTCTTACGCCCATTTGGCAAGTGACTTTTTTAGTTAAAAAGTCACTAAAAAAATTAAAAAGCCAATAATTCATACTAAAAAGTCAAAAATTCTCTTTTGTCTCTACTTTTTGCACATCTTTTCGTAAAAAGTCAAAAAATCCTCCTACACATACTAGTTTTTTTTAGCTCATATTTTAGCTAAATAGCCAAAAAGTTACTAAATTAGCCTGTTCCCAAACTAGGTATTAGTCAGCTATGCAATCATTCAAAATCAATAATAGAATGAAGAGTATTTTTAGAATTTTACATGAAGTCTCAACAAAACCAAAACAACTAAATATACACATGGTCTTAAAGCATTTTAGTTCCTAAAGTATACGTTTTATTTTATTTTTAGTCTTCAAAATATGCTCTTGTTTGCATTTTTGTCTCCCATCTTCTAATTTTGGTCTCTCTCTCTCTCTGGGTAAAAATCTGAAATTACCCCTTCTTTGTTACTAGTTTGAATGGTGCTGACGTTTGGGATTTAAAGTGTAATAGATCATATATTTTTGGGACCAAAATAGAACAATTAATTAGGGGGACTAAGAAGATTATTGGTTAAAATTAAAAGACTCAACAAAATGGATTTTTTTTTTAGAAATATTACAGTCAAGTCATTTTTGTCAAAAACTGTGTATGAATATCATTTTCGTTTTACAAAATAATTGTTAACAAATATCCCAAATGTATTGATTTACAAAAATTAAAATTACGCATTTTTTATGATACAATCTTTTATATATAAAAAAAAATACATAACTATGTTCAAGCTTCTTAACAAATGTTCTCAAGGTACATGTTAACAAAATTCATAATCCGAAAATTGGTAGCCATATTCCAGCTCCCATTTTCACCAAAAATATTCTATATTTTTATCTTTATTACGTAAATGATAAATTGCACCTTTTAAGAGATGAAAAAAGGTAGGTGTAGAGGTTTGGGGAAAAATAATTTAGATAATTAAGAAGTGTAAAATATTTTTGGAAATTTTTTTATAGGACTAATAATCTATAGTTTTACTAGATTAGGTCCAACGAATTTTTTTAACTCATTAAGTAATGCTTAAATCCGATGATTTTTCCTTACTCATTAAGTCATGCGCATCACGGCTTGATGATCAAAATACCTGTATAGGTAGTTATACATTTTTATTCAAAATTTTAAAATTTTATCTCTTTCATTTCATAGATTTACTTAAAATTTATATTTTTAAAACCTATTCAAGAAGATCTATTAAATAAGATTCATATTTAATATAAAGTTTCGAAGGAAAAAATAATAACTTTTGTTGCAGAAAATTGAGAAATTTCACATTTACCATACTTGAGAAATTTCGCAGTTAAAAATTTACTTCATCCGTCCCAAAATATTAGTCACTTATTTCATTTTTTATTGTCCCAAAATATTAATCTATTTTCAAAAATCAAAGACTAAAATAACATGAATTTTTTATTTTGTCATTTTTTTTTAAATTCAATAAAATTACTTTTAAAGTGTAATGATCGTACTACCACACTTTTCAAAAAAATTTACTTTTTCGTGTTCCGTATTTTTTTTGTTTTCATTGAATTTTTTAAATATTTTAAGTAATTTTTTAATTTTTAGACACACCTAACATAAATACACTTAAAAAAAATATAATATTTGTAAAAAAAAATCTTTACAAAATTCACTAAATACCAAAAATACAAAAATTCAATACATTTTCTGTATTTTTGTGTATTTATTAATTTTTTAAAATATTTTTTCACAAATATTTTACTATTTAGATACATCTAAGTAAGGTGCTTCTAAAAAAGTTTTAAAAAAGATGGGAGATTTGGTGATAGACCCCTCACTGTCTAATTTATATTTCAAAAGGACAAGAATTATATAGGTACTTTCAAAACCCCCTAATATTTTAAAACTTGTTTATTTTATTATACTACCCTCATATCTATCAGCTCTCTTATTGAGCCATCGTCATAGTGTATTTCAGAGTAAAATTTTACTTTGAATCATAGTAAAAATTTTATATCGTTGGGTAAATCAACATGTTTTTAACCAGAGTAAAATTTCAGAGTAAAATTTTACTTTGAATCATAGTAAAATTTTATATCGTTAAGCAAATCAACGTGTTTTTAACCAGAGTAAAATTTTACTTTGAATCATAGTAAACTTTACTCTGATTCAGAGTAAAATTTTACTCTAAAAGTACAATTTTACTCTGAATCAGAATAAAGTTTACTATGATTCAAAGTAAAATTTTATATTGTTAAGCAAATCAATATGTTTTTAACCAGAGTAAAATTTTATTGTTACAAAAAATAAAATGCATAGTAAATAAAGGAACCATAATCAAATTTTACTTTAAGATCTATTAACAAAATAAATAAAAAAAGCCAATTGAAAACAATTCCACTCATTGTTTTATCTATTGAAACAATCCCAGTTCTCTTTTCTCTCTCTCTCTCTCTCTCATCCCTTTCTTCTATTACATCAACAATTGTCTATTGAAATTATATAGATCATAATTTGAGTTTTCTCTCTCTGTTTCTCTTTCCAACAACATTTATATATTCCAGTCAACAACAACAAATAAAAAAAATTAGATTAACAACCAGCCAAATTAAAAAAATAAAAATTGATGAATACCAAAGTTCAATCTTCTACAAAATCATCCATGTTTGCAACCTCAACACCATCTTTCTTTCTGTGTGTGTGTGTTATGTGTTTGTATCAAGAAAAAGAAGATGTTACCTACCAAGAGAGAGACTTACGACTAAGCAAGGTATTTCCTTTTCTTCACCGACTCCAAAAACCACACCAACTTCATTGTCGACTGGCAGCTCGGCAAAACCCTAGATTTAGAGTATCAGACGAGAAAGAGATGGAGCAAAGACAGCTTGAGTCGTTGTAATGGCGTCGACGACGTGCAACTCGAGTTCTTCGAGATCTCAAGTCGTTCAAACTCCATCGTTGCCTCTTGGAGTACCGCGATGGTGAAGTAACAAATCAATATTCGGATCGAACGTTGGAAACTCAGATCGATATTCTCATGCTTCGATCGGAGTTGGTGATGGATCTGGATCTGTGGCGGCGGCAGTTTTCATCGACTACGAAGTAGATGCCGTGAAAGGCGGAAGGCGGAGGCACCGGGGTGATGAAGAGGCATGCGAGGTCGTCGGCATTGGTTTTGCTTTCAGATATGGTCACTCCGACCAGATCTCCTTTGAAACCCTAGCCATGGTGTCATCGTCTATGTATAAGTAATAGTTGTATCAAACGAAGCTTGAGAGATTGAGATGGTGATTAGGGAAGATTTAGTTGAGGGTATAATAGTCTGATAAAATATTTAAATAATAAATTTTGTCCTTTTATACAAGATTAAGTGATTCTACTTACACCACTATTTAACCTCTTACATCCTCTATCTCATTACACCTCTAAAAAAAATGTAATTCTCATTACACCCGCAATATATTGCCAAAACTAACCCTAAATTAACTATTTCATCTCTTTACACCACTAATTTTGGTAACACGGTGCTAAATAATATATATTATTCCAGTGTTATGCTGTCGGAAAAAATAGATCTCTCCAGCATTTTGTTATTATACATTTACAGAGCCACTTTCTTCCAAACAATGATTTTTTAATTTGTGGTGGGCCTGTTTGGTAATACAACACTAATTAATTTGAATTACTCCAATGCTATGTTACCAGACAATATTTTTTTTCCTAGCATTATGTTGCTGTCCAATTAGATGATAACAAGAAAGTAATTTGGGTCACTTGTGAAGTGCTTGTTCAATGATACATTGTTATACAAATGGGATTACTCTAGTGTCATGTTGCCAAACTACAATAGAGTTGTCTAGGCCCCCGTCATTGTACATTGAAAGATTTACTTTTTCCTTGAAACATCCATAAAAAAATTCATAAATCAAATACGCATCCATAAAATTATACATAAAAAGTATCCATAACATTATTCATAAAAATATCAAGTGTACGAATATCCATAAAGTATCCATAAAATCTGTCATTGTTTGCATCCATCAATCAAACATGTTATCACAATTCGTCTTGATAATTTGTAGGTAATTTTCCCCCCCTTAATAGAAATAGAATTCTACACTTTTCAGAACTTGTCAATCTCAATTGTTCCCCATTGATCTTCCTATTGTCTCTATAGTAACCACTTATTTCACAAGCAAGTGTAAGTCTTGGTTTTTTGTCATTGCCTCTAGCATCTGATGTCTTTATAACAATGTCAAATCTAGTCTTTTTCCCAACGTAGAAGCCCATTTAATTAATGCTTTATGATTACTAAAAATCTAAAAAATAATAAATATATTCATACGTCAAATTATTAATAAAACTCAATACAAATTAAAAATAAGAAAAAATCGTATTCATAAAAAATAAAAAATAATAATAAAAAAACTTAACAAATCTCATTTGTAATGAATTCATGACTAGAATCCACTAATATTGCAGTACTTGTGTTGTTGCAATGAGTATAAGTATAATCCTTCTAGGCAAAAAAATAAAAAATATAAAAAAAAGTGAAACTGAAAATATATGGTAATGAAAGCCGAACAAATTAAAAAAATCCGGTTTGGGGTTAGCGGAAATGTATCTTTTACTCGATAGTTGGTTACCAGACTTATATTTTTTGTTCAGCAATGTGATGTCGGACTATTTTATTTTGTTCGATTTCGAACCACCGAACGAAAGTCGAACACCAGTCTAGAAAAACCAAACAAAAACCTACCAAATAAATAAAAAACTCACCATTTCACTTTTTGATAGTTCTTCATCACCGTTTCTTTATCCATTGTTTTTTTTAATGATCAAAATACTATGATTCTCACTTTTTGAAAAGAAATATGTAAGAGAAAAGAAAAATTAAGAAAGGAAAAAGAGAAGTAGGGATTGAAGACCAAGGGGTGTAAGGAGATATTAAAATATATTTAATTTTAGTGTTTTATCCTTAAAGGTAATTTCACACATGGATAAATAAAAAAAAAAAAAATCATACGGAGGGTGTAAAGAGGTAAAGTAGTGGTGTAAGTAGAATCACTCTACAAGATTTTATAATTATGAGGGAGTTTTAAAAGTATAATTTTTTTCTTGGTCCTTTTAACAATAAAAGGAAGATAATAGGGGTTTATAGCCAAATTTTCAAAAAAAATTGATTAAAATTTTAAAAATATTCACTAAAAACACAAAAAACAAAAAACTCAATTTTAAAAAACTGAAACCAAACACATTAAATATTTTTAAAATGTAATAATTGTACTATCAAAAAAAAAAATTAAGGCAACTTTTGGTTTACTTTTCAAAATTCAATTCTGATTTTAAAATCATGATTTGGATGAAACATGTTAACCAAACATATTTTTAAAATACAATTTAAAATTACTTTCAAAACTTCTTTCTTCTCTTATTTATTTATTATTATTATTCAATCAATCAATTAATTTTCTCTCTCATCTCTCATCTCCTATGACATTCTCTCCCATTCTATACATCAATCAATCAAAAAAAATTACAAATCATCCCAAAACTATTTTCAAAACTTACAACCAAACAAATTTTATATTTTTAAATCATGATTCAAAAATTCAAAACTCAAAATACAACTCCACCCTCAAATCATAATTCTAAAATTAAACCAAACGGATCCTAAATTTTTCAAAAGAGATTTAGTGTGTTTGGTTTCAGTTTTCTGAATTTAATTTTTTGAAAGTTAAGTTTTTGTTATTTGTGTTTTTTATTTTTATTTTTAGTGAATATTTTTAAAATTTTAAATATTTTTGTAAAATTTTTTTAGTTGCACCTTACTTAGATTTTTCTAAAAAGTAAAATATTTGTGAAAAAAATATTTTAAAAAATTAATAAATACACAAAAATCAGAAATTATATTGAATTTTCATATTTTTTGTATTTTTGGTATTTAGTGATTTTTTTTTCACAAAAATTATACTTTTTAAGTGTATTTATGTTAGATGTGTCTAAAAAAAAATTTTTGCTTAAAATATTAAAAAAAATCAGTAAAAATTAAAAAAATACAAAAAATAAGAAATTACAATTTTCTAAAAAGTGTTTTAAAAAAACTGAAAACAAACATGGTGATTAGGGGGGGCTAGATCGATTCCGTGCAGTTCAAGTGGCGGGTTGGACTCGCCCAATGGGGTGCGGGTTGGGAAAAAATGGAACCATGTCCGCTTACAGTGCGGGTTGCAAATTAAACGGGTGGGTCATGCGGTTTTGCGGCAGTTTATAAATTAGATTTTTTTTTTTTTTAAATTTTATTTTTGGGGCCTTTCCTATTTTTTGAAGCCATAAAAAAACAAAAATAACTAATTTTTTTTTGCACTTTGATATGTATATAACAAATAAAGTCAGAAAAAAAAAAAAAAATTTTAATTATTCAACCCAGCTAGCTTTATCGCATACCAGTTACAAGAACCCACTTTTTCCCATATATTGCTTACCTCTTTGCATCCAATTGTCAAACCATCCATACCCCTCCCTTTTCTCTCTCTTCCATCGCTTTCCAACTTAATGAAAACATTTTGTTTTAAGAAAATGTTTAGTAGCTCAAAATTTTGTGGTTCAAATGGCTCAAAACGACGTTGTTTTACACTCATTTACACTCAAAACGATGTTATTTTAAGTGATTTGAGCCATTTGAGCCACAAAATTTTGAGCTATCTAGCATTGTTGTTTGTTTTATTAAATAAACAAAACAAGTATCTTCCAAATCTGACAGATACAAATATCTTCCAAGTATCAAACATTTTGTTTGTTTGTTTGTTTGTTTTTTTTTGCAGTAGATCTTCCAGATCTGGTGGGCGATAGTGACAGAGAGAAGAGGAGGGGACAACGGCAAGCAACCAACGACATGGCTGGTGGTGACGAAGCAGCGATGAAGTAGGGATAGATCTGCGAGAGACGACAACGTTAAAAGAGAGGAGAGAGAGAGATGGCGACGAGAAGGAGATGAAAGAGACGGCAAGCAAAGGGCGAGAGATGGTGGTGGTGACGGCAAGGAGAGTAGAGAGAGATAGGCGAGATAAGAGGAGAGAGAGAGAGAGAGAGAGAGCTAGCTGGGTAGAGAGAGCGAGAGGACAAAAATGAATTCAACATGTGATGTGAGAGAATTTTTTTTTTATTTTAAACATAATTTGGAGACAGGTCATGTGGTTGCGCGAGTTGGATCGGATCTGACCCAACCCCAAATTTGCATGGAAAAATAGACCTGCACCCGCCTTATTTATGCATGTAGGTAGGATCGAATTTGTGCGAGTAGGGTCAATTTGGGCGGGTTAGATAAACTGTTGTTCACCCCTAATAGTGATTATTATTTTGGAACGGGGAGAGAGTACAACTTTCAATCTATTTTCAGATTCAATCAGAGGGCAATTATGCTTTTATCAAACACGCAAAGTTACAAAACTACTAAATATGTTTGAAAATGAGCCATATCAAACTAATTGTTCAACAATAAGCTGCTGTTAATCTGTCAAAAGTGTATTTAAAAAAAAAAACAGAAGCAATAACTACTAAACAATTTGCTCCTGATTTCACCTATGCATTGAATTTGTTGTAAGAACTAAACAACTAATATGCACGGTGCATTCCGATGCAAATGACAAGAACACTTGTGGCAAATGCATGATGATCAAGGAAAGATTATTCATGTGGTTTGTGCTCGTAACACCACCACCTGCCACCTGGTTAAAATTAAGATTGAACAAATTATTTGGGAGAGACTTCCAAATCCATATTTCATTTCAAGCCATTCACCAGCTGAATGAATAAAAAATCTTCTTGACAATTTTGGAACGAACTAATTGCACTTCATTCTCAACCTATCTAATCTATCATCAAGATCTATAAGACGAGAAGAGACGGTGAGGTGAGGCGAGGTGAGGTGAGTTACACAAATGGGCTGCTGCAATTACAGATAGAGAGATACCTACCCCATCACTGTTATCTTACATTCGATACGATGCGATGCTGACACGTTTTGGGGAATTAGAACTGTAGGAAGCCAAAAATAAAAATTAAATAAATAGCCAACTCAACATGTCAAGAAATCCATCTCCATTTGCACATAATATGAACTTGTTCTTCATGCTGCACCTTTAAACTTGGCGTCGTATTCATACGGTTGCTGCATCATATAAAAGCATTTTTTTCATTAGAAGGTGCAACAATGCAGCAAAAGACGCACATTAACATAAAAGTGGGGCAGAGGCAGAATACAAAAGAAAAAGTTGGCTACAAGATTTTTTTCAAAGTTATTGTGGCTGCCTCCAGGGATGTCAACCAATCATGAGAACTTGCTTTACGAGAAGCAAAGGTGCAATTGGACCAGCTAGATTTGATCTAGAGGGACAAATTGTGGACAGCAGAAAGCCTTCAAGAACGCAAAGAACACAAAGTTGTGTGCCCCAAAATATTCAATTCAAATAATCCCTAAGAAAGAGAATAGTTCCAGCCAGAGGCTGTGCGTTTTCAGTTTAAAAAATGTTCCCAAAACACTTTCTAAAATACTAGTAAACCGAATTCCTTCCATTCTCTCTTGACCGTGATTTCCCAGATTTGTTCTAGATTTACATTGAGATGGTTGCTCTAAACAGATACACATTTCATCAACGGAACTCATCTGTTTGGCTGAGTTCACAACTTGTTTTCTGAAATTTTATTGAAAAATTAGAAACTAGTTTGACAAAAATAAACACCAAAAACAAATTATTTTGAATTTTTTTTTTTTTTTTTTGCATCAAGGTGTCCAGATCAAATGATTTTTTTTTATATTTTTTTTCTCCAGTTTCTTCACCAAACTAGTTTTTTAAAAATTTCCAAAAAACATATTTTGAAAACTCAACCAATCAATAAAATCTTTGGAGGGAAGCAGAAGAAGAGCCTCACAAGGGTCCAAATACATACCAAGAACACGGCTGAGATCAACCTCCGTGCAAACCATCTCTTATGCATTGCTCGTTGGGCACTCGCTGCTGCTTCAACAGTTTCAAACCGCAGATATACATAACCAGCACTGTTCCTGAAAGTAGGATTCACTAAGATTTAACTTCTACTGATAACATTTCAGCCACAATGGGGCAAATAAAGAGACCGTCATATTAACCCCAAATCAAGAGTCTCAAATAGATTGCAACCAGATTTGGTCATTATAACCAAGGCAAAATTGTTGCTTTGTTAGATCAAAGATGATATCAATCCAAGAAGTACCAGGAAGGATTACGACCACATGCCGGTAGATAAAATGAAGGAGAGATTTGTAAGTGTGCAACATCAGTTCTAAACAAAGTAATGAAAGTACAGTAATGAATAATGTACACTACTTACAAAACTGTCTGACTTGATCCATATCCTCATTTGATTGTGCTCTTCATGAAATCATAAATGCATAAAGAATAGGCCAAGGAAATCCACTTCCCAGATTCAGAAGCAGTTATTGATAGCTTACAACAGGCATTTTCTTCCATGAGTGCAGGCAACATAAAAATGATTTCCAATTTCTTTTGCTTCTACGCGTAATAGCATTGGACCTAAAGGCAAAATAATGGCTTGGGGAAATTCGTTCTATAACAAAAAGGCTATACCATCAAACAACAATGATTACATTGGAAGGCTGAGTGTGTTAACCCCTTGAAAATGATTTTTGTAAGGGCGGAGCAAAAAAAATGTTTGTTAGTATCCTATTTCTACTCGTTAAGTTGTTAACCCTTTGCCTACAAGTGTGAGAACTACTTCTTAACAATCATTTAAACAATTTTGCTTGTAAAATGACGATAATTGCTTGATCTTTGTGCAAGTTGTGATTATGTTGTGAATGATGCCAAAGTTAATAAAAACTGTGATTCCAAACCGAATCAAACTGTGTTTTTCTGCTTCAGTTTGGTTTGGTTCCAAGATTTTCATGGTTTGGTTTCAAATTTTATGAAATCATAGGTAGTGGTTTGGTCTTGGTTTACTCCCCCTAATTTTCGTGTATTGCTCCGACATACAAAATATAACTTCCCCAGTTGACTTTGGGAAAATTCTCAAATAATGTAAAATTTTCTTCAAAACAAAATAAACAAAATTTTAGACCTTTTTCAGATGCCTTATCATGCTAATCTCTGGAAAATGAATAAAAACATCACTGATTCTTTTGTCTTGACCAGTCAAATAGACCAACACTGATATTTAGTAATATTACTGGGTATTTACCTTTTCATGTCCCATAAAAAAATTGAATATCAAATAAGACTCCCAATCTCACATCATAAGCTGCAATCTTCCGATGAGGCTAACAATAAGGGAGAACTCATAATAGTCACATACCCATACAGGCCAGAACTTTATGAAGTAAACCTATAAAAACATATAAACTGAAACAATTCCACTATAGTGTCTATAGAAATTAGTAAATGTAAGGCAATAGAAGGTGAAGACAGACAGCATTGCAATGTCCTATATTTATTATACTTGCAACTTGATAATTTTATTCCACATTTGACCAGCAGATTAGTATGAGATGCAATCATATTATACTGGTCCATCTTACGTAGTTCATAGGATTAATAATTAACTATACCAATTAACTACTCATTGTTACAAATAATTGACTACTAAGTACATATTATTCATATTAGGATAATAACTTCATGTAAACAGATTGGTAGCAGGAAACTCTTCATGTAATTATGATAAAAAGTCCTAAAGGTTGTTTTCTATTTTTATCCAGACAATGGGAATACAGTATCCCAATATTAGAATTTCCTCCCAAACATCCTAGTTTCATTTTAGTGTGTAAAATGAAGTTGAATTCTAGAAAAATATTGTAGCACTAGAATTCTCTTGCAAACGAAGAGATATTGGCATTCACACACATGGCACATTGACCTTTAAAGCAATACACAATAGACAGAAAATTGAAATATCTTTAAAATAATTCTATGCTACTGATACAATAGAGAGGCATTTGAGCAACTAATTATGATTCTTATGCAACAAAGCAGAGGTACATGAAAAACACAAACAGGACACTTGACAACAAATGGATTATTACAATAAACTGTTTGGCTTACTTGTCGACATAGATATGCTTCACACGACCATAATTCGAGCATTCTTCTTGCACGTCCTCTGTAATGTCCAAATCAAAGTCTGGTTCGGTCTGTAACACATTTTCAAAGATGAATTCTTTCCATACAATAGAGAACTGGAAAGTTTTGGGAAAAAGAAATAAAACACCATGGAGAATACACACCTCTGTTGCTGGATCAAACATATTCTTCAAGAGTAAACACTCGCTGGGCTTCCCAATAGGCTCTGAGGCCACAGAAGTTACAAGTGCAGGAAGAGCTGGAGCAAGAACTGCAGATTGCCCACTGATAGGCAAGGTGATGGCTTGTTGATTTGAAGTTGCACCATTAACTGGCACTCCAAGAGACCCCGCAATACTACAGAAAGGATTACATTTAAGTGTATGCTATGGTTGTCAGGAAACATATAGGATGGATAGTGATAAATAGACCAACCTAGTGGCAGTACCACTGCGATCCAGCTTCTGCATAAGCAATGCTCTTGATTGAGCATTTAGAGACTGTATGGGAATATACCATATGTCAGCCAAGTACAGTTTCTGAGAAAAATCGTGCAGCAAAATAAAGCATATAGCTTGTCTGTTGTTATAAATTCTTTTTTTTTTTTGCTGGCTATACTTTTTGACCATTAGGAGCTTAGTTGCCCAAAGTGGGAGTGGGGACAAGAGCGGGGGTGGAGGAGGTTTCTTAAGTTGGGAGCAGGGGGTGTATATATTTATTTCCTAAATATATAAAGATCTTCTAACAATTATTTTTTGCTGTTTAATTGTAATATATGTATTAAAATATGAATAACTATTAGAGATTCATGTAAACTACAAATTGTCTTCATTAAGTATAAATAAATATTATATAAATAAAAACTACTAGAATAAGTTTGAGGATTTTTATTTATTTATTTATTTATTTTTGAGATTTCTATCTCAGTTGGGAGCGAGTTTCTTACTTATGAGTGTGGAATCGCGTTTCTTAGTAAGAAAAGCCACTCGAGCAGAAGGTTCCTGCTACTAAGATTAGGAGTATGAATCAAGATTTACCAAGATTTGTGCCATTTCATTAATGAAGTTTGCTATTAGTACTTGATTATAGTATTTCTATGCTTTTTATATCGAGATATATCATTCTTCACCAATATTTCTCTCACATTCCTTTTCATAAATTTTAGAACTTTTCATCCACCTTTCTAATTCATAAACCAACAAACTGTCTATGACCCCTTTATTTATTTTTATTCTTTGAAGGGTTAATTTCACTTCTATACCCCGGAACTATTGCTAAATTATCTACTTTGTCCTTGAACTATCGATTGAGTCTATTAAACCCCTAAATTATATAAATCAAAGTCTACTTAATTCTTTAACTATTGATTGAATCTATTAAGTCCCTAGAGTATTTAATTCAAATCTATGTTGCCCATGAAACGATTATAAAAATAACATATAAGCCCATAAGTATTATAAATTAGTAAAAGACCCTACCTAATTAAGATTTTATTCCAAAAAAATCTTATTGGTTGTTTGGCAATGCATTAAATAAGTGCACTTATTTGCTTATTTACTATAAGTTGTCATATCACCTCTCTACTTTTCTGAACATCTTTTCGTAAAAAGTCACTATATAAGCAAACCCCAAACCACCAAATTTCTATTCTGTCTTTAAATGGTGTTTTGTTTCGTTGTGTTTAAATTGATATTAGAACTTGGTTTGTCAGCCTTGCCAATGAAATTATATGAGTATTATGTAATTTAAATAGAATTTTTACTATTTGTTGATAATTTAAATAATAGTAGTTCTCTACAAATAATAATCGAACAAAATAATACATTAATTAGGTTATTAAAAGAACTTAACAAAAAACGTAAAAACAGTCAACTAGAAATATAAACGAAATTTGACATACAATACCAAATAAAAATAAACAAGTAGATATTGTAGAAGATAAGCGAGAAATTCCTATAGACAATTACCCTTATCCTATAAAGGAAATTCACTAGAAGAACGGGCGCCCACTTTTTAAAGACAACAGAATTTTTTAGATTTTTCTAGAATAAAATCTTAACTAGGTAAGATCTTCTACTAATTTATAATACTTATGGGCTTATATTTTATTTCCGTAATCCTTTCAAGAACTAAATAGGTTTGAATTAAATATTTTAGACGCTTAATAGACTCAATCAATAGTTCAGGACGAAGTACATAATTTAGCAATAGTTTAGGGGTAGAAAGTGAAATTAACCCTTTTTTTAGAAGTCAAAACATTTTATGCATTTAACCCACCATAAAAACCTACTCACATATCACACCATTAACTTCTTAAACAATGTCCAATGCAAGGAAAAAAAATATTGTAAAACCATATGCCATGTTCCAATTGTTATACATCTGCCCATGGAACAAACCATAAAATTTGTGCCTTGACAAACAAATTATCCTGCAAACTATTTCTGAGTGTAAAAACTTTCAATATGCTTAGCTCTTGGGTACTCTGATTGCCCAACAGCACTGCACCACAGTACAATATCAGAAATCTCTATCGTGATAACACCAGTCTTTGTTGATTATATAATGACAAAATTGGACTCACCAAACCACCCCCATCATCATCATCAAAGTCAGCTGCTTTGGCTCCTGAATCTTGCACTCCAACATGATCTGTAACTGATGAAACCTGCAAATGAATGTAGAAGATCAGTCAGAAAAATTAACATTAGCCCTGAAAAGAATATAGCCAGTCACAGTGGCATAAGTACAAAGAAATAACAAACAATGTAACCATTATGTTGTAATCACATAAGTTCACAGCTTCATAATTACCAAATCTGAAGAACCAATAGGTACAAGACTACCTTGATAATTCGACCTGCAATCTCCAATTTTCCATTCAAACTTTGAGCTGCCTTTGCATGTTCCAGTTGAGCGAACTACAATATAACAGTGAAGAAGTAAATCTTACCAAAAACAAATACTAACATAAATACCATCTACTAACAAAAAGCCATTTTTAGTAGTCAACATCAAGTTATACTAACCTGAATAAACCCAAAACCTTTGCAGTGTCCTGTTTCAGGGTCAGTAGGTAGTTGCACAAGCTCCACAGGCCCAAAAGCTTCAAAAATCTGACAAAGGACACCAATTGTTATAAAAGAAGCTACTTTGTACACTAAATTAATAGATTAACCATTCAAAAATTCACCACAGTGAAGGAAAAAATCCACTGGTAAAAACCCATTGAAATTCTCTCACTGGTGGAAGCTACAGGCAAGAAAAGTACAAGGTAGGGCTGAGCAAAAAAAAAACAGAAAAACAGCAAACCAGTCCGATCCAGACCAAACCACAGAGTTTGGTTTGGTTTTCTCAATGCACGGTTTGGTCCTTGTTCTTAAAGTCAGTGGTTTCATAATTATGCTTCCAGTTTGGAATCGAACAGGATAGTTTAGATATATACATATATATATATAATTTGTTATTTATAGTAGAGACTCAAGTACTTTATTAGCATCCCAAATATATTCATAAGCTGTAAATCCTCTACTCCAATTGGTTGGAAGGGCCTCATCATCTAGCTTGTGTTGTCCATTATTTTTTAACCTCGTTTTTTTAAAAAAAAATTTTAGCCCTCATTACTTGCACCAAAACCCCAACAGTTTCCCAAGTGTAATTGAATATAGATGTGTCCCGCATGGCCCATGGGCACCGCATAACCAAGCCAACTACTTTTTTCATTTGGAACTCTTAACGTTCAATCAATCGAGCTAGAAGCAATTGATACAAACATTATTTTAAGGAACCTGCAGAAGTGAAAGAGAATGCTTCGAAAATATGAACATCTCTCCTGTGAGATCAACACAAAAAGAAGCATATCATTGAAAGAGAAAAGGAGTGAAGCAAGTTCCACTATCTCACAGTTATTAGATTTTTAAAAGAGGGAAATAGTTGAATTTCAATAAGGGTGGAAGATAAAAATGAACCACAAATTCCAAAAGTAGCAGGAATCAACACAAAAAGAAGCATATCATTGAAAGAGAAAAGGAGTGAAGCAATTCCCACTATCTCACATCACAGTTAATAGATTTTTAAAAGGGGAAACAGTTGAAATTCAATAAGAGTAGAAGATAAAAATAAATCACAAATTCCAAAATGAAGTCTAGAAACTCTGCAGACTGAGGGGATGGAATCTTGAAGAAAAATATTATACATAAACATATTTTTCACCTTATTTTCTTACCACTGCTAGACACAAAGGCAAGGTCCCACGTATATATTAAAGTGAATCCCACTACCTTTGTATCTAGTGGTGAAATCTAGTGACAAATCAATTTACATAGCATTACTCAATTTTAAAAACCTGTTTACTCCAAACAAATCCTCCCTAAGACAAAATCTAGACCCAAGTTCAAAAAATAATCCAATGTAAGACAAAAATGCGTGACCCATAAGATATGGCCCTCTGTCGACAAAACAGATTCCCTCTAAGCAATATTGGTATAAAATCTAAGCAAACTAGCACATGCCTCTTGGTAACTAAGCATGAAAAAAACTTTACATCTCCTGACTAACCAAATTATCTGCACTACTCCACCCTAACCAAATCAAAGAAACACCATAGCATAAGCATGACTTGGGGGCTGTTTGATCAAGCTCAGAAAATTTTCAGTATTGAATTTTTTATGCTAAAATATGTAAGCACTAAATTTTAAAATGAAAAATAAAAAATCATCTTCTACTGATCATATTCAATATTCAATGACAAGTCAAGTCTCTCTGTAACTTAAAATTAAAATCCAGCCAATTTTCAAATTTAAGTGGAAGGTGATAATGCAATATTGAACACGCTTAATTACAAAACCACTGAATATGTTTAGGTTCAAACACTTGATTGTGTTATCAAATAGACCCTTAGACAATGGAAAAAGATCAAGACCCCTAAAAAGGCTCCCCTAATTTACCCACAATAACATGGCAGGTTACATGTCAATTTATTATTTGCCACAAACTCGACCATGTAGGGTCAAACTCCCTTACCATTTCATTGTCGGTCCCCCCCATAGGAGCTTCTTGCTACTAAGACCCCCACCCCTAAAAATAAAGGCGCTTACAATCTCCTTTGAAATGTGATTTTCATAATCCAATATAGTTCAACTACACCTTAAAAATTTTAATAGCATTTTCCAACGATTCCAAGATTTTGGAACATTTTTTTTACTATAACTCCCAATGGCAATAAAAAACAACTTTGAATTCCAACCACCATACTTGATCCATCTCATTGTCTAATTTCATCTAAAGAATATATATTAGCTAGAATGTGCAATGCTCATGTTTAAGAAATTCTCTCTTTTCCGTTGGAGAATTTGTAAACCACCTCCCTCTCATGATGGATTTAAGGCCTCAATCCCTACCAAGATTTTAAATTCTCTTTTCCCGAACCAAAGTCCTCAAAATCTCACTTCCTTAGCAAATTAGCTTTCAACCTAAGAAGCATGAACACTTCTACAGAGGAAATGTGTCGTGTTCGACATCCGTGTCCGACACAACACTCTTTGGACACTCCTAAAAGCATGTTCGACACTTCAACATGTCTTGATTAAAAAATCAAATTCATAACATCGGACACTTTAGCAACACTTCACGGACACTTTGGCGGCACTTCTTGAATACTCTCCAAATAAGTCTTATAAGATGAATTCCTCCATTATAACAATGTTCTCCGTTCTTCATAACACAACTTATGCATCTTAAATATTTTTTGAAACATATATAAGATGGATACATTATGTGTAATATAATGTTATATAATTGTTTTGCATTGTTTAGAATGTAATTGCTATGTAAATGATATCTTGATGTTTAATTTATGAAATATATAACTTTTTAATGTAAAATATGTGTTATATTATATTTTTTATTATCTTTGAATAAATTATTTATATATATGACATAATAAATTTATTAAAATATAAAACTTTAACGTGTCCCCAGCGTGTCATGTTCTACATTTTTTTTAAATCGACACGTTGGCATGTCAACGTTGTGTCCATATTGTGTCCGTGTCTATGCTACTTAGCTTTCAACACAACTTGAGCTCAACATAAATCTAATCACTCCCATCCCATGACATCAAACTCTTTCCACAACTAATCCAAAATTCTGAGGCATGACCAGTTCAATGATATAAAGAATGATGAGTGAACCAAATAATCCATAATGAATTTCTTTGAGACCCATTCAAACCAAACCCGATTCATTATAACCAGTTGGTTAAGCCCCAGGCTCCTCTTCTTCAATCATCACTCGACCACTACTGGTGGAACGGTTGAACTCTTCACTCTCAAACAATTACAACCTGCAACTTCATAAGGTTTCAAGTCCCAACTCTTCTACAATTTTAGATTAGGAGCATGAAGACTGATGGAGTGATGTCTATGTTATCTCTCTTCTAAAAAAAAATTACTTGAGTACTTTGTAAATATAGAGAAAAAAGTAATAGACAATAATTTATATATATATATAGAGAGAGAGAGAGAGAGGTGAAACAAAGAGCCAAAGACTGTCTTTCCCGAAGTGTCTGTTGGTTGATTCCAACAAAGTGACATAAATGAGAACAAAGCTAGAGAGTCAAAAGAAAAAGACCATACATGTGACTTGAGATTATGTGGATGTGTGCATTTCTAATTGGGGAATGTGATGGCAAAGGCTAGGCAAACGCACATACTTTAATTTATTTATTCAACATGTTTTTTTAGCATCTACGATATTTTTATTTTAAAAATAGAGAAAAATACCAGAAGAAATACTTAAAAAATTTAGAGTTCTTTAGATAATTTTTCTATAGTTTTAAAACCTATATTTTTTATTTATATATAATTTTAAAATACTTATGTGGTAATTATGTGTCATGGTTCAATTCCAATGGACTCTACAGTTGAACCAATGATCCTTGACCCTATCCTTTTTCTGGTTTCCTCAACAGTCTGGATTTTAGAACATTCCTACCATTGAAATACTTCCAAGATTTTAATAAAGGTTCACGAGTGTCCGCTAGGCTGAAAACCAAACAACAAAACAATTCAACTCTGATTTCTTAAAATTCATTGTCCATTAGCTAGACCATTACAAAAGTTAATTTCACAAGCAAAGAAAAATTCTAAGCATCCTATCAAAAATATTTGAAAAAGGAAAATCCCTTGAAGAACAGATCATATTTCCACTTCATGCATATCCTGTTGAAAACAACTGGTCATAGTGGAAATAAACATAGTTGAAGTGAAATTTCCCTTGAAAACAACTAGTTATAGTGGAAATAAGCATAGTAGAAATAAACAACTGATTATATTTCCCTTGAAGAACAAAGCATATTTCCACTTCAGGCATGATCATTGATTCACCATAACCAGTTGGTTCCTATCATGTTGGTATATGCTTATTCCACTTCGCTATAACTAGTTGATTCACTATATTTCCACTTCATGCATATCATAGTTCCACTTCAACTATGATGCATATCATGCTTATTCCTTTAAGAGATGTGATGCGACACATGCCCCAAATTTTTTTCTAAAATATGGGTCACAATTGTTCTGTGTCAAGTCTGCATGAAACTATGAGACATGGAAACTTGCCTTTTATGGCTAGGGAAATTGGAGGCCTAATAGTACCAAGCATCATAGAGGACAAAAGACCTCTCGCCATGGTGGTGGGCAGAGATGGACCAACAGAGGGTCTGGTAGGGGCAACTGTCACCCCAATCAAAAAACTCCTTTAATATTGTAACAAGTCCCATGTCCATGTTTGTGCTCATGCTTCTCAGCTAACAGTCATGGTAACTCAAACAAAAAGCATGCAGCACTGAGCTTCATTCCCCTAGCTCCTTATGGTACCCTCCATACGTTGTTCACCCATTCTTAAAGCTCTACCTTCTTTGACAACGACAAGCCCCGTCTACCAAACCTACCCACTAGACAATTCCATATGAAAGACATTGTACACCTACAAGATCCGTCGTCCACCTCCATTCATATTCTGTCCTCTACTGGCCTCCCAAAAAGATTTTTGGCTGCCCGTCCTTCAGCTTGTAACCTCCCCACTGAACTCCTTGAGCACTTCCCGCACCACAAGCCAATCACCTCCACCAACATATCTTTAATCTTAAGCAAACTCTACCTCCCTTTCCCAATAAATGGTCACTTCCAAATATCTCTCTCCCTCAACTGACAAGGCTTCGGCAAACTATGCATCTGTCACCCATTACAGACCACCAGAATGTCGGGAACACTGACCCATCTACAGCTCCCTGGGAGACATGACATCACAACTCAACCACTGTTATCTTTATAAACCAGCTTGCTTGACTATTGTCGTCTTCAAGAACATCAATGGTCTGCCACTGGACTTGGAAGATCCTTTGTCTTACCATGGAAATACAGCACATTACTATATTTTTACATCTGTTAACAATCACTCACCATTACTGTAATGGCTGCCTTTTGCAGTGTGGGCTAATCTGATATTTATAGTGCTGCTTCTATGAACTCCTCTTTTTCTTTCATTTTTTAGGTTTATTTACTTAATTTCCCATCCATAAGACACGGCATTTTCTGCAAATCTTACACCATTCTTCCTCCTTTAACAGCAATGGTAATATTTAAACAAGCTAAAATTGAAAACATTCAGTAATGAAAGTCATATTACCTGTTTAAGCTGAAATTCTGTCATGTTGAAGTGCAAATTCCCCACATACAGTTTTCTATCAACTGCACCATAGGGTCCCACAACTAAACCACCAGCAGCAGCATTAGTTTGAACAAGGTTCTTTTCAGCTTCCGATGGTTTAACCATTACAGGTTGTCCGAGAAGTAGGTGGCCAGAGAGCTATAGCCATTGGCACAGACATTGCATCATAAAATTCAATATACCTGCAGTATCAACCAAGGACTCACAATAAGTTTGCCAGACCATACGAGACAAAAATACAATTATAACTTACAAAGCAGGTATCTATGGAAGGTAGGAAAATCAAAAACTCTCTTAAGTGCATATGTGCCAAGCTGAATTTCTTCTCTCGTATCTAAAGTTCATGAAACAGAAGACGTCAGCTACTCGTGACAAAATACAAACTGGGCTAATTAAGACATATCAAAGTGATTCACAAAAAAGATAGTTTTAGGAGACTCGGATAGAATAGAGTGACAAAAATCAAAGGCTATGACCACCCAAAAAAATTAGCACCTTGTCAGGCCAAACTAATACGTCTGCAAAGCACAATAGCAGTTAACATTTTTGTGTAAATTTCCTTCGTAATGGTTTGGAAAAATTTAACAATGACATGAACTCCAAGGTTGGGATATAGAAGCATGCTTAAAGACCAAGTACCAACTTCTAACCACATAGGCAAATTAAAGAGTTCAACCAACTTCTTTATCAATCAACAAAAAAGGTAAAATCATCTTAAATCAACAAAACTGTAAAAATTCCTAGGGAGTTTTTCTCCAACCAGGAAAGGATTTTATCAATCAACAAAATCTGCCTGGCAGGATTAAGAAGTACCTAAGGAATTCTACATATATGGGCACAGGGAAAGCTAAAATCAGACTCAAGCTGATGAACTAAACATGTTTGTATGGTCTCCCATAGAACATGTATAAAATGGTCCACACGCTTTTTGACAGAAAACATGATCAGGGCTTATAACATAAAGAAGCAGCAAACTCAATCATGAATTGTGGAGAAACCACCTCGGCCAAAACCATCAATTGACAGCACTATATATCTTCCAACTCCCACAAGCAATATTGATGCCAGAACAAAGACATATCAAGGATCAAGACACTCTCCCCAAGAATTGTGCCAAATTTATTCTTAAAGAATAATTGCCTTGCCATCAAATAAACTCGACCGGATCTAATGTGAAATTTCCAGTGCAGAGTTAGAAAAACTATGGTAGCGTTCGGTAGAGTTTTCTAAATATGATTTGAGAATAGAGTTGTATTTTGAGTTTGTGAGTTTTGGAATTATGATTTGAGTGTGAAAATTTTGTTTGGTTATGAGTTTTGAAAAGAGTTTTGAATTAAGTTTTGGAGGGAGTTTTGAGTTTTTGAAATTAGAAAAAAATTTTGATTCAAAAACTTATAGTTCATAACCAAACACACAATCTAAAATTCTATTCAAAACTCATATAAAAATTTAAAAAATTCCAAAAATATTTTTTATTTACAATATAAAAATAACATGTGCCAAAAAAAAAAAAACGAACACTGCTCCGGTCAACCGGCTGGACGTCCGGGTTAGCCAAATTTTCCCGCTTGGAAAGGAGTTTTCAAAAGTGGGTGTGGAATTATAATTTAAAAACTCAAAACTAACACCACACTCATGAAAGTAAGTGAAAATGTGTTTGGAAAACAAAACCAAACACAGCCTATAAATAAAAATTGCAGGAAGCAAACAAGGAGAACACAAATACAGTTTGGTTGTCATTGGATGAAAATAGTAACAGTATACACTGGGTAAAGAAAAGAAAAAAGAAAAGGAGAAACTTAGGTTCCTAGTTGCACGAAGCGGGGCATGGATGGGAGCAGAAGCAGGAGCAGGAGCAGAGAAACAAGGGCATATAGAAGTTTCTTTGGTTGAGAGCATGGGCGCGTATTTATTTATTAAATATATAAAGATATTCTAACAATTATATTTTGCTTCTTAGTTGTAACATATGTATTAAAATATGAATAAATATTAGAGACTCATGTTAACTACAAATTATTTATTAAGTATAAATAAATCTTATATAAATTGTCTTTATTTGAGAGGTTTCTATTTCACTTGGGAGTAAGCTTCTTACAAGTTTCTAACTTGGGAGTGCGGAATCGTGTTTCTTAGCAAGAAACGCTACTTGAGTAGAAGGTTCCTGCTACTAAGCTTAGGTTCATGTCATCTACCTTGAGAACGCAACATGAATTGTTTAAACATGAGTGCAAGGTAATCCCACCATCCCTCATCATGGATTCTTTATTGCAATGCTAGTGAATTTAAGAATAAAGTTATGTTTAATTTCTAAGACGAATTACACTGACGGTCCCTCTAGTTCGGGCCTTGTGTCACTTTGATCCTTGACTTTTCAATTGTGACACATTTGACCTTGAATTTTGAATCATGTTCCAAATAACGACAATTGAAGATACCATTACTCAATTTCAAGGACAAAGTCGTCAATTTGATAAAATATAAACTAATTTGATAAAAATAAATGTCAAAAAAATATTTTTGAATTTTTAAAAATTATTTCTACCCACTAAAGATAAAATTATGTAAAATTGATAAATCTTTTAGACATTTATACATTTATTTATTTTACCAAATTAATTTTTATTATGTGTTTGGATGATGATCATGTAATGGGTGGTCAAATGTGTCACAATTGAAAAGTCATGAACCAAAATTATACGAGCCCCAAACTATAGGGACTGTAAATTTTTAAAAAGAATCAACAATTACTTTCTGACTACACTGCACATAAATGATATGCTTTTTAGCAAAAACACACTTACCCAACTCCTTTTGAACGTCTTGAATTCCGGTCCATGATTAGACGAACATCCCTCACCTGGATATGAAACAGTGAATGATTTAAATAAAATAAAAAAAAAAAAGAAACTTGCAATAAACATAGAAAATACATGTCATTATGGACAAATTGTCTATAACAACACCTACTAGGGGGGTGTTTCCTGAGATCATCAGCTTTAACTCGTTTGTACATTTTCACTCACCCCACATACACAGAACGTTGACACAAGAAAGTCATTATATTACTCGTAACTGAAGGCAAAGGAGCATTTACTGCAACAGGAAGGAGATGTATCTCAATAACATGTATTAACGTTCAACGCAGTGTTTCAAGTAACAAGGACATGAATTGATCATATACATGTAGGCAGCAATGAAAAATCCAAGGCAACACATGGCATGCAATAAGAAAATACATAGAGCACAATGCCTACTATAGCATACAATAGTCTAAAAATAGATCATTCAGATAATCCACAAAGCAAGAATATTAAAAACCCCACTAACCTTGCCTGCTTTTGAGAAAAACTCATAAACATCTCTCTCTGTTGCCTTCAGAGGCATCTGCCGACATCATATTCATACAAGAAAACAGGAATTAGCAAAAAACAAGTAGAAAGAGTAGTATGGGCATGTGAATACAAGGAAACAAGTGCAAACAAACAGAACCACTAAAATTTCCATTCCCATCAACTCCTTAAAATAGAAGACAAATATTATCCATCTACCTGGTATGCAAAAACAGTTCTTTGGTCCCTTTCTGGATCAGCTTCAGGCTCCACCGCTTCTTTCTTTTCTTTGAGTCTCCTGCCATTAAAATTGATTTCGACATAATAAGAAGGTATATAACAGAAAAGGCAGTTTACTACTTTGACATGCACAACCTTTGATGGATGTAACAAAAATAGGCCATGATAACTAAAAATATGAGAACATAAGAACATTAACATGGGAAAATTGCATTACAATTAGGTATATAACTAGTATTTCTTTTCTACGCACAGCATCCATAAACTTCAGACAAGACTTCGAGAGTGAGTTTCAACTTTCATTAAAAAGAAAAGATTGAAAGAACACTGGAAGCATGTAGACATCAACAACAACAAATAAAAAGCCAAGTTTTATAACCATGATACAAGGAATTAAGTTGCCTTTCAGTGTGATGAACTCAAGTGTACGAGGATTTTTGAGTGTTAGTTCTGAAGAGTTTTAGTTATAAAACTAAATGCATTGATATTGACTAGATTTCAACCATTTCAATTGGAGCACTTAGAGATTTGATCCATAGTTTTACTTATGAAATACCTTGTGGAGTATGACGTGGGCGGTGAACACTCTATTAAAGGGGATGTTAAAGCATTATCATCTATTTAGTAGAACAATTAATTCAACAGGCAGTGCATGAGAGAGGATAAATGACAAGCATTGCAGACCTAAAAGTCAACATACTTCATTCAGCATCATCTCAATCAAAATCTCCCATGTATACAGTAACCTCAAGGCCAATTACATGCAAATATTAGATGCTTCAAAAGTTTGTTACAGACCTCTCTGAACGATTAAATTTGACAATTAATATCCATATGATTATAGAACATAAAGTCATAAGATGCATTGTAAATCTATATTTTGATACAGAATCTACCATGAAGACAATGCATACCTTGAAGGGCAAAATAAAAACACAACAGACCTTATCAAAACCAATTTGTGGAAAAGTCACTTTCTTCAATGAAGCCTTGAAGAACTTGCCGCATTGTTAGCCCATTAGAATGTGCAAACAATCCATCTATGATTTCAACCCAAGTTAGAAATTGTACACAGATGCATGAATTTGCATTTTCTTATGAGTTCTTAAGTTGTTTTAAGTTGATAGTAAAAATATAGCATATAAGTAGTTTAAAATTCATGAAGACAAGCTTCCAACACAATCATATGAATGACACCAAGTAAATGAAAGGCATATAATCAACATTCATCTGTTTATATTGATGGTAAAACCTGCTAAATGTTTTTACGCTGCAACTCAAAGGGCAAAATGAAGCACATAAAAGCTTCTCCAACTCCATTTGCATAAATCCCCCTTCCTCTCAGTGAAGGCTTGAACAACTATATCATTGTAGTCGTTAGATTATGCAAGTTACAACCTTTAGCGCAGGGAATTATTTCAAATTTTCTATAGGGTGAAGTTTAAACATTTACAGTCATGATGAATCAAATGCATAGGAATTATTCACAAGGAACTCTTTCAAACAACAGCAGAATATATATATATATATATAGTCCAAAACACCAATTGGGGAGGAAAGAGTGAGATACCACCTGCTGTCCCTCAATTCAAGTTCAGTTTCCCTGTCTCTCAAATATTCCTTGTCTCTTTCGCGATCGCTATCGTGCCTCTTCGATGACCTCGACCGACTCCGGCTTCTCCGGTGCAGCTCAATCTCCTTCTCCTTTTCTCTCTCCTTGTCTTTCTCTCTTCTCTCCCTATCTCTCTCCCTCTCTTTCTCCTTATCTCGCTTGTCTTTTTCCCTCTCCTTATCTTTCTCTCTGGAGCCCCTCTCCCTCTCCCTATCTTTCTCTCTAGAGCCCCTATCCCTCTCCCTGTCTCTGTCCCTCACCCTCTCTCTCTCGGACTCCCTATCTCCATTTCTGCTAGTCCTGCGGCGATCTTTGTCTCTCTCAACATCTCTCTCAGAATCCCTAATTGACCGCTCTCTCTTGGACCCATTCTCTTCCTCCCCTCTCGATTTCTTACTTCTCCGATGCTCCTCCTCTTCATGGCCGCTGTCTTCCTCTACGGACCTCTCTCTCCTCCTGTAACCTTTCTGGCTCTTCTTCGTTGACGAACCGTCTCGCTCGCTCTCTTCCACGGTCTTCTCCAGGTAATCGTACTCATCGAATTCCATTTTCAACTTCTCTCTCTCTCTTCAAGGTTCTTCAAGGTCGATCAGGAACGTCCAGAAGGGATACCCCAAACCGTGAGCTTATCGCTGTATCAGATCACTCGATCTCTTTTCTTCTATTATTTCAGAGTCGACCACTGGAACACTAGTTCTCGTGTCTTGAGGGTTTCTTCAGTGGTTTTTGGGAATTATTTATTTGGGAATTTATAGGCCTGTACCTTCAAAATTTAATTACAAATTCATGAAACAATTTATGATTTTACCTTTTCATGTTTATAAATTTTTTTATTAATTTAAAAATATTTTTTCAATTACACATTGATGTGAAATTATTCCTTGTTTATTTGGTTTTTTTAAGTTATTTTTTTAATTTAAAAAAATTTAGGCTTCTAAATTTTAGTTTTACCACATGGAACGAAAAAAGTTAATTTTTTTAAAAAAATATTTAGAAAAGAAAAAAATAAACCAAAAAAATAGTAGACTTTTCAGATTTATTTTTGTTATTTTAAAAAAAATTTACTTTTTAAATTTGTTTATAAAAGTAAAATCTTTTGTATGAGATCAGAGAAATTTCTCTGAGTTAGACAAAATTTTCTGAATCAAATTTTCTCTGTAGAAATGTTAAGGGACTTTGATTACTATGAAAATATTATATATCATTTATTTTATAAAATTTTAATATGAGAGACCCTAAAAAAAATTCTCTTTTACTTATTGTCATATTCCTTCCTTCCTAACTATTTGCCCTACTCTCACCTGGTTACTCATTTTCCAAGCCATCAGATTATCCACTATTTGCATAATATTGCCTCTCTCAATGATACTATTTGCATTACACATTTCAAGCCTCACCAGGTTGTTTGCCTAGCAACAAGAGGAATATCATTTTACCCTCTAAACTTTCATGTGTTTTTCAATTTGACTCCAGACTTCAATTAATATCAATTTTACACCTAAACTTTTGAAATTTTGATCAATTTGGCCTATGCCGTCACATTCCATCTACAATTGGACAAAATGTGCTAACTTGGCACCAAAATTCATTTAAAATTTTATTTTAATCCCCAAACTGTATCTTAAAAATCAATTTGCCCCTCACGTCAACACATTCCATCCAATTGTTGATGGAATGTGATGGCAGTGGTCAAATTGATCAAAATTTCGAAAGTTTGGGTGTAAAATTGATATTAATCCAAATTTGAGGATCAAATTGAAAATTCCATAAAAGTTGAGGGACGAAATGATATTTTTCTCTAGGAACAATCTATTTTGTTAGGGAGTTGACTTCCTTAATGAGTTCGCTCTAACTAGCACAATTTTCATAATCATAAAATTTGTATACATATCATAAGGACGTTATTCTTTGTCATTGGCACTCAACATTTAAGTTAGCTTATTTACTTAAAATAAACTCATAACATAAATAAGTTATTACTTATGGAGAAAATTCAAACTTTGACTTTCCTACCAAAGTCACCTCGGCAAGAGGAATACTTTTTATAAAAAGAGTGTGGGTAAATCCCTAATGAAAGTGGGTCAACATAGAACTCAACAAGGTTCGATTACTAGCCGTAGAAGTCACAATCCGAACCTGCCCCTATAGGTTTAGGTAATGACCAGCCAATAATCCCGGATTACCTTCGGCCTCAAAGACAAAATTAATCATAATATAATAAACGGGGCTTAGTGAAAGCAATAATAAAATATAACCAAGTCTATTGAGCAGTGCATACATGCCGAATTCATAAATATTTAAAACTTTAAACTTCATGCATTCATATATACATCACATCAAAGATAGACTTTCGTACATAACATCCATCCTTAACAAGTTTCAAAAAAACAAAAACAAAACAAGTAAAAGGGGTAACAAAGCTTGGCTCCACTCGGTCCAAGCACACTCCATTACAGAGGCACTGCAAAAATGACTTCATAGGGGTAGACTCCGAGGCTGCCTTAAACTTAACGTTCCACTTGCTCACCTACACATATATAAGGGAGATGGGTGAATTGGAGTCTAATGAGTAACATCAATATAAAGGGTTAATGAATGAAGTCCAACATGATACAAAACATATCTTTCATTTCAATAAGTAAAACAATTCGATTAGCAATCATATGTCTAATCATATCAATACTTGCAATAACAATAATCATTCAAATCTTTAGACATCCAATAGAGTAACAATGTAACAATGTGTCGAAGTCAATAGGACCACTAAAGTCAATCCAATGGGACCACAACGGGTCAATCAATAATTCTTAATTCAATGTGGACCATTAAGGTCTAACATTTGAAATCTTTGTGTTTCAATTAATTCAATGGGCCATGGTATTATTCTCAAAGCAAGGGCCTCACTAAAAAATGCCACAAATACATTTTCACAAAGGACATTCATTTATAGATAACAAAATAAGATTCAGAATATTATTCTTGAACAATTCAAAATACTTTTCGAACATAGCTTTATAAAGATATTACTCACAATAGGTTATACCGATATTAAGCCTCAGGCGACCACCTACACAAAACACATAATAAATCACACATTAAAACACATGACTTAAACGAATGACCCATCTTATTCCAATCTTCTTTTAATGTGTTTCTAATTCACTTCCTTATTATCAATGTCTAAACAATGCCCAAGAATGTTTATGAGAGCATGAGGATGGAAACATGCACATGAGAGTATGTTTCAAAAATGCTGAAAATTGGGCAGTTCGCTCGAATGCACCTTTGGTCGCTCGAGCCGTGTGGTCTGTGTCATGACCCAAACTCATCCCTAAAAATTTGGATCATAACTGACCAAAAATCACTTGATTACCTACGGCCTCATCCAGATTACAAAAAATCACATGCTTAATTAAGGAATTAAAGTATAATACAGGATAGGGTTATCACAGTCTATCTGCAAAAGTACTAGATGGTGTCAAAGTGGGCTTGAGCCAAGTGCAATGCAAAATTGAGTTCACTCGAGCGCATACTCGGTCGCTTGAGCCAACTACAAAGGTTTGTAAAAATACTGAAAGCATAGCGAAGTGGTCGAATTCTGAAATTTCCAGAACAGATTTCAGGTTCAAAAACATGAGTTTAAGTTGTGTAACCTGTATAGCTAGAGTCAAAAGTGTAAAAACTCTTTGTAAATCATGAATACATGTTAATTATCAAACCATAGTCCCAAAACCTCTTTAAATTTTCCAAAACAAAACCTCAAACTCAATAGTTTTGCCATGCATGTAATAAATTCAACCTCTTTCCTTTCAAAACATGATCATATGAGATGATAAGTGTGAAATCATGAAGGACTCTAAAAAATAGTAAGTATAACTCTATGCATGTAAAGATTTTGGTGAAAGTCAACTTAAAGATGATGAATTATGCATGCATGTCACAGTTTAGTTCATATCTTCCATAATCAAGTTGATTCTTTGATCTTCTTGTCAATTACATAGAATTTACACTTATTATCACATGAATTCAACTCCTACATGAACTATTTGCAAGAATTAAGGTTAAATTCCATACATAGAGCTTGAATTGAAGGTGTGATAGCTTGATTCCCTCAAATCTCCCCTTAGACTTCATAATTCTTCTTCTTCTCTCTCTAAAGTAGTTGTCCTCCCTCTCTCTCTAATTTTTTAGCTCAAAAGATGATGAGAAATGAGCTTATTAAGCTTATATCACCTATATATAGGCTAGATTAGATTAGGCTTAATTAAGTAGGATTAAGGCTAATTAATCTAACTTAAGTCTAATTAGTTCCAATAAAGTCTAATTGATTTATTCTAATTATTTTGATCCAAATCAAATTTTAATTAAACTTGCCATATGATTCTAAATATTCTAATTAGTCTATTGAACTAGTTGATTTTAGTTTCTGAATCCATTTGGGCTTTCAATTTCTTATTTAAGGTTGGTATTCTAATAAGTATTCCATAAACAGACAAATAAATGCAAATTAAACACATAATCATGCAATTATGCTCAATAAAATAATATGTACGTCGAGGTCGTCACAGTGGTAGAAGTAATCAATGTACAACTACCTAAGGTAAGAATTATTGAGGCACTGCCCCAATGAGAAGACCTATTGTGACACCATCCTTGAGGCAAGACTTATTGAGGCATCGTCTCTAAGGCAAGACCCATTGAGGCACTGCCCCTAAGGTACCACTATCTAAGGTGTTACTCCATGAGGTGATTACGAGGCCTCTATTCCGTGTAAATGGAGATCACTGGTTGAAGCTGATAGCAGTCCCAAAGATACAAAAAATATCGCAACAAGTCAGAATCACGACTCCCGCGAAGATAGATGAAGAGAAACTTAAAAGTAATGGACTTTCTTTTCATTTACCTAAGCTAATGGCAAGACCAAGGAAGTCCCTGAAGCTTGGTATAAGGCATAGCCCAATGATTCAGGGCCTTGCTATGACCCGAAAACTAAGAAGTTGCGGATCTTATAGTTTGGTGGCTAAGAGTAGATAAGTCGTTGAAGTGGATTCAAATATAGCTAAACAAAAGGTATGACTCCTAAGTAAGGTCTTTGGAAAGTTGTACCAAGTAAGGTACCACTGAGGTAGGTGATGTTGAATAAGGTACTATCAAGGTACATACCAAAATGGTAAAGACTGAGGGAGACACGTGTTTATTGAGGCTTTGCAGTTAAGACAACGAATATTCTACGTGAACCTAGAGACACATGTCATCACCCTATTGGCCACTTGGTATCTTCAATATCACGGAAAAACCTATATATATGGTCCATTTCTTAGAGTTTGAGAAGAGGATTTTAGGAGTGGGGAGGTGTTGCCCATTTGTTTACTGGCATATTCCTTCATTTCTAGTTGTTTGCTCTACTTTCACTCGGCTACTCGCTCTCTATCTCCCATACTATTTACTATTCACATAGTTTTGCCTCTACCTAGTAATTATCTCATACTACACATTTCAGACCTCCTACTAAACAAGCTACTTTGTTTTGTACTCTCGTATTAGCTTTGTTTATTCGCTATTTAATTTTTTGACAAAAAGCATATAAGGTGCACTTCTAAAACTTAGCTTCAATGACCCTCATGTGCCAGTTTTATTGGATTAACATGAAAGATAAATATTACTTTTCTTTTATTTTTTTAAATTCAAATTTGAATCAGGAGAGAACTTGAAAATCATTACAAATTCTGTTTCAATAATTAAATTTTACTTTTTATAAGATTTTTGGTGTATATCATTTATTAAAATAAATTAGGTCCTAGAAAGAAATAAAAAAAAAAAAAAATTACAATTATACCGACCTAATTTTTTCATGTTCATTTTTTTTAACACAAACCCGATAAAATGAATTTTGAGTTTTTTTATATATATTTATTTTGGGATGATTGGCTTGGGTAAAAGCAGAAAGGGTTGGGTTCTAATTACGTATTTGTTGTCTTCACCCATCATCAGCCACTGAAACCCAGCCCAACAATTTATATGTGTATATATATATGTGATGTGTGTATGGTTGCAATGGATTCAATGGTTTGATTCGTTGAAGATGTGGATTTCAGTGGGGGATTTGAAGGCAGATTTCGTGGTGGTAAAGGTGGCGGGGTGGGGAAGTATTGGTGGTTATGATCTAGCGGGAGGTGGGTGTTGGGGTAGGTAGAGGGACTTGATTTAGCACTGGTTTAAGGTGGATTTGGTGTTGGTTTGAGGCTAGTTTAATGAGGTAGTGGTCGTGTGGCGGAGGTGTTTTGGCGGTGGCTGGTGGCTATGCTTAAGATAGTGATGTTTGGAGGCAGTGGAGATGGCAGAAATGGTGGTTTTGGTGGCTGTGAGGGGGTAATGGTGGTGGGAGAAAGAAAGAAAGAAGATGAATTACACGGGGAAAGGCAAAAAGATCATTGCCCCCCAAAATATAGTCATGTGGGATGATGTGACAAATTTCCATTCAAAAACTTAGCTTGGGTTTGTAATTGTCCTTATTTGAGAGAAAAACAAAATTTAAAAGACAAATGTGTTCGAATTAAAATGTCAAGCATTAAAATAAAATTATTAAAATAAAATAAAATAAAATAAAAATTACAGAGAAAATTTGTTCAAAATAAAAGGACACTTCGTAGAGATGTCATAGCATCTGTGAGCCCTGACTTTGGGGTAATCGATTGCCGACCAGATTTAACCAAATCTAAAGGAAGGGACCCACCACTAAAGCAATAGAGGAATGCACCAACTCTTAAGACATGAGTAACGATCGAAGTATAGTAGCATAGTCAGTTTCATTATTTAAAAAATGAACCGCTAATTGCACCTCACAAAAATCGAGCCTTGCTCAACTGTGTAAACAGAAGGCACTTTTCCACCCCACCACCACCCTGGTGGTTGATTTACATACTCATGCCACAATAGTTTCCTTGGTATTACACTCAAAATGAAAAATAATATTCTATTATTGTCCAAGAAGCGTAGTTGGGATGAATATGAGAGAGAGAGAGAGAGAGAGAGAAGTTATTTACAAAAGAATGAATATTTAGGAAATTGATTCTTGATGCAGCCAACTTCAACATGCACATCTTCCTGTCTGCTCAATTTCTGAAATTGATTCCTGGATTCCTTGACAGTAACTGAAAACAAAATGGTGAATTAAACAGAAGGGCCTAGGTTTATAGTTTTGAAAATTTTACAGTAAATAACATATGAAAGTCATGAAAAAAAATTGAAAATAAAGGCTTAAATACCTAATGGGAACCATATCCACACCAACCTACCAAAAGACAAATGGTATTCTATCTGTATGCCTACTTACTGATGTATCAAAACACAAAACAAAACAATGGAATCACCAAAAAACTATCCCTGAGATATGAATGCTGGAGGTGGAAGGTTGATAGACAATTGTGGTAAACAAAAACAAAAATACAGTAGTTACTTAAGGACCCAGGCATCATAGTTCTAAATGTAGACCTCCGCTCTTTTTCATTTTGAATCAAAATCACTAGGCTGAGGTAAATGTAATTTTATACAGGCTTTTGAAGATTCTATGAGGTGTAATAATCATCGATTTTTAGGAGGAGGTGATTACTAAAAATTTCCTCAATAAAACATTTACAATGAATAAGAACACGTCATCACATCAATGTTGGCAAGGCAATATCAACAAACAACTTGGCACAGAAAGCATATTTATATAATTTTATTATGCATAGAAGATGAGGAAATTGGTTGGTCCCCAATGAGTCGACGACCCAAACTTACATGTCCTGCTCATGTTGATTCAGAATGGCAGTTTTTGCTATGCAAAGGAATGCATCATCGACGTTGTAACCCTCTTTTGCTGAGGTCTCAAAATAAGGCATGCTGTTTTCCCTGGAAGCACACCACTCCCTTGCTGTATTCGCAGAAACCTGTATGAAAGAATACTTGGACATATGTAACAAAATAAATCACAAAATAATAACTTTTCAAGTGATTCATAGTATATTCTTACCACTCTGCTATTTCCACCGTCAACATCGACCTTGTTACCAATTAATACAAAGGGAAATGTATCAGGGTCAGTTGGATCTACCTGGAGTCCCATACAAACCAATTATAACCAAACCAGAGGTAACATTCTCTTACATAATAGGCAATAAAATTGTGCAAGAGTGGGGGAAAAAAAAAAAAAAAAAACTAGCTTCTTTCACACATTTCTCTTTCTATCTTTTTCATTTCGTTTTCTTTTCCATTCGCACATTCAAGCATAGCGTTCAAGAATCAGCAGAACTAATTCCACAAAAAATAAAAAATAAAAAAGAGCTACCTGATTGAGAAATTCGTCATGCCAATTTTGAAGTGTTTCAAATGATTTGGGTATATTTACATCGTATACGAGGATGCAACAATCTGCCCCTCTATAAAATGCAGCACCAAGGCTCTGAAACCTTTCCTGACCTGCTGTGTCCCAAATCTATTCAACATTAACACATAGTTTAACAGAGTAGAGTTAATCAATATTTCATCTTATATACAACATACATACATTATTCAGTACTACTTTCAACTAATTACCCACTTGCAAAGTGACGGGTTTGCCATCAATCTCTACTTCTTTTGTGACAAAATCAGCTCCAATTGTGGATTTGTACTGTTGACTGAATTTCTTATAAACATATCTGGAGTGGCTGTTAACGACCCCCAAATTCAAACAACAATTTCCGACACAACAAACTCACATGTAGCACTTGATTTTAATTCCACAAACACTTGGTAAGAACATCAAATCCAGTTGTCGAGATCAAGAAAGTCCACAACTAACATCGAGGGGTTAGTTAGCCTAGTAGCAAGTTGAACCATCCATGATAAGCATCTCAGAAAGTGTAGGTTATGAGTTCGAATTCCATAAAGCATTTAACTTCTTTAGGGTTGTGACCAATTATTACAAGGGGACTAATTGAGTTGGGACAAAGCGTTGGATACCCTCGTTACAAAATAAAATATAAGTAAATAAATAAAGTTCAGAGTACAACAAGATCAATATATTTCTGGATCAATTATGTATGCAATATGTTGCCACATTATCTGAGAGTGTTTACCAAATTCAGTTAGGTGTTAGGTGATGTGGTGGAAAGAAATCAAAGATTGCACTTATAGCCACCACCACAAATTTTCTTATCACTTCAACATCTCTCATCCTATCTGCAGTAGCTAGTTCAGTAAAATAAATATAAAGGAAATGATCATTCAAAGTACATAAATTGTATGTGTCTATCCAAATTTCGCACGGAGGAGAAGAACAACAAAGAAAGAGCAACAACTGTATTTTTATTTTACTTTTTAAATTTAAGACAGAAAATTACAAAAGTAAGAAATTAGAGAGCATCAATATGTCTCACTAGCTCATCCAAACTAATTAAATAGGTTTATGGATACTGATTCATCAAAGATGTCTTTCCAACCCTGAAAACACACAAAAACACACCCACAAAAAAGAATAAACAAAACAAACCTCAAGAAGTATTAAATCATGTAAGAGAGAGATGGAAAAAAGAAGAAGAAGAAGAAGAAGAAAGAAGAAGAAGAAGAAGAAGAAATTGTCAATAAAAAACAAAGGCCAAATCATACCCACTATCACCAAGGACGATGACCTTGAGCAAAGTTCTTTTTGGCATGGACATGATTCCTTCAACAAAAACAGTAAAGTGGAAATTATTTATATAGATATATATTTTTGGATTGTGAGGATTACCCCTTCAACAAACAAACAAAAAAAGTGTTGTCACTTTTCCTTTTATGGTTTCAATTTTGTCATCAAGCATTGGCTGAATTGACCAAAAACAAAAACAAATGTGTTTGGCGCCAGCAATGCTTAATGTTTTTTATTTTATAGGCATAAATAATGGTTTCTGGTTGATGACCTGTAGAACCTCAATCCTACCTGTATATCTTTATTCTTTGATTCACACATTATTATTAATTATTAATTACAATGTTATAATATTATACTAGCATAAAACCTGTGCTATGAATAGGAGAGTCAAAATTTTATTTATAGATTAACAATAATAAAACCTTTTAAAATATATATATATATATATTGCACAATCTTAATTTATATTTTTCTTTGTTTTTAATATTTTATTAAAAATATTTAAATTTGAAAGAGAAAAAGAGATGTGATTTTAATTGTGGTGTGAATCTGATAGGGTGGAGTTGTAGATTTTGATTATGATAGAGATTTTTAATGTGGTAATTTTTAGTAGTAAAATATACATCAAAATTAGGCCTTATCTTGTTGGGTGTTCTAAATTTTGAACCTTTATGTACTAAGAATTTTTTTTCTTTTTAGTGAACATTGGGACATGGAAAATAGTCTAATGATTATTATTATTTTTTTATATTTGTTACATTTTTTATAATCAAATAGTTATGATTGAGATATAGTCAATTATCTGACCCAATTGATCATGACCACATATGCCAATTAATTTATCCAATACTTAATTGTTTTCACCCTCTAAAAAAAATTAGGTTGTTTTTATTTATTTTTATTTGTAGTAGAATAAGATAAGTATTTTTAATATTCAATTTTTTTTTTAAAATTTAATAAATAGTTATGATTAAGTTATAGTCAAAATATTTAACCCAATTGGATTATGCCCCATGTAATAGATGTTTTTAATTTTGATTTTTTAAATTTAGCCAATAATATAATTGAATTGTAGTCATGTCTAATCCCATTAAATTGTGTTACTTATATCAATAAGATAGTTGTTTCTAATTTTTAAATTTAGCAAACATGATTAAAGGATGATTCAATAGAAACCAAATTGATACTATTAGTTGATCAGTTTTTTCCATGAGGAGTCTCAAGTTTTTTTTCGAAAGGAAATGAGATTAAGAAGAAAAATATCTTAATATAAAACTAATCATTTAATAAAAAGAGCCATAATATCTCATACTTAAGCTAAATAATATGAATAATATCTAACAATTGACTTTTGCCAATCCAAATATATATATATATGAATAATTATTTAAACTAAATATTGATAATTTTTATACCACACAATTTATTAATAAAGTTCTCACATAAACAGTAGAATAGACAAAAGTGAAAATAAAAACAATACATAATAAATAAATAAATAAAGAATAGAAAAAAACATATATCAATTTAATAATTGCAATCAATCATTGAAATGAATTTTTAAGATATTATATATAACTAATAATTAGATCAATAGAGACTAAAAATGTATAGTAGTTATACCAAATATTATAGGACAAATGATACATTTGAGAAACATGCATAATATATATATAGGTATATATTATAGTGAGTTAAAATGAAGTGATTGATAATTGTAATATGTATAAATTATTCAATAAAAATTCTTTTCAAGTACTATCACAAATTACATGCAAAGATCTATAAATCTAGAGCAATTGCATGAAAAAGTTTTTAGACCTAAGTAGATTTTATGTAAAACTATATAGACTGTATATAAATTTATATGAATTTGAACATGTTGCTTAAAAAGATCTATCATTAAAATATACAATAGAATAAAAATGAAAAAAAAATTACATGAATTTTTTATGGCTTCAAATAGATTTCAATTAAAAAAATGATTAACCTTGAGGGATTGCTTGTAAAGCTCTATGTATATTATAATCTTCCCTAGAGAGGAAAAATAAATAAATTATTGGAGTTATGAGACATGAAATATTAATATCTTAAAAAAAATAAATTATGATCACCACTGCGTTAAGAGAGGAAAAAAAATAAAAAATAAAATTGGATGTTGTTGGGGGTTTGTTTCTAATGTTGGGTTTTGTTGGTGGATATTCAAATTTATATGGAAACTTAATTTAAAGATAATGTATTTTGGAGGTTTAGTGTTTAAATTGAAATTTAATTTTTGGATAAAGATAAAGAGCTAAAGATATATAGAAAATTTAAATTTAAAATTTTAACATCACATTTTTTTAAAATACAAATCAATTATTTTATTTTTTTTAAAAGCAAACATTTATCTGATAAATGCTAACGCTTATCTGGTTGTTTATTTATTATTTTGACAGTTTTTTTCTTTTTTTTTTTTTTTTTGTGTGTAAAATAAATATGATCCAATAGAAATTGAGTATGGCATTTTATAATTTTTTTAAATGTAAAAATTCAAAAATTTTGGATTGAGATTTTAGATAGACACCCACAAAGATATTATCTGATTTTTTTAAAATTTTTTTATTATATATATAACAGTTAGTAATAAGAGTTGTGAGATTTGTGGGTTCTTTTTTTTTTAATTTAAATTTACCTGATATAGTGATAGATATGTGGGTTTCTACATACATATATATACCTAAAACTCTAAGGAAAGATATTATTTGATTTTTTTATTATTATCTTTTATATAACAATTTGGAAAGAGAGTGAGAATATCTGAATAGTGAGAAGAGAGGTGAAGGGCCACATATTTATTTATTTATTCCAAAACTATGAGAATTTAAGAATAAATATTTAGAGACTTTTGACACAATAACTATATTTGCTTATATATATAGTATAGATAGATAGATGGATAGATATAGATATAGATTATAGGGGAGGAGAGCTAAGAGCATCCCTATCAGATCCCTTATAATAGCAAAAAGCTATTATAAGGGATTGATTCTCCAAAAATCCTTCCCCACTAGATCCTTTATATAATCCCTTAAATTTATGATTGCTACAATCACTCCCTATTTGTGGGGAGTCATTATAGTTAGAGGTGAGCAGCGGATATACCGATCCGTCAAAACTAACCGAACCGAACCGAACCGATCAGATCCGATCTGATCCGCCGCATTTTGGACGGATGCGTAATGACGAGCGGACGGTTGCGGATTGATTTTCTCCAATCCGCCAATTTGGCGGACGGATGACGGATTTGAGATTCCTTTGGCTGCAACCAAACCGCCAACTGCAAGCACCCCTAATAATTTATAAGACTTTATGTTTTTAATTTGTTTAAATATTTTGTTTGTGTTTTCAATTGAAAAAGAGTTTAAATATTCTGTTGAAAAAAAGTTTTCAATTTGAATATATTTTTTGAATTAAAAAAAATAAACGTATTATTTATCTACATTTTTTGGTTTTTAAATTTAACTCTAAAAATAATAAATAGAAAATATAATATATGCTGGTTGGTTTTTGTTTTCAAAAACATATATAGATATAACAATACAGAAACATACAATCTCTACTACTGTCATGTTCATGGTTTTGGTGGTTTGAATTGTTATTATATTTTAAGAACCACAGATTGTAATACTTTATGTGGATAAATCATGCTGTGATTGTAATATGTGGATGAGACCATGTAGTGATTGTGATATTCTAAAGTTTCAAAATTTCTTTTTTTGGATGAGACATACAGTGATTGTAATAGTTTTTTAAGTCATTGACTGTAATACTTTCTTTTTTTTTTTTTTTTTTGAGGAAATGCACAAGTTGAATTATGTTGAAAATTTATAAAATCTTAAACCGCCAAACCGATTCGCATCCATCTGCCAAATCGCCAAACCGCCAATCTGGTCAATCCACATCCGCCGGATTGGCGGACGGATGTGGATTGATTTTCTCTAATCCGCCAATCTGGTGGACGGATGGCGGATTGGAGGTTCCGTGGCCGCAACCGACCCGCGCCCACCCCTAATTGTAGCTCTCTCATAACTGACAATGGTCGTCCACCCGGATGTCCCAGATGAAATGATCTGGGCAAAAATTGCTTCGCCGGTCATCCATCCGAACGTCCGGCTGGTCGATCTCCCGGACGTCTGGTCCCTGGTTTCTTCTTCTTCTGCTGCTTCCTTCTGTAAATGGAGTTGCCTTTGAGCCTCTATTGTTGACTTTATTTTACATTATTTAATTATTTAAAAAAATATTCAAATTTAAAAATAATTAAAAAAATTATTTTAATAGAATAGAGAAAGAATAGAGAGTTTGTTAGAGAAGGTAGGGGAAAAAGGAATTCTTAAAATAAGAAATAAATTTTTTAATAATATTTTAAAATAAAATTTAAATAAGCTCATAGGTGATAATAAGAACTTCAGCCGTGATTGTTTATTGGTCAATGGCTAACTGTTAGACTTAATGGGTGTCATTCGGCGTAGTGGATTCTTGCACGTTATTCCAACTTATTAAGGTGGATAATAAGAAATTATAAGCTAAAAACTCTTTTTTTTTTTTTCTTAATAATAATAATAATTATTATTTTTGTTAATATAAGTTATTTTTGCTTCATAAGCGATAAGCGCAAGCTGTACCAAACATTGAAGCATAGATTTTGAAAATATAACGAAGAAGAAGAAGTAGTTGTAAGCAACTCCATAAATTGTACCAAACAAAAAATGATAAAATTGCCCCGTTACCTATTCAAAATATGAATATGAAAAATTGTGCATTTCAAAAAAATTTTAAGAACAATTTGTAAGAACACCTGTAGTATTGTTGATAAAAAAATAAAAAATAAAAAGTCCCACTAATTTTTAGACTAATTTTTGAAAAAACAACCAATTATCAGAATCTACAAAAATAAATTCTAAAATTTTATATTTGAATTGAATACATAACATTACTAATGTGAAAAAAGTTGTTCGCATAGCGGGGTAAGGCACATTAGCAGCTTCATGCCACGACATTTATGTCAATTATGAGACTTTCTACACTTAAACAAAATATAGAAACCTCCAGAATAAGAGATCAAGTTATGAATCCATCATCCATGCAGTGCAGATCAACAAAGAGGTTCTAAAAATGGCCCTCTTTCTCTCTCTCTCAATGCGTTTCTTGTGACTTCTTCACCTATCCAATGTTCATGAACTATAAAAAGAAAAGGCCTATCTGATATTAATTTCACTTAGAAAAAGGTATTAAAGTGATAGCACATTTCTTGTGACTTCATCTATCAAATCCTAAATTAGTTTAAAAACTTTGCAAGTAGTGATTGGGATGCCATGATTCTTCCTTTTTGTTTTTGTTTTTCATCATTTCATAAACAAAGCAATAAAAAGTTTTAAACTCCATATTTGATTTTTGAGAAAAATAAAAAAATTTAAAAATTTTGAAAATAACTCTTTCTTATTATTTTATTTTTTCTAAAGAGTTTATTTAAGAAAATTTTCTCAAAAGCAGTTTTCTAAAATAGTTTGAGAAATCAAGGCTCCGTTTCGTAAGCCTCTCAAATTATAGTTTCACCCATTGATTTAAGTGTGGTGTTTGTTTTGAGCTTTCAAATCATAATTCTACACCCATTTCTCAAAACTCAATTCAAAACATAATCATTACTTTTCAAAACTCATAACCAAACACATAATTCAAAATTCTTTTCAAAACTCAATTCAAATCAATATTTTAATTTTTTAAAATTTTAATAAATATATTACGATTTTTTAATTTTTTGAATATTTTAAATATTTTAATTTTTAAATATTACAATTTTAATTTTTTAAATTTTAAAATATTTTATAAAAATAAATTCAAACTCTATTTTATAAAATATTTTTAAATATTTTAATTTTTTTGTTATGTATTTGGTTACGATTTGAGTGTAGAGTTGTGAAAGTAGTATGGAATTTCGAGTTATGTGTTTGGTTTTGAGTTTTAAAAATAATTTCTTAATTGAGTTTTGTTTTATGTGTTTGGTTACGATTTGAGTGTAGAGCTGTTTTTAAATTTAAAATATTAAAATTTTAAATTATTTAAATTTTTTGAATATTTAAATTATTTAAAATTTTTGAATATTTATTTAAATTTTTTACTTATTAAATTTTTTAGATTATTTAAATTATTTAAATATTTATGATTTAAATTTTTGAATATTTATTTTGAAAAAAAATATATTTCTTTGTAGTATTTTCAATTAAAAATTGATTAATGTTATTTTTCTGTTAATAATAAATTTTTTTAATTGAATTTTAAAAAGATTTGGTTATGAGTGTTGATCAGAATTTTCAATAGTGTGAAAGTAGTGTGTTTTGTTATGAGTTATAACAATTTGAATTAAGTTTTGAAAACTCTTTCCAAAACGCATAACCAAACAAATTTTCTTACTTTACATGTCAAATCAAACTTTCAAAACTCAATTCCACACTCATTTCAAAACTCAATTCAACACTTTATTAAAAAATTATAACCAAATAAATTTTCTACACTCAAATAATAATTTCAAAACACACAAACTCAAAATACAACTCATATTCTCATATTATAGTTAGAAATTCTTATCAAACGGAGCCCAAAGTTTCCTATGATTCATATGGACTGAGAGCACATGGTAGCTTATTTTTAGTAAGACTACCTAAGGTTTTCTTATATATATATATATTTTTTTAATGTTTGCAGTAGGTAGGACTATTATATTGTCGACTAGTAAAATATAGGGTTTTTTACTGGCCGGTCCTACTTTTTATAGTTATTCCCTTCTTAGTCCTGAATATTGATGTTGTGCATCAATAGGTCATGGAGTCTTTTTTTCTTACCTGTTTTACCCCTGTTTTGTTTTCCCCTGTTTTGGCGCGTTTCTATTTCATTTTTGTCATCAAAATACTGTGATATGAGTTTGAGTTTGGGTTTGGGTTTGTGATTTGGATTTCTGTGGAACTTCGCGATTTGTTAATGCATTATTGTGGAGCTTCGTGATTTGTGATTTCGCACTTGGTGTATATTTGGATTTTGCGATTTGCGATCTCATGGAGGGAGCTCGATTTGTGATTTGCTTTTTATAAATCTGTGAATCTTCGTGTTTTGTGATTTCGCATTTGGTGTATAGTTAGATTTTGTGATTTGCGATTTTGTGGAGGGAGCTCGACTGGTATGTTTGATTTTGATTTCAATTTAAATTTTGATGTTTTGGTGTTTTTTAGTTTGAGTTTGAGTTTGTGATTTTTATTTTGTTTGTGATATTGTTGTTATTCTGTTGTTTCTGCGATTGAATTTGTATTTTGATCATGATATTGAAAGCTTTGAGAAATGTATATGTAAAGAATATTAGATTTTTTATTTTTTTTTTGGTTATGAAATTGTTTTGGTTGAACACAGGTGTTGGTTTGTGATTTTCTATAGTGATAATTTTATCACTGAGTAGTTTGGGGGTGTTGTTGGATCAACTTTTTCAACGCTGATAAATTTATCAGTGAGTATAGGAATAGGAGATGAAAAAGTTGCATAGTATAATAGTAAGATTCAAATTGAGTTACCATGCCCAATAAGTGTAAGCCTTATTCATTGTTCATGCTCTTGGTCTTAGGTAGTGTTAATTGTTAAATTTATCACTGTTGGTTTTTGAATATGTTTGAGTTGGTTGATAATTTTATCACTGTATTAGATTTTGTTTTAGGTTGTTTGAGTTGTTTCTTGAAATATAATTGTTGTTTGTTGCAGGATTTATAGTGATGGAAAATTCTTTGTTTCTTATGTGCAACTTTAGAGGTGTGACATTGGTTATCAAGTATAATAATTGATTTAATTTCAAGGATTTAGTATATAAATTGTGTGCAAAGTGGAGTGAGTTAGTTGGTAGTTCTTTGAATATATCGTATTCAATGCCTGGACATTTTTGTTATGGTCTACAAAGTGAAGAAGATTTGGAGTTTATGGTTGGACTCGCACTTTCTTGTGATATTCATCGTATTGATGTTTTTGTTAAGTGTTGTTCTTTGGGTGAAGGTTATATGATTTATGATGGTGAAGCTGGTAGTAGTAGTAGTGTTGTTTGTGAAACTAATTTTTTGCCTTCATTTTATTCAAATCAACGGAAACCTTTTACTCTCCGATAGGTGGGTTAATTGTATAAAAGGAGTGGGTCAAGGTTTGCTCAAGGAATTGTTGAATTTCGAGATGCGTTGTTAAAGTATTCTATTCATTCCGGTTTTGATTTTGATTTTGTTAGAATGACAAGGATCTTGTCACTATTCATTGTAAGAGAAGGGCTGATTTGGGATGTTTATGGAGCGTGCATGCTAGAGTGAAAAATTCTAGTAAAGCTTTTGTTATTAAACAATTTGATGATGTTCATACGTGTGGATCTTCTTTTCGTACAATTAAACATACTAGGATGACTTCGAGTATGATTGGTGGGCTAATTTCAAGTAAGGTTTGTAATAAGGCTTTGACATTGGTTAGTGAGGTGGTTTGTGATTTCAAGGACTATTATGGAACATAAGTTTCTTATCGGCGAGCTTGGACGGGTGTTGAAAAAACAAGGGATGTTGTTTTTGGTGACTATTCATCTTCATTTGACGATCTTCGTTGGTATGTTGATGTCGCTAATGATTGTAATCCGTTGAGTGTTTTTGATATGGAATTTGATATTGATAGTAAAGGAAAACATTTCAAATGCTTGTTTTTCGCTTTTGAGGCATGTATTCATGGTTTCAAGTATTGTTGGCCTGTGTTGATGCTTGATGAAACTTTCTTGAAAGGAAGACACAAATGTTGTTTATTGGCTGCTACAGCAAAAGACGGTAACTAAGATATATTCCGTGTCTATTTGTTATTATTATTAAAACAGTGATAATTTTATCATTTTTGTTACTGGAGAGTGTTGATTATTTAGTATAGTCAATCAATTAGTGATAAATTTATGCTGTATACTTTTGTTAAATTTTTATATTTATGCAGTGATAAATTTATTATGCATTGATTCTATATGTTGTATGTTGCTATTGAATTGTTGTAGTAATACAGTGATAAAATTATCTATAGTTGGTGCTATATGTTATATACTTTGCATTTTGTTTTTGTTTTGTAATCTTTTTTATTTGTTACGAATAATGTGTATATATTTTGTTTGTAGGTTTATATTCGTTATGTTTTGCCATTGTTGATAGTGAAGGTTATGACAATTGGCATTGGTTCTTGTCAAAATTATTTGTTATTTTGACTCCGGGAAGGGATATTGCGTTTGTTACTGATTGGCATGGAGGTTTGCTAAAAGCTTTAGCTGAGGTCTTTCTATTTTCTTCTCATTCTTTTTGTCTAATGCATTTGAAGACAAACTTGAAGACTTATTTGTCAGTGAAGAGTTGCAAATCTAAAGAGTATTTGCTTACTTTTAGTAGATGTGCATATGCTCCTACTATTGAGTTGTTTAATGAGCTATTGAAGATTAGATTTTAAGGGTCGTTGTGGTCGTAATGTTCAGAAGTTCTTGAGAATTTGCCTAATGAGTGTTGTGTGTAATGCTTATTTTCAAGGCAAGAGGTATGATGAAATGTGCACAAATGCTGCGGAATCTTTTAATTCATGGATTAGAGATAAGATCATTTGTTTTCAACTAATCTTGTTGATGCTATACGGGTAAAACTAATGGAGCAATTTTCAAAAAGGAGAGAAGTTGGAAATAAGTGGAATCGCATTGTTTGTCCTTTTGCAGAGAAAAAGTTGGAAAAAGCTTTTAATGATACAAAGGCATGGATAGTTAAGAAATGTAGCGATGATATTCATGAAATCCAATTGGATCATTCAGTTATGGTTGATATTGGGAAACGGTCTTGTTCTTGTTGATTGTTGGAAATTGATTCTTTTCCTTGCAAACATGGTTTTTGTGCTATAAAGAGGAGTGAGAAGGATCTGAATTGTTTTCTTGATGATTACAACCATGTTCGTAGTTATTGTGATTCTTATTCGCATTCTATCTATCTAGTTCCTGGTATGTGGAATCCAAATGTAGTTCTTGATGATGACGTTGTTTTACCTCCTCTTTGTAAGAGACCAGCTGGATGTTTAAGAACAGAGAGAATACTTTCGAAGGGCGAGATCAAGAGAATTAGGTGCAGTAGGTGTGGAAATATGGGAACTTATAATCGGAAGACATGTAAAGAAGCTTTGCTTTAGTTGTATTGATTTTAATTGAATTACTTTTGTTAAGAGTTGAGAGGTGTTACTTGCATTGAATATTTGAGTATTTTTTGAAAGATACATCATTTCGGTAGTTGCATTGGATGATTAAGGAATTTTTCGAACGGAAATTATATTTTTTGTTGATATTTTTACAAGATTAAGTTTCACAGATTTATATTCTTTGATTTTGGTTAAATGTAGTTGCTATTTTTGGTGTTTTATACAGTGGTAAATTTATCCCTGGTTGGTTTGAATGAGTTGGTGGATTATGTATTTTTAAGAGTGATAAATTTACCATTGTCTGAAGAAAACAATCAAGCATTAATGGGGTTGTTGAATTTTGTTATTTTAAGAATGATAAATTTATAACTGATTATATGGAAAGAGTTGATGGTTTATTACATTTATGTTAGTGGTTGATAAATTTATCACTGTTATATCCAACCAAATGTTCTTTTTTACAGTGATAAATTTATCAATGGCTTAAACTCAAGAAAAATCAATTGTAGGTAGTTTGGGACTAAGTTTCCCAATCTGTGCTACATTACTACCACTATGCAATTAACTATCAGTGGGATCCTTGAAGCAAAATATTTCGAGTTTGCAATTCATTTTCAGATTAAATTGTTCAAAATTTCAGTCTAAGAAATGTTTTAGATGCAACAGTTTATCATCAGGTCTTGAATAGATCATAGTTCTTCATAATAAATAACTGGTTCTTGGAGTTAAATGTTAAAATGTATGTACGGTTTGTTTTTTTGGGTTTACTGTTAGAACTTTATCTCCACTCCATATACCTAGAATGACATGTTCTTACATTCATTCCCAAACTTGGAAATATCTACAAACCGTAACAGTGTTTTAATTTTCAATTTGGACAATGTAATAGTGTTTGTGTTTTAATTTTCAATTTAGGTAAATTGTTTATTATTTTTTATATTGTTTTGTTTACTTGAATTAGGAAAAAGAATGTGAGAGAGAGAGAGAGAGAGTTGCTGATTTTTGTTAGTTTGAACAGTGATAAATTTATCAGTGTAAAAAAAAAAATGTCATGTTAGTAAATGAAGGGATCCAAACCTGTTATTAAGCATAAAGTAAGGCTAATATCAAAGCCAGATCTAGTAAAAATATAGCTAAAAAAGATTGAATTTTCATTTAGTGTATTGTCTGTAATTTTAACATTGTAACAACCAAGCATTGTAATATTCATTGAAGTAAAGTACGAACCAAAATGATCAAAATATAGATAACACTGCAACAACCAAACAAGCCAAATGTATGAAGTATTCACATTCTAACAACTAAATGAATCAATGTTTCCTTTTTATTACACTGTAACACTGCAGATTTGTTGATTATTGCAGAGGCAAGTCATCAATGTTTTCATCAACTATTTATTGTTGAGCAGTTTGTTGATCAGTCAAGAAGATAGTTAATATATCGGCTCTCAATTGATTGCATTCTTCCTTGGAAAAAGTAGACATTATGTTGTTGCTGAAAACATATTGCCTCATGATATAGCAAATAATGATTCCACAATCAAACCTGTAAAAACATTTTGAAAACAAAATATTATAATTTGGTTTCGTTGCATTTTTTTTTTATAAGAGTGTTTTGTTATTGATCAACTTACGAAGTGTCTTCTTATTGTGGGCTGTTGATGACTCTCTCTATCTCCTGTTAAAATTTATCAGGGGCGATGAGAGTTGGCTTCTCTTCTTTTATGTACTTGTCAATAATTTTTCTCTACAACATATAGATTTGTATAATTGTTCTATTAGAAAGTCAGTTGAAACAATTAATGAGAAACTATGGATTTAAAGAATGATAAAATATATCACTGTATAAATTTTTGATGTATAATTGAGCATGCATCAGGATTGATGTATTGGATTAATGGTAAGTTTGATAGTGAAAATATTTTTACCGCTTCATTTGCGGCATTGAAGTATGGATCTTTACGCATTGCACCCATTGGTCTCATGGAATCGTAGAATTTCCATGAACCTTCTTCAATGTCAAGGACAAGTATTGTTCAATGAAAATTTTGGTGGATTAGGAACAGAAGGTATCTTCCTTTCATGGTTTCAGGCATCAACTTGTTCAGCACTCTCTTTGTTGCTTCCTCATCTTTTGTTGTCAACAAGTGCTAACTAATATAAATAAAAAAATAATATTAATTTAAACCTTTTCAAATTAAATAGGTGGCAAGTATGCAATTTATAGTGATAAATTAAAGTACTTGTATTATAATATCAATTATAATACTTTGTTTTTAATTAAGCAAACAAAGTATTATAAAATCACAACAATGAACTTAACCACACAACATAAACAGAAAGGGTTAAATAATTTGCTACCACAAAATTAAGTAAATTTATCACTGTGATCAAAATTTTATCACTCCATATCAAAATTTATCTCTGTATTGCAAAATTTATTACTCAGTTAAGCAAACAGAGGTTATGCACTAATAAAACTTATTTCTTGAATAATTTCCTAGGATAGATGAAATGCCGTGAAGATCACAAAGAATTTTTTTTCATTAAACAATACATAAATATCTAGAAAAAAAATGACAAATACTATGTATTACTTACATGACAACTTGAAATGAATATGAATGATGTTGTTTCTTGTTTTTGTGCAAGTAAGTGTTCTGCATATGCGTTTATTACCTGTGTTGAAAACAAAAAAACAAAATAAGGAATTAATATAAATCAAAAACTAAAATGTTATTTTAATGAGTTACAAATTCAATTTACAATGTCTGCCAAATCTTCACCCTTCAATATTTTGTCAATGTCATTTAAATAGACATAGGTTGCATGGTCAACACCTTTTGTCAATGTTATAGCAAATTTTATTACTAAATTAGGCAAAGTAAGCAAATCTGTCATTGTATAGCAAATTTTATCACTGAATTAGTAAAAGTAAGCAAATCCATCGTTATATAGCAAATGAACATGAAGATATGATTATTATGAAGTTGAATATCACTGATAAATTAATACTGTATGTACACATTGAAAATAGCTTAAAGTCGAATTTTATCACTTAATTATAGTTATGAAAGAATAAGGGAAGCAAATCCATCATTATAATAAATTTTATCACTTAATTAGGCAAATTAAGCAAATCTATCATTGTTATAACAATTTTTATCACTGAGTTAGGCAAAGTAAGGAAATTCGTCATTGTATAGCAAATGTTATCACTCAATTAGGAAAATTAAGCAAATCTATCATTCTTATTGCAAATTTTATCACTGAATTAGGTAAAGTAAGCAAATCTATCATTGTATAACAAATTTTATCACTGAATTAGCAAAAGTAAATAAATCTATCATTGTATAGCAAATGAACATGAAGATATGATTATTATGAAGTTGAATATCACTGATAAATTAATACTGTATGATACACATTGAAAATAGCTTCAAGTCGAATTTTATCACTTAATTATAGTTATGAAAGAAGAAGGAAGATGAGTACGACTCACGTTTGATTGGCATGTTTGTTGAAAATGAACTAAACAGGGAGAGTAGATGTCCGAATTGGAATATAGATCGAAACGGTGGAAGATTTGTTGGGGATCTGTTCAGAATCGGTATGAAAATAATTGCCGATTTCTTTGGAAACTGGGAGATTCGTCGAAAATCTCTTCGTTTGTTTCGATTTCCAAATCGAAAATCGCCTCAGAATGATTTCCAAATCTTCACAGGTTCGTCTGCAACAGAACCCTTGAAAAGGCACGTGTGTGTCACGTGCGCATGAGAGAGCTCGTGATGGCTTATTTGCTTCACACGTGTGGTGTGATATTGAGGAGTAAAATTGGAAATGGAAATAGGACATGACTTGACTGGTATTAACCTATTTCCATGGGACTGGCTGGTAAGTCCCTCTAAAATATAATTTAGTTTATTTGGTAGAATTGAATTTTCTATATTGTTGGGGTTGGCACTCTTTTTTTGGGCTGGCCCTTATAAAGAATCTAATGAATATTCCCACAAAATTTTGGTATAAATAATTGAGAAATGTTACAAGTCTATAATAAAGTTTCACAATTCACCCACAATGACCATGACAAGAATGTTGAGTGTTGAGCCTTATGTTGATGATGTCGTGATATCAATGGTGGATGGCTCAAACCGGCCTGCGTCTTCTATGAGTCTGCTGGTTATTGAATCCTCGATGTGTGCCTGTAAAAAGGTCCAAAGGAGGAAGTAGTCCCCCGATAGACACTCCGACGATCAAGTTAGACCAGGGCAGGTAGTAATTGGTTTTAGAGAGAGAAAGAAGTAGGAGATGAAAAACTTAACCTCTAACGTATCTCGAAAGCTTCCTTATATCTTTTGCTCACCATTTCCTTGTCCATTCCAGCTGTCTTGTTGGCCAAAAGTCTATAACCTAGTTAACATCGTTTATAGTGATTCTGCATACTCCGGCGTGAGGGGTCTTGCTGTATTTAATGCTATAGTGGCCTCATTAAATATCTGATGTGTGAGTGCAATAACTTTGCAGGATCATTGTTTGCTTACGTGGTTAATTCCCTTCCTGACAAGTGTTTGAATGCTATTGGTCCTGGGCCAAAATTGGCTTCTCAAAGTTACTGGAATTTAACACCTGGACCGTGAGCTGGGCCTTGAGTCATGGGCTGGGCCCCATTGGGTGCCCATCAGTTACTGGGCTTTAACACCTAGGGCGTGAGCTGGGCTTTGAGCCGTGGGCTGGGCTCCCTTGGGTGCCCATCAGTATCAGTAGTCCCCCATTCCTAAGTGCAGCTTTAGTCCAACAAAGGAAATAAGAAAGAAGATAATAGTCCCTAAAGACGCCAAAGAGATGACCAAAGGAGAAAGAGGGAAGGGATGGTGGGCGTGACAGGTGATGACTGGGAGCAGGTGCAGTTTGGTGGGTGACCGAGAATGTGACCAACAGTCGAGGAGGGGATCCGACCAGTGTGGTAGTTGACCGACCTGCGTGGTGCCCGACCACTAAGGAAGATAGCTGACCGATATGGTGGTGGACTTGTGAAGGGATCGACCATGGAGGGAGGGGATCGACTGACGTGATGGTCAACCTCTGAAGGGATCAACCATTGATGGAGGTGACTGACTGACGTGGTGGCCGACCACTGAGGAAGGTGGTCGACCGACGTGGTGATCGACCTCTGAAAAGATCGACCGTTGAGGGAGGTGGTCGACCGACGTGGTGGTCGACTGTTGAGAGAGGTGACTGACTGACGTGGTGGTCGACCTCTGAAGGGATCGACCGCTGAGGGAGGTGATCGACTGACATGGTGGCCAACCACTGAGGAAGGTGGCCTATCGACGTGGTGGTTGACCTTTGAAGGGACCGACCATTGAGGGAGGTGGCCGACCGACGTGGTGGTCAACCGTTGAGGGAGGTAACCGACCGATGTGGAGTTCGTGTTGTACGAAGAAGCGCTGCGCGGGGGCCTGAGATTGCCACTCCCGCCACTGGTAGTTGATGGTCTCGTTTGGTGTAGCTGTTAAAACAGATTATAGATTATGACTTTAATTAAAAGCTGTTAATCTGTTTGGTGTAGCTGTTGGATTATAGATTTAAGTTGCTGAGTAGTGTTTGTTAAATAAGCTGTGAAATAACTTTTTCAATTAACTTTTTTTTTTTTTTTATTCACTACTTGTCTACATTTCTCACAAAAAATAATAATAATAATCTATAGTCTATTTGAGTCTTTTTCTATTTTTAAAAAAATAAAAAATAAAAAAATTTAAGAGTGTAACCATAAATTAACATGTCCACAGCAGAAACTGATAATCAGAAGTAAGGAGTGAACAACTTCTCAGAATCAACTTTTTTGAGTTAAAATAAGTTATTAGAATAAGAAGCTGTTTGAAATAAGTTTAACCAAACAGTTCAAAATAACTTTTCCAAAGCTAAAAACTATAAGTTGGCTCAAAAAGCTCAAACAAACACCCGATGTACTAAACCGGTTAGAGGTGGCGCCAGGGCAACTAATGCCGAATACATAACATATATCATGTCAATGTAAATGTAATTATAAAACTTAAATTGTGCTCTCAATTATTATTTTAAAATAATTTGTGTCCAAACATGACACTCTGGTAATGGTTTCCTTTCATGGGATTTTTTTAAGTTTAGACACTTTGACTAACATTTCTGTAGTTTTGACACAATGATTTCGTGGGGCTTTTCTCTCTGTTGTTTTCTTTGGGGCTTTTCATTGACACATTAATAATCTGCATCTTAAATATTATTTCAGAAGATCTTGGACTCCTTTTGGCAAACTAATGAATGATTTATAAGTGATAGGTTTATGTTTAGCAACAGAAAGAGGTGGTTCTGCTGTTTTACCCGATAATATTTACATGGGGGACGCCCTGAAAGGCATACAAGTGCGCCTCTCATAGACGAATATTGACTCAGTCCGCTCCTATTGCGTGGGAGTATCAGCTAGTCGGTGTCAGGTCGAGACAAATAATGCATTTTGCAAATTAATAATAATGATAAAGGAAATGTTTTGAGAATGGATTAAGTGAATAAAATTAGAATTAACTAGGACTATTGGCCTAGTGGTTATATAGCACCACTTTGCAGTATAAGGTCCTGGGTTCAACTTCTACGGACACTAATTCTCCAATTGACAAAAATATATATATATATATATTAATTAATTACTGAAACAGTTTAATTTGTGTCGACTATTTTTGTTGAGTTGTGATGAGGTAATTTTGATATGTGAGGACTTTTTAGTAAATTGTCATACTTAGTCGGCCCAACATATCGAAATTGGAAGTTTTCTCCATTACTTGTTTAGATAAGATTTTTCTTTTATTTTTTTTTGATAACTTAGGCCTCGTTTGGGAACCTTCCCTTTTAGCCAAAAAGTCAAAAAATTACTAAATTAGCCAAAAAGCCAACAACCCATACCAAAAAGTCAAAGATTCTCTTTTCTCTCTACTTTTTGCACATCTTTTCGTAAAAAGTCAAAAAGTCATCCCAAACATACTAGTTTTTTTTAGCTCATATTTTAGCCAAATAGCCAAAAAGTTACTAAATTAGTCTGTTCCCAAACGAGGCATTAGTATCTGACCCCATAGACTGACTAATCTGGGGGCCAAACCTACCGTCCACTAGCTAGTGGCCCAATTAAAGCCCGGGTTGTAATGGGTAATTTTGATGTGTAAGGATTGTTTAGTAAATTGTCATACTCAGTCAGCCCAGCACATCGAGATTGGAAGCTTCGCTCCATTACTCGTTTAGGTATTTTTTTTTCTTTTTTGATAACTCAGTATCCGGCCCAATAGATTGACTAATCTTGGGGCCCAAACCCGCTGTCCACTAGTTGGTGGTCTAATTAAAGGCGGGGTAGAAACCCCATATAGACTGGCTCAAGAAATTGTTTGGCCTATGAGATTTCAAACCTGAGATCATGAAGGGAGCACACTCCCAAGCCTCAAACCTTAACCACCAGGCCAACCTGTTGAAGTAAGGTTTACATACATGTCTTAACTAATTTGAAAAAGGTTTTCGGAAAAAGAGTTTGAATCAAATACAAAATCTTGTTTGAAAACATATGCAAATTAGCCTTAATTGAAGTGGAGCAATTGATTGGCCAAAGATCACACTTTCAGGCATAGCTAACAATCACTGAGACATTGATTGGTAAGCGATCACCTGAAATAAATTTTGAAACAGTAGCTAGTGATTGATTGCTCTGTGAAGTGTGGTCAATCTCCACACCAATTTTCATTAAACCTTTTTAATCTTGATTTTGGATACTAATTTTTCTATAAAATGACCTCCCCAACTCATTTTTCAGTACCCTAACCATTGTGCCTTCATTGAAAAATTATTTCCTATACTCTAGATAATATATATGAGTTGATTTACAAAATCCCACAAAATCCTTTCAAAATCTCTACATTATTGCATTGTTCGTTCTACACTCAAGGCCAGTTGGGTAATTGGAGCTATTCAAAAACAAAGTTCAACGTTGCTTGTTCGTGGTGAAAATGGAGATAAGTTGCACACATCTTACCCTCTCAAAATTTTGTTTTAGCCGGAGCATAATGCATTGGATCGCCCCTACAAGTCATTTCAACAAAAAAATTGAGATAAAGTCGTGTACTTACTTTTCCTAGACTCCATTATTAGAAGAACTCTCATGATTTAGAACAATTTTTTTATTTTTTTTAGTTTATGAGCAGATTAGACCATTTAGGTTGGGTTTGGATCTTAAATTTGAGGAAGCATTTGTGGAAGGAAAGGAAAATGAAAGCAAAACATAAATTGAATATAAGCTTTCACATTTTTGTTCCCTTTGTTTTCCTTTCACAAATCCTTTGCAAAATCCAAGCATAGCCTAATTGATGCCCAGGCCTGCCAAAACTATATCATCCTATGCTCTGTCCAAACCCATCTCCCTGTATTATAACATCAACAATAAGTTTAGGAACACAAAAAAATACATCAATAGACAAGATTTTTTTGAGCGTCCCACTAACAAATCTTGTAAAAACTTGGTCATCCATATATATGAGTAATGCTACGAGTCATGAAATAAGTATCATGAAAAGTTTCATGAAACTAATCCAAAGGTGATTGTATAACATCTAATAAAACACTACAAATACTATAAACTAATCCAAGGATGGAGAATCTTCATGAAAACTTTTCATGATACTTCTTTCATAACACCTAGCATTATTGATATTTGATATGTATATATTTGTGTGTGTTTAAAATCTTTCTGTATTCCTAGTTTTACTATAACATGAAACAACCTCATTCCAATGCAAGGCGACCACCTTTTTTTTTTCCCCCCTTCATAATCATAGTTTATTATCCATGGTCATGAAATTTTAAGTAAAACATAAGGGAGTAGAGATTTACAACCAGCAAGTGCCTGAAACTAAACACAAAGCATTAATCAAAGCTCGTCATGGGAATCATTATCTGCATCGGAGACGGTCTCCCTCACCTTCTTGGTCGTCTTGTGCATTGCTTCTGCCATAACCTTGGCTGCCGATTTAGCAGATTCTTCCACTGTCACTTTGCTCGTTTCGAAACTTTTCTCGGCTGCCTCTTTCATCTTTTCTCCACCACCACCACTTTCAAACTTATCTCCATATCTCTTTCTGAAACTAACTCCATTTTCTAAAATTAGTCAGAATCAATTTAGACATGATGTATAGATATACATTTAAATTGTAAAGCCCAAAAAAGAAAAAGAAAAAAAAGAGTAGTGTATTGAGAAGAAAAAGAAAAAATGGATGATCAAAAGGAAAGGGTGTCTGCCAAATTTCATCATACTTACTCTAAATCTGGAGGAACAAATTGTGTCTGCATTTCATTGATAAAAGACTTGACTTTGTCCCAAGAACTTACAGTGGATCTTGTGATTAGAGCGTATATGTCTCTTACGACCTCAGTAGCAGATGGTTTTTGTTCCTTATTTTCAACGGATTGGTGTCCGTCTCCAACCGTGGCGACAATCTCATGGGACAATGTAATGAGCCAGAAAATGCACAATGTAGTAGTGATTCCTTTGAAGTTATCCATGCCTCTCCTCTGATCTAAATTGGGTGATGCAGCAATGTAGTGTTGTGGATCATATTTTGAGTTTGTTTGAGAGGTTTGTAGTTAGTGTCATGGGTGGTTTCAAGTTAGAATAGGATCTCTCTACTACACAAAGGGAAACGTGGACCTTGTATCTTGCTTGTAGGTTTGTGCACATTTGAACATTTCAAACCCCCAGGACTATCAAAAAAATAAAAATAAATAAATTATTTTCACCTCCAATGTTTCTCATCAGAAGTTGTTAAATGACCAAGTAACACCTATTTCCCTATTTTCACACAGATTGACAAATGAGGTAGAAAATTTTGTGAATATAGTTGGAAGAGCTCATCAAATTCGCAAACCAATCTTATCAAATTTGTGAATTATAAATGTTCTTAACTCAAGCCAATATTTGAACGCCACATAATCCTCTATTATAGACATGAGAGGCACCAGAACAATGCCATCCATAACATGAGAGGCCATGCCCCTTGTGCTAGTTATTGGTTTTGTGTGCAGGTCATCTCCTAATTTAAGCCAGAGTGCATTTTTCGGTATTAAAAATGTTTTAGTAGTTGGTCTGTAATATTAACCCTCGGATATGTAATTACTTTATGCATTGCATTTCATGTTTGGGGAAATTGTATGTCAAAATAAGGTTGGGAGATTGCACAAGTATATAATGGATGAAAGCGACTAAGGCTACATTTACTTTTTTTCTTACTACATGAAATAAAAATAAATCTTTTCAAAAAAAGAATGTCATTCTCTGACTTAGTCTATCAAAGTAACTTACTTCGATCTCAAGTGACCAATTGTCTACGACAAAAACATATTTTTAAAAGGGCAAATCACTTGGAAGTCCTATTTAAAAGAGGATAAGTCTATTAAGTCTCATAATTTTTTACATACTCTCAAAAGTCCACTACATATTTTTCTTCTTCAATCTTCTCTGTGTTCGTTTTTTCTCTAGCTCTTTCTTTTCCTGATTTTTGGTGACCGGCTACCATGCTTTGCTTCTTCTCTTTCTTTCTAATATATAGTCACTGGTGACAGACGATCATCATTGTTTGGGGTTCACCGGCAACCACCAACTATCGACTTCTTACTTCATCCTCACCAACGGTGAAAGAAACGAGTTTCTGGCAAAGAAGATGAGTAGATCTACTTATCAGATCTAAGTAAATCTATATGAGATATGACTAGATCCTAAAAATAATTGCAGGAATACAATATTCCCTTTATATCTGTTTCTCTTATTCGATTTCTGAATTTTTCTACATTTTCTTTACTATACACTTCTACTTTCCTATTTTAATGGAGAAAATTTTAAAGTTTTGAACAAGTTGTTTTTAAGTTTTTTTACAGGTGGTGAAAACTGTAAAATTTTACAGTTTCAATTTTTTTGGTATTGAAATGAATCATGCTTTAAAACTGTAAAATTTTACAGTTTCGTATCATTCTTTAAAACTGTAAAATTTTGCAGTTTCATAACATGTTTTCCAGTTCGATTAATAAGGATAAATACTTAATAGAATCATATTTTGAAACTGTAACATTTTACATTTTTAAAGCTTACTTTTCAGTTTGATCAATATTGAAGATTATTTGCTTAAACACTACAAAAATTTAAAAATAATATACTTTTTCTCATTTTTGTTTATTGTTGTTATTTATTTTTTTTCTTTCAGTTTATCAATATTTAGCATATTTTGCTATGTTTTTTCACTATAATTTCTCCAATTTTTTTCCTGGCAATATTCTGGACATTCCGATGAGTCTCCAATGATGTTCTTGACGTTCAATGAACATTTTGGACATTCCGGCGACCTTCAGTGACGTTCAGAACATTCTGGCGATATCCCGGCAACTTCCCGGTGAAGTTGAATATTCCGGCGAGTCTCCGGTGACCTTTTGACGGAAATCCGGCGATAGTGAGATGTGGCAGCGTTTTTAAAATTACAAGAAATAAAAAATAAATTTTTTTTTTGTAACAATTAAAAATATGTACTAATTGATGCAAGTGTTTTGTTTTGAAATTAAATGAATTTTGAACTTTGTCTATGAGACTTACTGGTAAGTGTCCTTTTAAAAAAAATGTTACTTAAACATTTGTTATTAAGGGTCTTGGGCCTCTTTCTGATAAATAATTATAACATATTTAGTTTTGGGCGTGTTTTACGAACAAATCGGTGTTTTTGCAAATTAATTAGAAAGATAAAAGAAATGGTTTTAAAATGATTTAATAAATAAAAGCGGAACTTAGATTAAATAATCAAGTGTTGTTAATTAATTTTTCTAAAATTCGCAACTATACGTGTTATTTACTAGGCATGCCCTAGCCCAAGCACGCATACTTCAACTTAGGATTAATGTTCATAACGAATCTAACAACAGTTTATATATTTAGACTACGTCACACACAACCCTCTTTATTATAGCTTGGTACAAATCGTGTAAAATTATATGCTAAGGCCTCGTTTGGAAACATTTTATTTTAGTAACTTTTTGACTTTCTACGAAAATATGTGCAGAAAAATAAAAAGAGTGATATAACAACTTATAATAATTTTTTGACTTTTTTGACTAAAATGTATAATTGACAACACAAGCAGAGTAAAAAATGCAAGCAAAATTTAGTCCCTACTACAGGAGGTATCATAGGAACAAAATAGGTACAAACCCAACCTTCCACATAATTTGCATAGAACAATCGCCCTCATGCGTTAACCCGCTACTTTAAGGTTACTAAGTTGAAGTTAAGTTTTGACCACCAAAACAATAGCCCGGTACTTCTCTTAAACAAAAATCTTCGCAATTCCAAATTTGGAAAGAGATTCATAAAGGAAAAGACAGGGTAACCCTCAAACAATCCCTCCACAAATTCGAGATTCAACACAATCTCAAAACGCTTCAGAACTCAACTATAGTAGAGTTGTCATCCAAATGCAGAGGCAGCCTGAACTTCATTGTTCATCATCCCAATCCCAGTCCCAGTCCAATTCACATAACCCTTTTGTTGAAGGGACTTCCAAATTCCAGCTGCTCCTTGTATATTTTGCTGAAAGAAATATTGGGTAATTTGCTTGCAGGTGGCATCTCATCCTTCTATGCTCAATAAATAATAATAATAATAATAATAATAATAATGATGATAATAACAACAACAAAATGTAGATGCTCCTAGCATTAGACATCGTCGAGAATTTTAACTATTTTTCATGTTGAAGGCCATGGCTTTGACAACACAATTCTTACCGTGCAGACTTTCTCATTCCAGCCTTACATTTTAATCAAATATTTGAAGGTAAAATGAGTTCAACAGCATCATCAGTACCCCAAGGCTAACTCAGAAAACAGTCATTTTCTATTTTTTTTTACTTCAATTATTCAGGGAAATTGAGATACGCAAATGATTTTAGTAGAAACGAGTACAAACATCATCATGATTCCTTCATGTTCCTGTTGCCGGCCATGTCCTCTGACACCAGAAATTTCCATTGCATGTTTCCCGTTTAAATGTAATGTAATCCAGTAAACTATTTCAATTCATGTTATATATACACACACAGTCAAGGTGGTACAAAATAAGATACCTCATGATCCCATTCAGGCTTTTAACAAGGTAAAACTATCTAAAAGATACACAGGTTCTTCAGCACAAAAATAGCCGAAAGCTTCAACCTCATTTCCATCGTTTAGCATTCTTCAACCCTTTTGATTTTGCTTTTGCATTTTGAAATGCCTGCATCTTTTGTTTCTTCCGAGCATCCCTCTCAGCCTGTTAGTAATAAAATAAATGTACAAGTCTTTGATCAGATCCACCAAATTAATGGATTACACATAAGTTTGCCTATTCCTTTTTCAGTTGTTGGTCTAAGTAACTACTGCAAGGGTAACATTACCTTCGACATTTTTGATTTGGCTTTTGCTTTAGGGGACTTCTCCTCAACATCTGCCTCACGTTCAAGCTCTCTCTCCCTTGCTTCAATGTTCTTCTCTAGATAATACTGTAATTTTGATTTGTCTTGTCAGATTATCAGAAACCACAATTGACTATTGTACTCAGAAAACTTGGCAATTCTATCTCATAAGCATTTGGGTTGAAATTCAAGTTTGAACAACCCTTCTGAATGCAGTTCATACATACACCATACCAGGGATATAAGAGGTATGCTAAAATTCTTACAGTTTAACCGGCAACTCAATGCATGAACCTAAGGGGTAAGCTCACAAAAAGTTATATATATATATATATATATCTACATAAATTACACGTATCATCTTGTAATAAGTACACCAAAAATTTTGTAGACAGTTTGAAAATGAAAAGATGTATATGCATATAAAGATGCCTTGTTGTTATAGATTGCCATATGGTAATCTCACCAAATAATGGAGATTATGAAAGAGAATTGCCATCCAGCAATAACAACTTGGACAACAAAAACAACAACAGTAAAGGACGTGAATTGCCAGAGAACGACTGGATTCAGTATGTCAAACTCATTCATTTGAATGGCATTAGCAATTGGCGGAGCATGGTTAACTCTGATGTTGCTTGACAAAACATATGGCATGTGCCTGGTTACAACACTTTGGAAACCACAGTTTATCTCTGAGCCAGTCTTAAAAAAAAAAAAAATTTAAAAATCTGACAAGAAATTTGTAATAAAATAGAAGCAAATACAAAATAAGCAAGTTAGATTTGCAAGAAATTTCAAGTCCAACTAATAACTATGATACAAACTTACATTGTAATCACCAGCGTAGTCTTGTAAACTTCCATCCTTGACTTCCAATACCCGATTAACTATTTGTTTTATGAAGTATCGATCATGAGAAACAGTAATGACAGTGCCCTTGTACTCTGTTATTGCCTCCTAATAAGAACAATAGAGTCAAAGAAACAGCAAGGGTTATGATACATGTGATATATAAAAATATTTAAGCAAAAAAAAAAAAAAATGGAACATAAAACAAACCTCAAGCATCTCTTTCGAAGGTATATCCAAGTGATTGGTCGGTTCATCCAAAACTAGCAAAGTTGATGGTTTTACCATGAACTTGCAAAAGGCAAGACGTGCCTAAATTAAACAGGTAAATATAAGATCAATAGTTCATCCCTCATAACAAGGGAAAGACCAAAATAGCAAACACCATCTGTAATACCTCCTGAAGCTAACAGAACATATTTAAGTCATTAAAAGTAACTATTAGTTTTTCAAAACTCTTGTCAAATAAACCATGTTGGAAAACCCTATTTGAAGCAGGAAGCACACGTGTTATTACAACATTTAATAGTGCGCGTTGCACCTTCTACATTTAACTACATGTTGATTATTATGATCATCACATTAGACTATGTATAGTTCACTTGACTGGCAAATGTCCTTTTTCTTTATCTTCTTCTTATTCTTTATTTTTTTTTAATTTTTTTTTTTTAACACAAAATATGATAAGATTAACTTTCCAAGAATGAGTATGGTTCAAAAACAAAAGGCAAACCAAATGGCTATGCTGATCAAAGGAGAGATCAGAGAAATAAAAAACTAAGCCAATGAAACTAATGAATTCCTGCCATGCCAACAAAGGAATAAAATTTCATCACAGGGCATAATAAACATTCAATTATGGGACTTAAGGCTTGGTTTGGTTCGGTTTGGTTTGGTTTGGTTTGGCATAATAAACATTCAATCAATTAAATCATTCGCATATCCATAAGCATGTCAATACATTTTTGCATTAGTGAAATGTTAGTGTTAGGCCTAGCATTTGGTTGGCAGTTACATGACTAGTATGTACAACCTTAGGTAGAAACAAAGCCAGTACCATGAGGAGAGCACATTAGACTACCTACGACACATGGGAGCCTTAAGTGTTATGGCAGATCTTCATCGGCATCACAGGAGTGCTATGGAAGAGCTTTATTGGGATGATGAAGGTTTCAGAGAAGGTGAGAACCAGGTTACAACAAGCAAGGACTACCATCATGGAGTCATAGTTAATCATTGCCTAGGCTAGCAACTTAAGCCCTTTCACCTCCTCCAAGCTATCTGTCACAATTAAGACTTCCAAGACCAACTCTGGAGCAATACGCTGTGTAAACAAACAGAGACACTCTTTGACCTTTTGACTTCCCAAGCTGACATGTCAACTTTCAATGAACATATGCACAGCCTGTTAAACTTCCAAGAACATTATTACAAAACAATACATTAGCACCAAACACATACAGCTCCCAATACCACAATAAATCATTAATTATTATTTTATATATTTTTCCATAGACAGAAAAACCCAACAATTCGCTCGGTTCCTTGATTACGTCACCGAGTCCGCCAAGTCCACTAGCACCAAAGCTCAATGAATAACTGCCTTGATTGCCTAGCTTGCCAGCAAGCCCACCAAGCCCCGTCTCCACATCATAAACAAGTTGGTTCTATGATCACCTGGGCTTGGAGTAGGGCCCAGATACATGCTTGAGAACATCAGAGGACTTGTGGATTGAAGGCTATCATTCAAGGTTTGTCCAAGCACTTGCCAATGCCAAATCCTCCCCGCCAAGACCAGACTTAGAGAGAGGGGTTTCAACCAAGACCTGACACATTGGAAGTTGTATCATACCTACCTCTGCGCTGCCTGACACACCCAGAAAGGGATGCATCATACCCAACCTCTGACCCATATAATACACCCCTCAATTGCAGATGCGCCATGTATGCTCAACTACACTGGCTGGCTCTCTCTCTCTCTCTCTAAATAAAGCAAAGGCTGGTGCCTATGGTTTTTTAGTCTATACATAGTTGGACCATCCCTTCTTCAGATTCTTTCTCTCCTTCCTTTTCTTTTGGGCATCTCTGTTGGAATGCAAAGCATTCTTTTCGATCTAAGATACACTTAAAAGGGAGATTTGTGGTGATTTTTTAATCTTTTCTACCAGGCAATCTAGAATCCTTATGCATGAAGATAACCAATTCAGTCGTTGTGGTCGGACTTTGTTATGGATTTCTGACCACATTCTCCATAGGGCTGTGTAGAAAGTGGCCGGTGACTTTGTTGCTTTGGTTTTGAACTTGGTCGATGAATTTTGAACTTTTTCCCCTTGCAAGCTGGAGGGATTGACCCAAAGATAGGAGTGAGCAGGATTGCATGTTAAAGAAAGGACCCATGGCAAAGCAGCATATCCATTTAAGCATAGTCGCTCATCTAAGGTTTCGGGACAAGAAGAGAGGCATTTTTGAGTGCTCATGTGCCAATTTCAGGTGAGATACTAATTGATCCTCCATAGTTGATGGAACTACGAAGCAAAGTCTCACATCGCCTAAGTACTGAAATAAAGTTAAGCATATAAGCGTGAGGGCACCCTCATCTCAATAGCTTTTGAGGTTGAGTTCTACAGACCATGTAACATGGTATCAGAGTCAGAGTACTCAAGAATGAGTAGGGTGTGTGTCCCTGGCCTACACGACGTAGGTGCTACTGAGTGAGCATGCTGGGCGTGAGGGAGGGTGTGAAACGAAGTCCCACATCGCCTGAGTACTAAAGTAATGTTTAGCATGTAAGCATGAGGGCACTCTCACCTCAATAGCTAGCTTTTGGGGTCGAGTTCTACCCAATACCATGCAACATGGTATCAGAGTTGGAATACTCATAGATGGATAGGGTGCATGTCCCTGGCTTGCACGCCACAGGTGCTGCCAAGTGAAAACGCTGAGCGCAAGGTTTTGAAAAGCGGTTGCGGTCGCCGTAACGGTGGCGGTGGCGCGGTTGCGGTTGCAGGGTGTAAAGGCTGTAGCGTAACGGTTGCGGTAACCGGAACCGTGAATTTTTTTATTTTTCGCACAATTTGAAAAAAACTTACCGATACGCATATTTTTTTTCCATGATCATATTTATTGGGTTTAAAATAAATATTGATCAATTTTTGTAAATTTTTAAGTATGATTCAATACATTTCATATTTTTAAATCACTATAAACCGAGTTTTTTACATTTTATTTTAATAATTAATGGCTTTATATTATATAAAAAATCAATCACTAACTATTATATATAAGATAAATAATGACAAAAGTAAGAGAATAAATAAGAGTTTAAAATATATATACATATTTTAATCAAGCCAAATAGATAATGACCACGCTTAATATTATTATTATTATTATTATTATTATTATTATTATCAAACAATATATAGATAGACACACAAATAAAATGGTTGAGTGATAGCAGCTGAATAGAAGAGCATAAGTCTTACAGTTTCAACAAATCAATAACATGTTCTTCATCTTCCCTCTTCTCTCTATCCCTCTTACCCTATTTTCAACTTTTTTTTTAGTGTGTTTTTTTGAAAGAAGCAGTTCGGAACTGTTACGTAACAGTGCGTAGTAGGCCGTTATGGCTGGTACGGCACCGTTACGACCGCTGTGGCAGCCGCTACGGCCGACACACCTGTGAATCTCAATCACACTGCAAAAGCGGCCGTAACGGGTGGTGGTAACCACCACAACCGTTACGTAACGGCGTTACGTAACGGTTGCGGTCGCTTTTTAAAACCTTGCTGAGCGTGAAGGAAGGTGTGAAGCGAAGTCCCACATCGCCCAACTACTAAAGCAATGTTAAGCATATAAGTATGAAAGCACCCTCACCTCTGTAGCTAGCTTTTAGGGTTGAGTTCTACCAAAGACTGTGTAACAGGAACCTCTTTTAAAGTCTCTCTCTGTGTCTCTCAGGCACTGCCGAGTGAAAACGCTGAACGTGAAGGAAGGTGTGAAGCGAAATCCCACATCGTCTAACTACTAAAGTAATGTTAAGCATATAAGCATGAAAGCACCCTCACCTCTGTAGCTAGCTTTTGGGGTTAAGTTCTACCAAAGATTATGTAATAGGAACCTCTTTCAAAGTCTCTCTCTTTGTCTCTCAGGCTGTCCTTGGTTCTCTCTCCCACATTAATTGTTCTACAGCCATATCAGTGCCACATTTTTTATAGTATTTCAACGTACAAACTCATCATTGCGTGAATGGATGAGGGGTTAAGCGATAGAGTGTGCCCTCTAGGAAGATGGACTTATTCAAATGCAAGGGGACATTTGAGCAGGCCCTTAGACTAGATAAAAAAACCCTTCCTGGTTTAAGTGCAGTACTTGTGTCTATGTCTCAAATAAAGACCAGCAAAAGTGCTTCAATCAAACTCCCCAAAAATTTTCTGCAAATAAGGTTCACAAAATCTTCACCCAAATGATCACCAGGTATTTTTCTTTTATACTGGTCTAGACATATAGCCAGCTCCCCCACGACCTCCTACTGTCAATACCAATTCTAGTCCAATAAGCTCACCATCAACCAGATGCAGAATACTATAGTAGTGCTTTATAATTAAAGCCAACAAATGATTCTGAAAAAAATATAATTTTTAAAAAAAAAAAACAATAGTTATTACGTAACCAAAAAATAAGAATGAGACTTCAGTAAAAGGGAAACACACCGAAATACATGTAGGAGAAAAACACAATAGCTGTTTCCAACAAAAGATTCAGCTTATGAAACCAGAAAGGTGAAGAAAGTGCTCAATGAAACAAAGACATACAAAAGTGCATGTGTACTTGCCTTCTCACCACCACTCAAGAGGGAGACCTTCCTATCAAGCATATCAGCTTTGAAATTACAACGCCCAAGTAGTCCCTTTATATCATCAATTCTCCAGTCATCCGCAACTTCCGCTACAGTCTCAAGCACTGTTTTATTCAAATCAAGTGCTTCAGCCTGAAAATAGAATAAATTACCCTCGGTGAGAAATACCAATGGACGTACATGGAAGTGGAACTGGCAGTGAAAACTAATATCACTGTGATCATAAGACAAAACAAAATTATAACAGCACTGGTGATCACAGGAAGATACCTGATTCTGCTCAAAATAATTTGGCAGAACATTATGTTCCCCAAGCAGAACTTCACCTCCACTTGGCTTCTCTAAACTCATAATAAGTTTAAGCAAAGTACTCTTTCCACAACCATTTGGGCCAATAATAGCAATTTTCTCACCTTTTTCAATTGTAATATTAGCCTTCTTAAACAACACCTGACAAAGAATGTAACAAGAATACAAAATAATCAGAGACAGAAAGCAACATTGTTAGCCTTTGTCCACATTTAGTTCATGATGGCAGTTACCTTATCCCCATATCCAAATTCCAGATTCTTAATTGTTACAACAGATCTTCCACTTCTTCCACGCTCAGGGAATCTGATTTTCATTTGTTTCCGTATAAAGGGCTTATCAATTTGTTCCTCTTCCTGAAGTTTTTCAAGTTTCTATTTAAAAAAAAAAAAAAAAGCGGGGTTAATAATGATTCCAGTAATAATGCAGATGTTGAGTTAAAGAACAGCCTACCCAGGAAATGAAATGTACAGAGCATGCAAAAAACAATCTTCCCACCATGATCTGAGTTTAGCAATTGTTAAAAGGTAAAACCATGTACGGAAACAATTGTTAAAATGGATTTTGGTGCAGGACCTTGAATCAGATCTGAGTTTAGCAATTGTTAAAAGGTAAAACCATGTACATAAAGCCTTGTTCAACCAAAAAAAAATTATGAAAATAAAAAACTAAAAAGGGTCATAGGGGCCCCATTATACGGAAACAATTGTTAAAAGGTAAAACCATGTACGGAAACAATTGTTAAAATGGATTTTGGTGCAGGACCTTGAATCAGATCTGAGTTTAGCAATTGTTAAAAGGTAAAACCATGTACATAAAGCCTTGTTCAACCAAAAAAAAATTATGAAAATAAAAAACTAAAAAGGGTCATAGGGGCCCCACTATACAAGTGAAGCATCTTCCCACCATGATTGCAGCCTGTAACAGGATAAGGTACAAAGACACTGTAGCAAGCCACTGTGCTGTAAAGACCACCAGCTAGAACACTGATTTCAGGAAAAATGGAACATACTTGGCCATGATTTCAATCTATGATACATGCCCACTAGTTTTAAGAGCATCACAATCAAACATTTTTATGACCAGAAAGGTTCCAAGAAATAAAAGCAAAAGCACATATTAGGCATGACTCTCTCACCAAGTAAGATTTTGTGGAGATCAGCACCAACTTATTTTCTTTTCATGGAGATCACCAATTAATGGACCTTGTGCAGAAAAAGGAAAATATAACGTAAAGAAAACCATTGTTCTTTATTTGATTACCACGTAAAACATGAGAAAAAAGAAAAAAAATATTTAGTTCAAAGTATCATTTCTCATTCTCTTTTATCCATGATTTCTTGCCATTTTCAAAAAAAAAAAATTTTACTCTCAACATTTTTCTTAAGTAGAAGGGAAAACACAAAAAAATGGTTTTCCTTCTCACCATCCTTTCATGTTCCTTTTCCTCACCAATTCTAAGCTCCAAACAAAATCAAACCAAACTAAGCCTTGTGTCTCAATCAAATGGAGTCAGTTACATGAATGTTTTCAGTTATTCCACTTTGTCAATGGCAATATGCTCAGTCAAATTAAATAAAATCACATAATTTTTACTATCACATTGCATGTTAGTTAGGTCTTATCCTTCCCATAACATTTTCATTTATGATAATCATATCACTTTTGTTATCGTTGTGTCTACAGGTCTTCAATGTACATGACCAAACCACCTTCGTCTATTCTCTCTCAATTTATCCTTCATTGGTGCTACTTCTACCATTTCATGAATATATTAAATTCTAATTTTGTATTTCTAGTCTTACCACACATCCATTTGAAGTATCCTCATCTCAACTACATTTATTTTATGAACATGTTTGTTCTTAGTTCTGTAACATTCTGTCTCATAAAGCATCGTTGGCCTCGCAGTTATTCTATAAATTTTTCACATAATAATCGAACCTAGGTAATGAAATTGTTCATTCTTCATTTTCTCTTAGTTTTCAATCTTCACTTCTTCACTATTTTTACTTAAAATAGTGAATTTTTATTCAAAAAAATGGACCAAGGGGGTGCACTACCTTTACACAAAGAAAGATCTATCTCAAATACATCAAAAACTTATTCAAAAGTCTACAAAATTCAAAAATTAGTTAAACTACTGTACAAGAAGGAGAAAATGAGACTTTTGATCTTAACAACGGGTCTGTCTATGCCATCAGAAGATCTTCTATTCCGCTCAACCCAAAGTAACCACTAGATACCAACGACACCAACATCCATGCCTTTCTCCTCCTCCTCACCTGACCTCCACACCAAGAAAAAAGAAACTCCATTGAAAACACCCAAACGACATCAAACGAAGGAGGACCAATGTCAACAACTCGTGAGCCACCTTGCAATGAAGAAGCAAATAATCAACTCTGCATGCTAGCACATTCAACACTAATTGACATGCACCTCCTTCTTTTGAATCAAGTTATCAATAGTAAGAATTTTATCATGAGCCGTACACGAAGCCAAAAAAAAACCACCTCCTGTGAGGACTTGGTACCAAAATTACATTATATATATTCAATTTTGGTCTATCTTTAGTTTCTCAAACCCTTTGATACAAGTGCTTCCCTCCGAATTTCTAATTTTACATTAATTTCTCCCTTAGTTTCATCCATTAGAATAATATCATTTGTGAAGAACATAAACCATGGGACATTATCTTGATGTGTTTATTCAATTCATCTATAATTTAGTAAGAACTTAAAGTTGGCCCTTAGTGCAATCCTACAGTTATTAAAAAAATCACTAGTTTCTCCTGCAGAAGATCTAATTGTAATCGCAGCCCTATCATACATGTCCATTATCACATTAATATACCCATTTGTCAAGCCTTTTTTATCTAACACTCACCATATTATATCACTTGGCACCCTATAATAAACTTTTTCTGTATATAAAAACCATATGAAAATCTTTCCTATTCTCTTTGTAATTTTCTATTAATCTTAATAGCAAATATATAGGTTCCACAGTTGATCTATCGGGCATAAATTCAAACAAATTCTCTCTAACACTGTTGTTGCAACTATTATGCAATGCTCAATCTTCATTGCATGACTCATCAATTTATTGCCTTGATAATTGTTACAAGTTTAGATATCTCTAATTTATTTATAGATACTATAATATTTTTTCTCTACAAGTCAGACAATTTCTTAATCATTAGAATCTTATTAAAAAATTTTGTTAACCAAGGCACCCCTTCCTTACCTAAGCATTTCCAACCCTCAATAAGGATACAGTATTGTTCTAGTGTCTTACCCACTTTCATCTTTTTCAATGCAAATTCAAACTCAAACTCGGCTATAAAACTTGTATTCTCTAACTCCATCAAAGCTATCATATTCCTCTTCTAAGATTTCTAAATGTTACTCATTCAACAATTTCTCAAAATAACTCGTTCACTTTTCTTTAATCTCATCATCATTAACCAACACCCTCATATACTCACTCTTTATGCACTTCACTTGTTTAAATTATGTTATTTTTCTTTCTCTCAATTTAGCAACTTCATAAATTCCTTTTTACAATCATTCATGTGTAATCTAATTTCCTTTGGTTTTTGTTGTTGTTACTTGTATCTCATCATTCCTCCATCAAGTATCTTTAGATATACGACACTTTCGCTTTGATTTTCCAGGAACTTCTTTTGATATTCTTTTAATACATTTTGCCTTCACATTCCACGTATTATAAATATCATCTTCCAAATTCTACGTTACTTCTTTAAACTTTTGTCTTTAAAAAAATTCAATTTCTCACCTTTTAGATTCCACAATCTACTTTGTGGTTTTTTAATACTTTTTTTGCTTTGATAGTGTGTTGGTGCCATATTCACACCAACCAGTCACAGAATGACATGTGGCAGCCAGTAATGGGTTCAAATCAAGCCAATCAAGAAAAGAACACATGGCATGCCTTAGAACTGAACAAATGGCGGAATTACGTGAATGCCACGTGGTGATCTTCAATTGACTTGATGTTGTGACTAAGTAGCAGGAAGATGAAAGGGATTAACCACCCTTCGAAAGGTGTAAGGCAGGAACAGACGGCTTAGCTCTAGCATTTGAATTCAAAAACTAAGGAGGGAAAAGCCCATGAATATAGCTAGAGTGGGGGAGATCGTGGGTGTGAGCTTCGACAGTTGCTGAGGATTAGAAGGACTCCTTATGTTCACTTATCAATTTCTTGTTTTTCTCTTTTGCTCTTTTCTTTACTTTCTTTAGGAGTAGTTCTAACTTAGAAGCTTTGTATTTTCCTTTTGACATTACTCCCGCCCGTTCTATACTTAATACAGTTCTCTCAATCATTAATTGGTTCTCACTTTAACACAAGCATTAAAGTTCTCTTCTTTGAGGCAAAAAGAACCTTTCACAATCACCTGGTAAGTAATTTGGCTTATTTAATATATGTAAGGATTATTTAATCCTTACTGGCTCGCTCGAATTTACATTTTTAACCTTCGAATTGCCAAAAAGCCAACATAGTGTTAGGTAGTTTGATAACTAGCACATAAAATACCCTGTTGGATCCCTTATGAACACGAATCCAAGTTCCAAACAAAGTGCACATAAATGTCTCAGGTATTCGTGAAACTTCTAACAATGTTTAAACTTTCACAGAACACAAATTCAGCATCATGAAGGAGTATTCCACACTACACTCTTAAAATAGTCACATTTCAGGAAACAGGTGAATTCAGCACCTCCACAAAAATAATGCTAACTGAGCAGTAAACACATTGAGATTTTTATTTTATTTTTTTGATAAATAAAGTAAACACATTGAGATTTAAGAATCAATTAGTTTGTATAGTCAAAATTGTGCAACACCGCAGATAAAACTTGGCAGGAGGACCTGGGAAGCCACATTGGGTCTTTCTTTCTGTTATTTCTAGGCATTGATAGGAAGTTTCTACCAGATGAAGTAATAGGATGGATTTTGCAGGTGTCTTTTAACTGTTTAATAAATATTAGCTTAGAATTATGAAGTATCATTATAACTTCAAGCTTTATGACAAAAGAGTGCCCTACTGCTATCTTAAGATGAATAAGTAATGTGTATTCACTACATTGAATTACTCAATAAACTAGTAGATTTCTGTACACCTTTTCAGCAGTAGATGCACGGCCAGCATTTGCTCCTGCACTTAATCTGTTTATTAAGTCCTTTGTGTGCTCAATTTCCTTTTGGTGCTTTTCCCATGCTGCATACTGAGCTTCAATCCAGGCTGCCTTTGCAAGAACATACTCGGAGAATAATTGCCCACATATGTCCTGGATACACCCATGTCAGTTTCCACAATTTTTGTACAGAGCTGGTCAAGGAAAGCCCTGTCATGAGATATGATGACCATGGGCACATCTTGCTTATTAAGATATGCTTCCAGCCACTCAATTGTGTCAAGATCAAGATGATTAGTGGGCTCATCCAATAGTAACAAATCTGGGTCCTGCAGATGATCACAACTGTCAACAATCAATCACAAACACCTTGAGTTCTAACAAACAGTAAATTTAATCAACCACTAAAACCTTTTAAGTAGCCAAGGAAAGTATACAGGAACATAAGTATAAAACCCTTTCATAATACACCTCAAAGACTCAGATAATTTGGGTTTAAATATTCAGCCATATCCAAATTCTAAATGCTACTAATAACTCTGCCGCATAAAGTAGTTTATCACTTGGAACCTTGTACATTAACTTACAACAAGCATGTATAATTTGGTGGGTATGATATGGCGGAAGGAGCAATTCCTTGAAGTACAGATACAGATCAAGGATATGTATACCATACAAGAACTTCTAAAACATTAGGATGTAGATATGCCAAGAACACCGCGAGACATATATATATATATAGTATATGCATGTGTGTGTATATAACTAAAGAATAACCTACTATAGACTTATGCAACAAAATCTTTCTATACGAATCTTTCAAACATTCTAAAATTTCTAACTTGTAATACAAAATTCACAAAAGCAAATTGAGAGTAATGTTTTGTGGACATGATCTAGGGACCAAAGATGTGTTTTAATCTCATTATCCTAATGTTTCTTCACTGAGAAGTCATCAAAGTTCAAAAACTCTTATTATGTTTCCTAAGAACACTATAATGCTATACTAGAAATGTCACACATCTCATAATTTGCTTTTGCAATATCAGACAATTAATTATCACAACATATCATCGGCAGTAAAGTACGACCCCATAAAACAAACACAAATAAGGACTTGCATCCCAGGAAGTTAACATTAAAAACTTTTCAATCCAAATGCACTGATACCTGGAGTAGAATCTTCCCAAGGGACATCCTCATCTGCCACCCACCACTAAATGAAGCCACCAACCTATCTGAATCCTCCACAGCAAACCCAAGTTCCGGCATCAACTTACTAATCTTCATATCCACCTGATCCAAATCCACTGCCTGTCCCCGCCTCTGAAGCAAATCAAACTCGTCCAAGAGCCTCCCCATCAACTCCAAATCATCCACTGAACCTTCAATTGCCTTCTGTACCTTCTCCAACCTCCCCACAATCTCCATCTCCTCCTTAAACGCACTCAGTAGCTCTTCCTTTACAGTTTTACTCAATGAAACCTCGAATTCTTGACTCAAAAAAGCAATTTTCATATTGTGTTTGGCCTTGATTACATTCCCTGAATCGGGTTCCTCTAGCCCGGAAATAATTCTCAACTGGGTGGTCTTCCCGGCACCATTAACGCCCACCAAGCCCACTTTCTCGCCTTTCTTCACTTCCCAACTCACATCTTTCAATACAGTCACGCCCTTGTATCTCTTACTCACATTCTCTAACCTAACACCAGACGAAATACTCGATGCGCCACTATTAGATTGCTTATTTACACGTTTATGATCAACTTCATCCACAGAATTGTTCGAAAACAGAGATTCAATATCGTCTTCAACACTGGTCTCGGCGACCGCTGTTTCAACAGCGATCGCTGACAATTTAGCTGAAATTCTGAGGTTTATTGGTCTTCTAGAGATAAAGAAAGTAGTGTTTTTGATTGAATGATTGGAACCTGTGAAAGAGTGAGTGGCTATAGGGGATGAAATTGGGCGGAGGCGTTGTCGGAGAATAGGCGCTGAACCAGTAAGGAACGTTGAGCGGAGGTCCATGAATTGGAATTTTGTTGCTAAGTCCATGCTTGGCTGGTAAGAAAGTGACGGAAAATATGGAGAGAAAGCTATAAAATTAAGGGTTTTGTAAAAAAAGCAAAAGGAAAAAAAGAGAGAGGTAATCTTAGAAGAGAGTGTAAGCGAAACTCTTTCTCGCACCCTCGGCCTCGGGCACTCTCTCAGTCCATGGAAGAAGAAGAAGAAGAAGAAGAACACTATCACTATATGTTCTTTTGAACGCCCGTGGCATTGATTATTATCGTAATTTTGGCTTTTTATTTAATTTTTTTGATTTTTTAAAAAAGTGAATTGAGAAATTGATAAAAATTTATTTTTAACTTTTCAGGTTGATATTTGTTTATGATGTCATATTTAACAAAATGATCAAAATACCTCGTCCAAACTAAGGCCTCTTTTGGCAACATGGTTATAATCTGATTTTCAGATTATAACCAACCTCTTCTCTCACAGAAAAGTTGATTATAATCTGCTTATAATCAGCTTTTCACCAAAAATCAGATTATAACCATCTTCCAAAGCACCCCTAAGAAATTTATCCTAAAATTGTAAACATGGAAGGTAGTCATGTAATTTCACACGGCCTGCATTTTATGGTCTTCCCAAATGATTCGCCGATGTTTTCAGCTTGCTATGGGCTGCGTTTTTCAAGGTTTCCAAATCACCACTATGTAAAAAATATTTTTTTTTTAATTTAAAAAAACAAAATAAATTGAAATTAATCCATACAATATGTACCTTTGGTTATAATTTTTGTTATGATTGGTTATGAGTTATTAGAGTATTAGTCATAATTTATTGTAATGTTAGTTAGAGCATTTTTAACGGTGTATTAATTTTTTTATTAAATTTGAATAAAAATTTGAATAAAAGTTTTTTTAATATTAAATGCTCCAACGGAGGGTTTTGAAGATTCATCAAACTACTGGTCGACCGGGCGGATGATAGGCAGGTCGACCGGTCAATGTAATTTTTTCATAAATTTTTGTCTTAAGGTGGTCATCTGGGAGACGACCAGGAAAACATCCAGAAGAACATCCGGTGATAAAAACCTAACAACAATAAACAATAATTTGATGAAAGACACATTAGTCCTCAACTTAATAAAAAAAAGTGAAATCCTAGATGTAATTCATATTTGATGAAATCGTTTGAGTAGGTTTTGAAGTTATTTTTCATCAAATTCAAATTTGAAGACACTTTTGAATAACCATTACAAATGGTATTATACACTATTTTTGTTATAATTTCAGAACTCTTCAGACCTTGTTTGGGATAAACTAAAAAAATCAAAAAGTTACTAAAAAAACTAAAAGGTCTGTATTATTCAATGATAGTTTGTGAAGGAAGCAAATAGGACAAAAATTATTTTGCCTTTTGAATTCAACTATTTAAAAAGTTAAAAAGTCAAAAGGGTAAAATAGTTATTTTGAATTTACTATAATATTTTATTATGCATCTTTTCGTAAAATGACAAAAATTTATGTTAAACATACATATTTTTTCTTTACTTTTTTAACAAAAAAGTCAAAAAATATACTTAAATAACACATCCCAAACAATTACTAAGTACTGTTTTGTTATAAATTCTTTTTTATAAAATTATTAATTAGGTGATTCCTTAAATTGGAAACAAATAATTTTACAAATAATTTTTCTTTTTTTTTTGGGGGGATTTTATCGAATAAGAAATATTGAAGGCAGAAATAATGTTGGGACAGTGAGATTAGTTTCGAATTAATTGATACCACGAGCCTGAATAATATGTTTGGTTTCACTTTTCAAAAAATACTTTTTAGAAAATTTTATTTTTTTATTTTTCATACTTTTTTGTTTATATTGATTTTTTTTAATATTTAAGTAATTTTTAAAATTTTTAGACATACTTAACTTAGATGTATCTAAAAAGTAAAAAATCCGTGAAGAAAATCTTTTAAAAATTCACTAAATACCCAAAATACAAAAAAAATACGAGAATTCAGTAAATTTTTTGTATTTTTATGTATTTATTAATTTTTAAAAATATTTTTTTACAAATTTTTTACTTTTTAGATACATCTAAGTAAGGTGCATCTAAAAAGTAAAAAAAAAGTTTAAAATTTAAAAAATATTCACTAAAAATAAAAAACACGAAAACTAAAAAACTTAATTTTCAAAAAACTTAATTCAAAAAATTTAAACCAAACACACTATAATAATAATAAATGTTATTTTTGCTAGTAAAATGGGATTTTATGTTCTATTTTTACAACCTCACATTTTGTGGCTAGCAAAATAGAGATGGAGTGGATTTGTGGTGGCTGGTCTGCTTCTCAAACTCCAGTAAATGATTCCATCCTCTCATTTGGTGCCACGTGTGATATAATTGCGAGATGGTTGCACTATCCACGCTTTCAAAGATTGAAAGAAGACAATCTGTCATCACCAAGGTATTGTTGAAACGTACACAAACTTCTCCACAACCATACGAATGGTGAAAACGAAACAAAAATAAAATAATGGCAATTATATGGGTGGTATTATCACATAAATGACAAACAAATTATTATTAGTTATTAAAAATAATTTTATTTTAATTTTGAGTTTTTAAAAATAATTATTGAATTTTTAATTCATTTTTTGGCATTTTTTTAATACTTTAATTTTCTTTTTAGGAAAATTGACCAATAAATCTTATATTTCGGTCTTGTGATCCATATAATTCTAAATGTTTTCTTGTTAACAATCTAGTCCTTTTGACTGGTTGTTTACTAATTTGCTATTGGTTAAACCATTATCAAAAATTGTTAATGAAACTGTGGGAGTAAGGCTGCGTGTGTTTCACGTTTCCCAAAAAAACGTACTAATGCTGTTTTAGTGTTTCGAATTATGGGCGAAGTAGATGGGTGTGTGTGAACATGACGTGTCAATGTGATTTGTTCCATATGTGAAGTGTGAAGTCATGTAGTGGGTCCACATTGACCCGTTTGCCCATATACACATGGAACCAACACATTCAATTAAACCCATTTCAAAAAATTAGGCGTTCCAACCCGATCCACATAACAATATATTGAGGTGGGGTTTAATCCAACAATTGGGAACATGCAAACTTCAATTTGGGAACAGGGAACATGCCAGAAGTGATAGATCCTTAGGTCATATTGGTTTTGTTTTTCCGTTATTCAAATTTCAAATTCATGTGATTGCGTTCCACAATCGAGATTGGGGAGAAATTTTAGAAATGTTTCTTTGGATTGGTTACGAAAAGATTGTTTCGATTTTTATGGATTTTTGGTTGTATGGAACCCTAGTTTGAGTAGAGAAGGTAAATTTGCAGTGAACATAAGCGGGCGGAGGCGTGGGGCATCAGCATAGCCGATCAAAGATTAGCAAAATGAATACGAAACGTAAGTCTAGTGTGTTACATCACTAAGGACTATTTTAGTGTGTTACATCAAAGTGCTACATTTGAGGGGTTTTTTAGTATGTTACGTCGAAGGAGTGTTACGTTTGTAAAAAGTACACTAATGAGTTTTTTAGTGTAATGTGTAATATTATAGTGTTACATTTGAGGAGTTTTTCAATGTGTTACGTTGGAGGAGTGTTACGTTTGTGAAAAATATACTAAGGAGTTTTTTAGTGTGTTAATATTATATTAGACTGTTACGTTTTATGAAAGTACACCAAGAAGTCTTTTAGTGTGTTACGTTTGGAAAAAAGTATACTACGGAGTTTTTTAATGTGTTACGTTGAAGGATTGTTACATTTGAAAAAAAATACACTAAGGAGTTTTTTAGTGTAGTGTGTTACGTTGGAAGAGTTTTTCAGTGTATTATGTTGGAGGAGTGTTACGTTTGTGAAAAGTACATGAAGGAAATTTTTAGTATATTACGTTGGAGTGTTAAAGTGTTACGTTATTAGAGTGTCACGTTAAAAAAAATATATATCTATCTAACAAAACAACTCAGAATTTTGAATCCTGATGTGACTCTTATACCTGTGTCAAAATTTGGACCATTAGATTGATTTAATCTAAGGGCTCAAACTATCTCACCCCATTTGTCTCTCTCATTTTCAACAGACATCCTCTCTCTCTCTCACTCCCATTTGTCTCTCCCATTTATCTCTTTTTGATTTCAAATTTTGAAAACACGCAGCCCCTCTCTCTCTCTCTCTCTCTCTCTCTCTCTCTCTCTCTCTCTCTCTCTCTTTCTCCATCAGAGCCCAGCCTTCTCTGTCGGAGCCCATTCTCTCTTATCATCTTCTCTCTTCCTTCCTCCATCTCTCCGCCATCCCAATCTTCATCAACAGTGGCAGCCCCAAACACCCTTGAATATTGACGACGGCACCCCCTCTCTCTCTCTACCTCCAGCGGAGCCCATTCCGCCCAACCCTTGCTAGCGACTGAGCCCCAAACCCCGTATTACTCTCTTCATCTTCTCTCTTCCTCCCTATCTTCATCAACAATGGCAGCCCCAAACCCCATTGATGACGGAGCCGTTGCAAAAGAGGAACAATGGGGCTGCAAAAGGGAACAATGGTGTTCAACAAAGAAATAATCCGGTATACATACGATTCAGGTGAGCAAACCTGGGCTTTTTCTTTAGTATTTATATTTCTATCTTTGGGTAATCTTTGGATAATCTTTACTCTAATCTTTAATTTTTGGATAATCTTTACTCTAATCTTTAGTCTTTACTGATAATAATCTCTACTCTAATTTTTGGATAATCTTTACTCTAATCTTTAATTTCAATAATCAATTTGTGATTGAAACATTTAAACATTGATTCGGTGAAACATTGAAACATTGTCCAATTTGTGATTGAAACATTGTGTCTGATGTTTACATTTTGTGATTGATCATTGTTTTGGTTGGTTGTGTAGGAAATTTATAAGCCTGTTTTTTTAATTTTTTCTTACAATTATCATTATTTGGGTGGGGTAGGGGGAGCAAGAATCAAATTTATTAGTCTGGTTTATTAAAATTTGGGTTTATTAAAATCAAATTGGGTATATTAAAATCAAATTTATAAGTATGGTTTATTAATTTTTTCTTACAATTATCAACTTTTTTTTTTTGTCTCATTTAAATCTAAACCACATTTCATTTTTTTATTTCAACGAATAGACCCTTAACAGAATTATAAAATTCACGAATAGGCCCTTCACAGTATCATACTGTTCAAGCAAAAGTCTTTGGAATTGGTTGTTGAGAGTTTCATTGTTCTACATTAGTTTAATTAAAGTGGGTTTGAATCCCGATGGAACATCTATCCTATGGATTTAAAGGTTGAGATTGTTCATTTAACCGTTGGATATAGTTTGAAAGTTGAAAACATTTCAAACCCATTTCACTCTCCCTTCACCGCCCAAAACCCATTTCATCAACACTGTTTCTCTCTCTTTCTTTGCCACAGTGGTTGTATTCAATCCCATTCATCATCATTGCTTCGGTGGTTCTTTGTTGCTTCATTGGCTCTTCGTTGATTCGGTGGTCGTCATCGTATTCAAGTAACACCTCTCTCTTCCCCTTAAGGTCTCAGTTTCCCCACTCTCACTCTCTTCATGTTTTTTAATCATTTATGGAAATTTTCTGAGTTGTTTTCTCTCATCTCATGAATAATCCGGTATACATACTGTTTAGGTGAGCAAACCAGGGCTTTTTCCTTAGTATTTATATTTCTATCTTTGGGTAATCTTTGGATAATCTTTACTCTAATCTTTAATTTTTGGATAATTTTTACTCTAATCTTTGGATAATCTCTACTCTAATTTTTGGATAATCTTTACTCTAATCTTTAATTTCAATAATCAATTTGTGATTGAAACATTTAACATTGATTCGGTGAAACATTGTCCAATTTGTGATTGAAACATTGTGTCTAATGTTTACAGTTTGTGATTGATCATTGTTTTGGTTGGTTGTGTAGGAAATTTATAAGCCTGGTTTTTAATTTTTTTTCTTAAAATTATCATTATTTGGGTGGGGTAGGGGGAGCAAGAATCAAATTTTTTAGTCTAATTTATTAAAATTTGGGTTTATTAAAATCAAATTGGGTATATTAAAATCAAATTTATAAGTATGGCTTATTAATTTTTTCTTACAATTATCAACTAATTTTTTTTTTACATTTTGTCTCATTTAAATCTAAACCACATTTCATTTTTTTATTTCAACGAATAGGCCCTTAACAGAATTATAGAATTCACGAATAGGCCCTTCACAGTATCATACTGTTCAAGCAAAAGTCTTTGGAATTGGTTGTTGAGAGTTTCATTGTTTTACATTAGTTTAATTGAAGTGGGTTTGAATCCCAATGGAACACTATCCTATGGATTTAAAGGTTGAGATTGTTCATTTCACTGTTGGATATAGTTTAAAAGTTGAAAACATTTTTAAACCCATTTCACTCTCCCTTCACCGCCTAAAACCCATTTCATCAACACTGTTTCTCTCTCTTTCTTTGCAACAATGGTTGTATTCAAACAGATTCATCATCATTGCTTCGGTGGTTCTTTGTTGCTTCATTGGCTCTTCGTTGATTCGGTGGTCGTCGTCATATTCAGGTAACACCTCTCTCTTCCCCTCAAGGTCTCAGTCCCCCCACTCTCATTCTCACTCTCTTCATATTTTTTAATCATTTATGGAAATTTTCTGAGTTGTTTTCTCTCATCTCATGAAATGGATTAATCAAGACAATTTTTGGGGATTAATTAATAAATCAGACAATTTTTGGGAATTAAACAACAAATCAGACAGTTTTTGGCCTATAAAGGGCTGTGTTTGTGTTTATGTTTGTGTTTCTAAGGGTTTGAAAAAATTTCTATCCTGTTAGGTAAGAAACGCAGGAAATATTTGATTTGGTGAAAACAAAAAGGGATTTTCACCATAGGAAACAAAACCAATAAAGGGTATCCTATCTTTTATTTGTTTTGGTACGTATTGTTGCACAATTCTATCCCGTATTTACTTATTTAGTTGCACAATTCTGGTAGTGAGCTTGATTTGGTGAATGTGTTGTTTGGAGGATTTGGATTGTAGGATTTGGATTTGTGTTTTTGTCTTAATTTTGCAGTTTGGTTGTAGCTTGATTTCATTACATTCTTTTTTATATACATTTTGGTTTGTATCCACCATATTGGTTTCTATTGTTTGTTTCATGAATAATTACAAAAAAAAAAAAAATAGTAATAAGATGTGCTTTAGAAGATATGTTTTAGAAGATGCTTCATTGAAATGTGTCAAGTTCTTAGATTAATTAACTTTGTTACAGGAATTCACTCAATTTTGATTGGAGTCTGATTGTGTTTGGAAGTGCTATTAAGATATCTTTGGAGATTGGCTTTATTTGTTATTGTTCATGGTTAAGACGTTTTATATAGTTTGAATTGCCTCATCTTTTTCTCTCTCTGTCTCTCTCTTTTTTTTGGGGGGGGGCATCTTTTCCCCTAAAAATCATGTCCCGCCGTGTAAAAGAAGTAAAGAAAACTATTGATGAACTTATATGGTTTCATGATTTATATGGTTTCATGTCTCTTTTCATGGGGTTGGTTTGGGATGTTCTAAAAAAGTGTACTTTTTGACTTATTGGCTTATATGGGTTGGGTTTGATGTAATGTGTTAGAGAGGTGATGTGATTTAAATAAGATGATGTGACTTAAATAGGATAGTGACTTTTTAACTTTTTGTATTATTTAGTTTATGTCAAACCAACCCTAAACTACAATCTATTAGTTGGTGAACAAGTCAAAGTAGGTTCGTTCACCTCTGCTTTGGCCAGAAGAGCAATTAAAACTAAAGCATAATCATAATATGGCTGTTTGCCATATTCTTGAAGGGATGATTAGTTAGAGAATAGATTATATAACCTATGTAATCATCATTCTTGCGTTTTTCTTTGTTATGTATATCTTTGTTAGATAACCTGTCATCATTTTTGTTTTCCCATCACTGTCCAAGAAGAGTGATTGAACAATAACTGTAACAACCCAGATTTTTAATTATTCTGTAGAATTTATACTAATATTATTTAATCTCAGTTCAGAATCTGTAGAATTTATACTAATATTATTTAATTTCAGTTCAGAAAATATATAATTTATTATATATTATTATGTGTAATTTTGTAAATAATATAATTATTAAAAGTTTAGGGGTTGTTAATCATATTATTTAATTTGATGATGTCTAAAATATTATTTAATATACATATTATTTGACACAAAATATTATTTTTTAAAATATATATTTGTTAAATATTATTTAAATAAAAATATATTTGTTAAATATTATTTAAATAAAAATATTTTCAAAAGCTTTACTATTCACTTTTTGAAAAATAGGGTTAATTACTATTCATCTTTTGACAAATCATTAGTTATATAATTTTGATAAAAATGATTGATTGGTTGTATTATTTTGACAAATTTGATATTTATGGGTTGTCTTGTTTTGACAAAATTGATATGGAGTGGTAAATATATTTAGTTTAAAATCTCTACAACTTGTACAATATTTTAAAGAGAGCATATATTTTCAGATCCATCATAAATATTTAAAGAGATTTTTCTGTATGCAAATATTTGATTAGAACATATATATATGCATATATATATAGAATACATCACGTGCGCTATTAAATTTTTTACACTACATTGATTATATCATATTATAATCAAACAAGAAGAAAAAGATGGAGTTATATATATATATATATATATTATAAACAAGATGGAGAAAATTATTTGTTTGAAAGTTGTGAACTTTGTATTAAATTGTCTACAAAAATGGTGATCCATGTTTGAAAAAATCAGTCTTATTTTTATCATTTGCTGACTTTTTAAAATTAAGGAGTGTGCTTATGTAAGCGATGACATCAAGAGCCTGCTTATGTAAGCCATGACATCAGGAGCGTGCTTATGTAAGCGATGACGTCAGGAGCGCGCTTATGTAAGCCATGACGTCAGCAAGGAGCGTCCAACGGGTATATTTTTGTGTATAAATAGAAGTGTTGGATGTGGAGAAAACCAAGAACTTGAAGAGAAAAATTTTCTGTGAGCTCCAAAATTCTGAGTATTCTGCTCTTTCACTTTCAGATCTAAATCTAGCCTTTGTTCTTACACTTTCATATCTACTCTTTGTGAGAGAATTATTGTAAAAGGGTTTAAATTACCCTTATTCTTATTCCTTATTTTTAGAGAGATTTTGTAAGGGTAAGGCTTTTATTGTTGAGTGAGGCTCAATAGATAAGAGTAAGTCCTGTGCCAAATCCACAAGTTGGTGGTGTATTTATTCAATTGATAGTAAAGAAATTCTCAAGGAGGTTCCTTGGGGAGTGGACGTAGGCCGGCGTGCCGAACCACTATAAATCGCGTGTTTGATTTTCTCTCCCTATCTCTCTTACATTTATATTGATAATTATTATTCTGTTTGTTTTTATTTTTTGAATATTGTGTTAATTTTAATACTGTGAAATTTTTTAATAACCCAATTCACCCCCCCTCTTGGGTTGCCTATCTGGGATAACAATTGATATCAGAGCCTAGACTCTAGTTTCTGTGACTTAACCGTCTTAGAGTAGATCATGACAACTCCTAGTTATTCTTTACCCGAGGGACAAGCATCTAATAGGCCACCTCTATTTAGCGGCACAAATTTTAGTTATTGGAAAACTAGGATGACCATACATATTCAATCTAATGATTATGAATGTTGGAAAATTATTTGCAATGGTCCAAAAATTCCTACCAAAACTGTAGATGGACTTAGGGTACCAAAACCTGAAGATGAGTGGGATGAATCAGATACTAGAATGGCCCAAATTAATGTCAAAGCTACAAACATGTTGTACTGCGCCTTAGATGCCAACGAGTTCAATAGAATTTCCACTTGTAAAACCGCAAAAGAAATGGGACAAGCTTATAGTGACTCATGAGGGAACCGAACAAGTTAAAGAATCTAGAGTCAGTTTGCTAGTCCATAATTATGAACTTTTAAAATGAAGCCTGATGAAACTATTCCTCAAATGTTTACTCGTTTTACTGATATTATTAATGGTTTAACTTCTCTTGGCAAAATATATACTAATGCTGAAATTGTAAGAAAAGTGCTTAGGTCATTGCCAAAAAGTTGGGAGACAAAAGTCATTGCCATTACCGAAGCCAAGATTTATCAAAGCTAAGTCTAGATGAGTTAATGGGATCTCTCTTAACTCATGAGCTCATAATGCAAGAAGGAAAGGAAGAGGAGGACAACAACAAGAAGAAAGGAATAGCCTTCAAATCCACTTCGAAACATCAAGAGGAAGATGATTCAGATGAGGATGAGGAAATGGCATTCATCACTAGAAAGTTCCAAAGGTTTGTGAGAAAGAAACAAGGCGTACGAAATTTTTTCAGAAAAGACTTCAACAACAGGGATTTTCAAAGAGGAGAAAATCACAAAAAATCTGAAGTAACCTGCTACGAATGCAACAAACCTGGACACTACAAATCAGAATGTCCAGAACTTAAGAAAAAATTCAAGAAGGACAAGAAGAAAGCTATGATTGCAGCATGGGGAGAAGATAGTGATGAAAGCGACACAGAAACCGAAGTTTGCAAAAACGAGGTTGCTAACCTATGTTTAATGGCACTTGGAAATGAAAATGAGGTAAATGACGAATCCTTTACATTTGATGAATTACAATTAGCTTTTGATGAATTACATGCTGAATTTAAGAAACTTAGTTTGAAAAATAATTGTCAAAAGAAAGTAATTTCAAATTTATCAAAAGAAAATGAATCATTGACTTCCAAGATAAATGTTTTAGAAAATGAAGCCATGAAAATAAAAAAGGAAAATGAGATTTTAACTCAAAAAGAGTCTTCAATTTCTGAAAAACATTTAGTTGTATTGCAAAAAGAAAACGAGTCTTTAAAAAATGAGCAAATTATTTTGAAAGAAAATATTGAAGACTTGAAAACTACTCTTTCAAAGTTCACTCAAGGTAGAGAGACTTAGATAAAATTCTTAAAAATCAAAACCGTACTTTTGGTAGAGCCGGAATTGGATATAAACCTTTTTCAAAAGTAAAAACTGCCAAAAATGGCTTTGTATATGCATCTTCTAATCATCTCATCTCACATGTCATTTTTGTGGAACAAAAGGTCATATTTCACCTTCATGTCCTATTAAAAGAAATCCTTTTGCTAAAATAAAAAATGTGGTCCCTAAGGATATCTCAAGAGTGTCAAATTCTAACTTTTATGGACCCAAGAAAAAATGGGTACCAATAGAGAAATCAAATTTTTGTAGGTATGTTTCAAGACAAAATCCAGTAACGATAGATGGTATCTCGACAGTGCATGTTCGAGGCACATGACTGGAAATAAAGCTATGTTCGCCACACTCCAACCAAAGGATGGCGGATATGTGACTTTTGGCGACAATAGCAAGGGTAAAATCATTGGTGTAGGAAGTATTGGTAAAAATCCCTCTCCTATTATTGAAAATGTTTTATTTGTTGAAGGTTTAAAACATAACTTGCTTAGTATTAGTCAATTATGTGATAAAGGTTATAGAGTTATTTTTGAGAAAACTCATTGCACTATTGAAAACACCCTTGAAAACAAAACTTTATTTGTAGGTTATAGACATGAGAATGTATATGTCTTTGATTTGCATGATTTGTCTTCTCATTAATATTAAATGTTTATCTGCTATAAATGATAATGGTTGGCTTTGGCATAGAAGATTAGGACATGCACATTTTGATTTAATTTCCAAACTTTCAAAAAATGAGTTAGTCATAGGTTTACCAAAAATTATTTTTGAAAAAGATAAACTTTGTGATGCATGTCAATTTGGAAAACAAACTAGAATTTCTTTTAAATCCAAAAATATTGTTTCAACTACTAGACCGCTTCAACTCTTGCATATTGATCTATTCGGACCATCTAGAACATTAAGTTTAGGAGGAAAATCTTATGCCCTTGTTTGTGTTGATGATTATACTAGATATACATGGGTATTATTTTTAGCACACAAAAAATGAAGCTTTTTATAATTTCTCAAAACTTTGTAAAAGAATTCAAAATGAGAAAAATCTTAATATTTGTAGTATTAGAAGTGACATGGTAGAGAATTTGAAAATGATGATTTTATTATGTTTTGTGATGACTTAGGAATAGATCATAATTTCTCAGCCCCTAGGACTCCTCAACAAAATGGTGTGGTTGAAAGAAAAAATAGAACTCTTGAAGAAATGGCTCGTACTATGCTTTGCGAAAATAATTTACCTAAATATTTTTGGGCGGAAGCTGTTAACTGCATGCTATGTTATAAACCGTGCCATGATTAGACCTATTCTTAAGAAAACCCCTTATGAACTTTGGAAAGGTAGAAAACCTAATATTAGTCACTTGCGTGCTTTTGGTTGTAAATGCTTTGTATTAAATAACAATAAAGATAACTTAGGAAAATTTGATGCTAAATCGGATGAAGCTATATTTCTTGGTTATTCTATGTCTAGTAAAGCTTATAGAGTATTTAATAAAAGAACTCTACTTGTTGAAGAATCTGTGCATGTTGTTTTTGATGAATCTAACGATATTATTTCCAAGAATCTTGTAAGTAATGATATTGTAGAAAATCAACCAAGCATGGAGAGCATTTACAAAAAGGAAAATGAAGAAAATCCATTACGCGAACATGAAGAAGAAATGACAATGGAGAAACTTCAAGAAATATATGCTCTTCCAGAAAGTGACTCAAATCTTCCAAAAGAATGGAAGTATGCTCATGGCCACCCCAAAGACCTCATCATAGGAGATGCGGCGGAAGGTATAAAAATCGTTCCTCTATTAGAAATATTTGTGTAACTTAGCGTTTGTTTCACAAATTGAACCAAAATTTTTAGAAGCTGAAAATGATGAAAATTGGATTTTAGCAATGCAAGAAGAATTAAATCAATTTGAAAGAAACGAAGTTTGGTTTTTGACCCCTCGACCTAAGGATCATCCAGTTATTGGTACAAAATGGGTTTTTCGAAATAAAATGGACGAATCTGGAGTTGTTACTAGAAATAAAGCTAGATTAGTAGCTCAAGGCTATAATCAAGAAGAGGGAATTGATTTTGATGAAACTTTTGCACCAGTTGCTAGACTTGAAGCTATTAGAATGTTACTTGCTTTTGCGTGTTTTAAAGATTTTAAATTATATCAAATGGATGTTAAAAGTGCTTTGTTAAATGGGTACATTTTGGAGGAAGTCTCTATTGAACAACCTCTCAGTTTTGAAAATCATAAATACCTAGATCATGTTTTCAAACTTTCAAAAGCTTTAAGCTCCTAGAGCATGGTATGAAAGATTGAGTAATTTTTTACTTGACAAAGATTTTTGTAGAGGAAAAATTGATACAACACTTTTTATAAAAATCAAAAAAGAAGATATGTAATTGTTCAAATTTATGTTGATGATATCATTTTTGGTGCTACTAATGAAAATTTGTGCAAAGAGTTTGCTAAAGATATGCAGGTGAATTTGAAATGAGTATGATGGGGGAGTTAAATTACTTCCTTGGTCTACAAATTAAACAAACTAATGATGGGATCCATTTAAATCAAACAAAATATATCAAGGATCTACTCAAAAGGTTTGAAATGGAATCAGCAAAGCCTGCAGCAACTCCAATGAGCACATCAAAAAATCGACAAAGATGAGCAAGGTAAACCTGTAGATGAAAAGAAATATCGAGGTATGATTGGTTCTTTACTCTATCTTACTGCAAGTAGGCCCGACATAATGTTTAGTGTTTGTATGTGTGCACGTTTTCAATCCGCACCGAAAGAGTCACACATCACCGCAGTCAAACGCATTTTTAGATATCTTGTCGGCACTCCAAATTTGGGATTATGGTATCCTAAGGGAACCACCTTTGAACTTTTTGGTTACTCAGATGCCGACTTTGCGGGATGTAGACTTGACCGAAAAAGCACTAGTGGCACTTGTCATTTTCTTGGACACTCACTCACTTCTTGGTTTTGCAAAAAACAAAACTCAGTGGCTCTGTCAACTGCTGAAGCAGAATACATTGCCGCCGCTGGGTGTTGTGCACAATTGCTTTGGATGAAACAACAACTTCAAGATTTTGGACTTCACTATGATAAAATTCCTATAAAATGTGACAACACAAGTGCCATTAACCTTTCAAAAAATCCTATTCAGCACTCACGCACTAAACACATTGAAATAAGGCATCATTTTCTAAGAGATCATGTACTCAAAGGTGACATTGAACTCGAATTTGTGCCTACAAATTGTCAATTAGCTGACATATTTACCAAGCCTCTAAATAAAGAACAATTTTGTTATATTAGAACAGAACTTGGTATGATGAATACTCCAATATAATGTTTATATTAAAAATAATTTTTTTTAAAATAATTAAATAATAATATTTTAATAATAATAATAACAATAATAATACATATATTATATATATAATTTTTCTCTCTCTCTCTCTCCCTTTCCGTCTCTATCTCTCACCCACTCTCTCCCTTTCTCTATCTCTCACCCACTCTCTCTTTTGCTCTCTCTTTCTCTTTCTCTTGTTATCTCACTCTCCCCTTCTTCTTCATACCCTTAGCCGAATCCATCTCCACCCTCACCATAGCCTACAACCAACTCCACCATCCACCATCAACAAAATCATCCATCACTTTCATCACTATCACATCCACCCAAATCCCTCACCAATCTTCCGAACCCATCACTTTCTACCACAAAAAAAAAAAAAAAAAAATTCTGCATCACCATCTTTACCGATCCATCAGTTCCATCGCCAATCCACCAAGATCCGTGAGTGATCCATCAAGATCCATTGCCGATCTACAAAAATTCACCACCGATCTACCCAATCTTCTCCATTTCTTCCGATCAAAGGTCATCACCGATCAACATGTTAAAATTATTGTTGCACTGTGTTGTATTTTTTTACTTGTTATATGTGCTCCAAATTCTCTTGGATTTATATTGGTTGCTTCTACCTTGATTGAAGTATTTGTTTTTATTTTTATTTTTCCTTTTATGCTAGTGCACTTGGTGTAGTTGTTTATGGCCAGATCTTAAGGGCCTTGGTGTTATAGATTGGTAATTTATTTCTTCAAATTTATGTAATTTTAGTGCATTAATTCAGGGGGAGACTCATATATTTTGAGATTAACAATCATATAAATAATAAAAAAAAAGGGGCGTGTGTATATTCTGTGCATAATTTTAGGGGGAGTTATATATCATTTTTTTTTCTGCCATACTCCTTATCTGCACCAACAAACAATTTTTTTTTGTGCAAACAGAATTAAAAAAAAATAAAATAATAATAATAAAATAAATATAAATCAAATAAAAAAGGAAGAAATGCTCGAAATTTTATTTCAGAAAAAAGAAAATATTACTCGATTACATGTAAATTTTCAGAAGGCTTCACAGATTTTTTCTTTTTCACTTCTCTCAACAACTTTTCATGAGCCTCTTTTACATGTCTCTCTCTATTTTCGATTTCTGTGAGTCTTGCATTATCACCGTTGCATAATAATGCACTGCATTCTCCAACTGTGCATTTTTCCTTTTTAGCTCTTTCTTCTCCTTAGCCATATTAACTACTTGTTGTTTTAACAAGCACACCTCATCTCTCCATTGCTGATTTTCTTGTACTCTTGCTTGTAATCGTCGCGCCATATTAGTAACTGCCGTCATGGCCTGTGTACTAAGAGCCATAGTGTTATTAATAGCATCGAAATCATTTCGATTGCCGATAACACTAGAACCCTCATTTACAGGCATAGCATGTGCCTGTGTCACTGGTACTCTCTCATTCGCCTGCATTACAGGCACTCATGCAGGTCCGACTCATTGATCGACAAGGTAAGGAATGACATGATTACAAAAGAAGCTACACAAATTTTTCTCTCAACACTTGATGATTTTGTATCTTTGCCTCTGATCTGTGTCACTTTTTATACACTCCATTGCTCCATTACTCGATGCATATCTGATATCTGCTCAAATCTTTTGTTTGTCCATATTTCCTGCGCTTGAGATGCTCCAAAATCCCCACAATGATTCCGACAAGACAAGCCCATTATTTTATTTTTGGCCGCTCAAATTATTGTCTCAAATGTGTTTGTTTCTTATTTTATCTTTATTTTGATGATGTCAAAGGGGAGTATGATTTTGAATATGTCAATGAGAAAATTATATGTTTTGAAAATTATATGTTGCAGAGTTGCAGAGTTGTCAAATATTTTGTCAATTTTATTTTGTTTCAAATCCATACACATATTGCCATCATCAAAAAGGGGGAGATTGTTAATCATATTATTTAATTTTGATGATGTCTAAAATATATTATTTAATATACATATTATTTGACAAAATATTATCTTTTTAAAATATATATATTTGTTAAATATTATTTAAATTATCTTTTTAAAATATATATTTGTTAAATATTATTTAAATAAAAATATTTTCAAAAGCTTTACTATTCACTTTTTGAAAAATAGGGTTAATTACTATTCATCTTTTGACAAATCAATTAGTTATATAATTTTGATAAAAATGTTTGATTGGTTGTATTATTTTGACAAATTTGATATTTATGGGTTGTCTTGTTTTGACAAAATTGATATGGAGTGGTAAAATATATTTAGTTTAAAATCTCTACAACTTGTACAATATTTTAAAGATGGCATACATTTTCAGATCCATCATAAATATCATTTAAAGAGATTTTTTTCTGTATGCAAATATTTGATTAGAACATTATATATATATTGCATATAATATAAATAGAATACATCACGTGCGCTATTAAATTTTTACACTACATTGATTATATCATATTATAATCAAGCAAGAAGAAATAGATGGAGTTATATATATATATATATATATTATAAACAAGATGGAGAAAATTATTTGTTTGAAAGTTGTGAACTTTGTATTAAATTGTCTACAAAAACGGTGGCTCCATGTTTGAAAAAATCAGTCTTATTTTTATCATTTGCTGACTATTTAAAATTAAGGAGTGTGCTTATGTAAGCGATGACATCAAGAGCCTGCTTATGTAAGCCATGACATCAGGAGCGTGCTTATGTAGCGATGACGTCAGGAGCGCGCTTATGTAAGCCATGACGTCAGCAAGGAGCGTCCAACGGGTATATTTTTGTGTATAAATAGAAGTGTTGGATGTGGAGAACAAACCAAGAACTTGAAGAGAAAAATTTTCTGTGAGCTCCAAAATTCTGAGTATTCTGCTCTTTCACTTTCAGATCTAAATCTAGCCTTTGTTCTTACACTTTCATATCTACTCTTTGTGAGAGAATTATTGTAAAAAGGGTTTAAATTACCCTTATTCTTCTTCCTTATTTTTTAGAGAGATTTTGTAAGGGTAAGGCTTTTATTGTTGAGTGAGGCTCAATAGATAAGTGTAAGTCCTGTGCCAAATCCACAAGCTTGGTGGTGTATTTATTCAATTGATAGTAAAGAAATTCTCAAGGAGGTTCCTTGGGGAGTGGACGTAGGCCAGCGTGCCGAACCACTATAAATCGCAGTGTTTGATTTTCTCTCCCTATCTCTCTTACATTTATATTGTAATTATTATTCTGTTTGTTGTTTATTTTCTGAATATTGTGTTAATTTTAATACTGTGAAATTTTTTAATAACCCAATTCACCCCCCCTCTTGGGTTGCCTATCTGGGATAACAGGGGTCAAAATATAAATAAATAATAATAATAATGGGTGTGATAGCAAAATAAATAATTAATTTTCTGTTAGCATAAAATAAATTGTAATTTAATTAAGAATTATTTTATTTATATAGTTATATTAAAATGTTGGGTCAAATAATAATTATCTTAAATATCTATTAAGGATAAGATTAAATCTATATAATTATGAATTATATCTGAGGGAAAGGGACGCGTAAGCCACGCGTTGGCTGATCAATGGCCTGACCTCCCTATAAATAGTGTGTGATAGCAAAATAAATAATTAATTTTCTGTTAGTATAAATAAATTGTAATTTAATTAAGAATTATTTTATTTATATAGTTATATTAAAATGTTGGGTCAAATAAAATTATCTTAAATATCTATTAAAGATTGTTGTTTAAATTGTGAAATTAAATAAATAGATTTATGAAGAAATCAAATTATATACCAAGAACATATGCTAATAATTACAATTAAATTTTAACAGAAATACACAAAACAATAAAAGAGTAAAGAGACGAAACCGAAGCCTGCACGGAAGCAGTTTCCTTAAAACAGATTTCGCCGCCTCACGGGTCGAGTGCTTGAGGAATCCCGGCGTCTGTCTCCCAGGATACGACGGTCAAAACCAGCTACGGCAGAAGCACTTTCTGTCTAGCTTAGCGAACAAAAACAATAACAGCACTCTCTCACAATAGGAACTTTCTGACAAACTGACTTGTAAAATGGAAGCAAAAATTTCTATATGAAACTTGACAGGAGGGTCTCAATTTATACATGTAAAGGGGAGAGAAGAAGAGCCTCCAGCCTTTAAGGCTGGTCATTAAAACACCAAGCATCCATAGCCCATTTCCAAAAATATGAAAGGTTGGATGCCCAAAGGATTCACACCCTTTAGCCAAGAAAAAGATTTAAATACTCTTTAAAATCCTATTCATGAATCTAACATCATGAAGCAAATTCTTGGCAATTTCTTATTCAAAACCCAATAGTTTTTGGCTCACTTGGACCCAACACAATAAAAGGTTGGGACCCACTTTAATATTAAATTAAAGTCACCACACTTTAATATTAAATTAAAGTCACCAAAAATCATTTTTTCTAACAATCCCCCACATGAATAAAAATTGACTGAAAGACTCAACAAACGGACATCGTTCAACAATAATGACTCGAAGAGAGAGTACAACGAACTAACCCCGACATCAGAGAAGGTAGCTTTTGGCTTTGAACCTCTCCCAGTGAAAACCTATCGAGTTTACTGGCTGATCAGTGAATAAGACATCTTGAACTGCTCTGCCGTTTATGTAAACTGAAACAATAGATCTCACACGGGAATTACTCCTACCACCATTCTGTTCTCACTGGTGTGCCTTGTGTGGCCCTGGACACTAGCCTGGTTCAGCGAGTGGTTTCAAAGAATCTTGGCCTATCCAATTCTTCTAGAAGCGGCCCCACTTCAAACTCACATAGGTGACTCTACTTTAGTATCCTGCAATACTTAGCTCAACAGCTTAACACACAAGAGTCATTAAAAGCTCAGCTTATCCTCTACACTTGCAGGTATCACTGATAGAAGGAATGACTGGAGGTTTAACCTCCTCGTGACATACCACCGTTACACCGCAATTAGGTTGTCCATTGAACCTAGATCTTGGGATCTCTAGTCAACTAGGTTAGGTTTCCATTCCGGTAATTTCCAAAGGCCTTAACCCCATTCCTTTTGACGACGTTTCGACTAACACCCGACTTAACCCTTTGGTTAGCGGATCCGCAATGTTGTCCTTAGACTTTACATAGTCTAAAGAGACAACTCCATTCGAGAGTAGTTGTCGTATGGAATGTCTACGACGGATATGTCTAGACTTTCCATTATACATATTACTCTGTGCCCTACCAATTGCAGATTGACAATCACAATGATACAAATAGCTGGCACAGGTTTAGACCAACGTGGAATATCTTCAATGAAATGGCGAAGCCATTCTGCTTCTTCCGTTGCTTTATCCAAAGCAATAAACTCTGATTCCATCGTTGATCTAGATATACACGTTTGCTTGGAAGATTTCCAAGACACGGCTGCCCCACCAAGAGTGAACACATATCCACTAGTGGACTTTGAGTCCTTTATATCTGATATCCAATTCGCGTCACTATATCCTTCAAGCACCGCTGGATATCGAGTATAATGCAGCCCATAATCCCGAGTGTAGCGTAAATACCTTAACACCCGCACAATGCCTTTCCAATGAGAAGCATCAGGATTACTTGTGTATCTACTAAGCCTGCTAACCGAGTAAGCTATATCCGGCCTAGTACAACTCATCAGATACATTAAACTTCCAATTACCCGAGAATATTCTAACTGAGAGACACTCTCTTTATTATTCTTGGTAAAATGTAGACTTAAGTCTACAGGTGTCGATGACACACTCGTATCTGATCCACTAAACTTCTCAAGTATCTTATCAACATAATGAGACTGAGAAAGTACAATTCCGCCAGAGATTCTGGTAATCTTAATTCCCAGAATAACATCTGCAATGCCCATATCCTTCATGTCAAACTTAGAGTTTAACAACTTCTTGGTAGTTTTGATCATTTCATCGTCACTACCTATAATGAGCATATCATCAACATATAGACACAAAATGACATAACCTCTGTCAGTGTCTTTGACATAAATACACTTGTCACATACGTTGATTCTAAACCCATTTGACAACATTACATTGTCAAACTTCTCATGCCATTGTTTAGGCGCTTGCTTCAAACCATACAAAGATTTGACAAGTTTACAGACTTTCTTGCTTTGTCCTGGAGCTGAAAACCCTTCAGGTTGCTCCATGTAGATTTCTTCATTCAAATCCCCATTTAAGAAAGCTGTCTTTACATCCATCTGGTGTATCTCAGATTGCGCAAAGCTGCTATCGCAATCACCATGCGAATGGATGTTATCCTAGTTACAGGTGAGTACGTATCAAAGTAATCCAGGCCTTCTCGTTGCCTGTACCCTTTGATAACGAGCCTCGCCTTATACTTGTCAATTGACCCATCGGCCTTCATCTTTCTTTTAAAAATCCATTTGCAGCCTAAAGGCTTACAACCTGGAGGTAAATCTACCAACTCCCAGGTGTGGTTCTGTAAGATGGAGTCAATCTCACTTTTGATCGCTTCTTTCCATAAAGGACTCTCAGGAGAAGTCACAGCTTCGTGGAAAGTTTGAGGTTCGTTCTCAACCATATAAGTCAAGAAGTCTGGATCAAAAGACTTGGATCCTAGCCCTTTTACTCCTTCTAGGCTGATCATCACCTTGATTCTCAACTTGATCATCAAATGATCATCATCACTAGCAAGCTCATCAAATTGCTCCAAAACCTCAGAACCCCTTCTTAGGTTCGGCAAGGAAAAATGTCTTCAAAGAAACATGCATTCCTTGACTCCATGATGGTATTCCTGTGAATGTCTGAATTTCAGACTTATGTACAAGAAACCGATATGCACTACTATTATGTGCATAACCAATGAATATACAATCCACGGATTTCGGGCCTATCCTAACCCGTTAGGGTGTAGGAATCGCCACAATAGCAAGACACCCCCACATTTGTAAGAATTTATAAGAAGGCTTAACGCCTTTCCATAACTCATACGGGATCTTGTCCACTTTACTTCAACACAAGTTTCACACTTGCGTTTCGTCAGAATGACCTTTTCGGACTCAAAAACCATGCGAAAACATGTTTACTGAGAAGAGTCCTTGAGACAAGATTCTTACAAATGTCCAAAACATACAGGACTTTGTTCAAGGTTAGCTCTTTCCTGAGGTTAACTTCAGGACCACCTTTCCCTCAACAAATGAGGTAGTAGAGTTTCTCATAAACAACTTCTCACCGTTTGTAACCGGTTCGAAAGTTGTAAACAGCTCCTTCTCGGAGCAGATGTGGCGTGTAGCCCTAGTAAAGATAAAACCCCTCGCTACCACAGTTGTAGCACTTCCCAAAGAACCGATAACCAGGTTCCCGCGGCTTGTATGCCAGCTTCTTTGCAACACCACCCCTTGGCCCCAGCAAGAGCCCTTGTTCACGGGGGCTTCTTCCTCATCCCAGAAATTTGCCATGCTCAATGACATTGGCCTTCACTAAGGAGGTACTCCCTCCTTTCTTTCTATTATCCTCCTCAATTCGGAGTCGATAATTAAGTCTTCTTTGTAGAATTTATACAAAGTTTTAAACAAATCCTTGTGTCACAATGATTATGAAACTCTCAAAATCATATCACAGTAAATACATTCCCAGAATGTCATCAACCGAATTAGGCACCCAAATATATTTGGTCCAACCTATCACTCTGAAGCCAATAGTCTTACTATTAGGAAACACAAATCCAGTGTTCAATAGTCTACTATTCGGAACTTCATAACATGGCCAGTAGTCTTATCACTAGGAATCACTAATTTCTCAGCATGTGGTCAGTAGACTTTCTACTACTAGGAATCACAATGTCTTAACCTGTGATCAGTAGTCACTTTACTACTAGGAATCACAACGTCCTGACATAGGATCAATAGACTCTTTCATTACTAGGAATCATCATGTCTTGACATATGACCAGTAGCCTCTCCACTACTAGGAACATGATGTCTTGACATGTGATCAGTAATCTATTCACTACTAGGAACCACAATCTCATAACTATGTAGCCAGTGGTCTAACACCTCCTAGGAACCACCAGTTTTCTATCTCTGTGATCAATGATCTTGTACTCACTAGGAGCCACCAATTTAAGAATATATTTGGAATTTAAAAATCCAAAAAATATTCACCCACTATAACAGGTTGTCTCATCTTTGCTTTCAAGCAAAGTCACATAGCAATCATAAATGCTATACACAAGGACTAATTGCCTCTGATCAATTCAGAGATATTTTAATGCAATCTTATGATTTCCTTTAATCATACTTGATCTCTCAAGATCTTCCTTTAAGAATCTCGTGAGGCAAGGTTGTCAGGTGGAACAACATTTCTGTTTGTCACCTTTTGAAGCCATTTCTGAAACATCACAACAGAATTTCACTTCTGTGATTCCAGAAATTAAACTTAACCCTTAGAAAATCCCTCAGATGGAAATTTAATTCAAAACTAGTCTCACCATTTAACCTAGAATCGAACATGGTCAGGAATGTTCCCAGGAAGACTGGAGGGGTCACATCGGTCCCACTTAAAACCCAGTTAACCTTTTGACAAAACATTCAAGAGCATGTTGACTCCTAGTCCATAGGAAACAATTTAAAATTAAGATTTCCAGGGGATAAACCAGGTTATAACAAACCGATTCCAAGCAAATAAAATTTGCTACCAGAATTACACCACTCATAAAAGTTAACCGGTACTCCCGGAACTACGCCCATTATTTCTGAATAAAATCAGAAATATTTTAGCTAATGCTAAAATTTGGTTTCCTTTCAAAACCAAAACACTTTGGACATAATCAGATTATAACCAAAGACTTTCTCCAAACTTGGTTTTCCAACACTTTGGGAATAAAATGATTAAACCCAAAGACTTCCTCAAACTCCAAAAGTTTGAAACCAAATCCATCTTAGTTGTCATTTCTGAACAAATAAGAACTACTCTTTAGCCAAAGCTAAAACTTTGGTTTCTATCACAGAAAACCAAACCAAGTTCCAAACTTACAAACAATTTAAAAAATTGCTATAACAATTACACGCATATAAAATGCTTCTAACAAAACCAAATAAAACTTGCTACTACAAATTGGTAAACAAACCAACTAAATCTCAAGCAAAACATGCTTCAAACATTTAAATAAAATAGCCAATCCATAAGGATTCTATTTAGTCCAAAAGCCTTTCCACGCTTAGGTATTCCTATTCAACACAAAAGTTAGTAGTCCAAACATTTTTGTTTTTACATCCCAAATTCTATTCATTTGGTTTTATATTTGTTTTTCGCATTGGTATCCCTACAAAGAAAGTTAGTAGCAAACCACAACAAAATACAAACAAATAATCTAAAAAATTTAATTATAATAAATAATTGAAACCATCTAGCCAACTATTAATTATATAGTAACCAACTAATATAAGGTACCAAAACAAAATACAATTTGTAACTTCAAAATTAAATTACAACTTTAAAATAAAGTTCAATACTCATGAGTCATGAATGAAATTAATTCATAATAAACATTTAAACTAATAACTCCAAATAGATAAGTCAAATTCAAAGTTAATGCACCCAATTAAATAATTCAGATTAATGCACCTAATTAATAATTTAGATTAATGCACCTAATTAAATAATTCAGATTAATGCACCCAATTAAATAATTCAGATTAATGCACCCAATTAGATAATTTAGATTAATGCACCCAATTAATTAATTCACATTAATGCACCAATTAGATAATTTAGATTAATGCACCAATTAAATTCAATTAATCATGTACACAATTCATAAAAACTCTATAACTCCAAATACATTAAATTATGTAATCTAGTCTAGAAAATAATAAGCATGTAACAAATTAAAACTAGAATAGAATTAGCATGTCAAAATTACAACATCCATAAATTATATTTTATAACCTTAAAATTCATGCAAATCATGGTAGGGAAATGATGAACCATACGCATAAAACAAGATCATACTAATACAATTAAGTATGCAAATTATAATAGAGCATTCTAATTAAACTAAGCAATTAGAGAGTACCATAGCATAATTTACAATCATAGAAATAGTGAGCAATCCGCAACAATTCCTAGTAACATTATACAAAGCTAACCTAATTGTCTATATAAATCTATTCGATCAATTTCATAGAAAAATATATAAATCTGTTTTAAGCTTGTTGTTTAAATTGTGAAATTAAATAAATAGATTTATGAAGAAATCAAATTATATACCAAAACATATGCTAATAATTACAATTAAATTTCAACAGAAATACACAAAACAATAAAAGGGTAAAGAGACGAAACCGAAGCCTGCACGGAAGCAGTTTCCTTAAAACAGATTTCGCCGCCTCACGGGTCGAGTGCTTGAGGAATCCCGGCGTCTGTCTCCCAGGATACGACGGTCAAAACCAGCTACGGCAGAAGCACTTTCTGTCTAGCTTAGTGAACAAAAACAATAACAGCACTCTCTCACAATAGGAACTTTCTGGCAAACTGACTTGTAAAATGAAGCAAAAATTTCTATATTGAAACTTGACAGGAGGGTCTCAATTTATACATGTATAAGGGGAGAGAGAAGAGCCTCCAGCCTTTAAGGTTGTCATTAAAACACCAAGCATCCATAGCCCCTTTCCAAATATGAAAGTTGGATGCCCAAAGGATTCACACCCTTTAGCCAAGAAAAAGATTTAAATATTCTTTAAAATCCTATTCATGAATCTAACATCATGAAGCAAATTTCTTGACAATTTCTTATTCAAAACCCAATGTTTTTGGCTCACTTGGACCCAACACAATAAAAGGTTGGGACCCACTTTAATATTTAATTAAAGTCACCACACTTTAATATTAAATTAAAGTCACCCAAAAATCATTTTTCCAACAAAGATAAGATCAAATCTATGAAATTAATTAATCAAATCTGCCGAATGATTCGGCCTGGCCACGTGTTGGCCAGGCGTTGGGTTTATCTTCCTATATATAGAGGGAGAAGGTAATCTAAGAGAGGAGAAAAAGAAACAGAAAGAAAAGAAAGAAAGAAAAGAAAAAGAAAAGAAAGAGAGGAAAAGAAGGGAGAAATAGTGGAAGGTGAAAAGGTCTTTGATAGTAGAAAGGAAGAGTAAGGTATTGAAGTTAAGGTGAGTTATATTATACCTTGAATCACCAAAATGTATTTTATTTTATGTTTTGACTTACCAAAATCTGTTTTATACAAGTTATGTTTTAGTTATATATTAATAAAAGTTATGTTTTATAAAGATTTCAGTTACGTGGTTTTATTTCTGAACCCTATTTACTTAAAAGAAAACCCATGGATATGTCTGTTTATATTTTAAAGAATATTTGATTGTGACCTTATATACCATTATGTTTTGTAAGTACCACCACGGGAGTCCCACGCCTTGGGGGACTTAAATAACCATTGGCCTCTGTTTGACCACTTTGTGGTTCTCTGTTTGTCATGGATCCATTGACCTCTGTTCTGTGCGGAACTAAGTGCTACACTATTGTGGAAGCCACCTCTAAAATTCGTACGAGCCACCTCTTGAATCCGTACCTCTGTTCTGACTGTCACTTCTGTGACCTCTGTTCTGTTCTATACCGTGGTTATGGTTATATATTTATATAATATCTGTATTTCAGTTTCTGCTACTTAAATAATTTGTTTATGTAAATGTTTTGGCCTAACTAACGATCCATGGTTATTTCGTGTCCCTTATACTCTTGGTATAATATTTCTCACTTTGCCATGTGCTTATAGTTGTTTACCAATTTTCAAGAAATAATGCAATTCAGAAATAGCCTTTGGAAAGTCTTAGATGCGGGGCTGCAGAATAGACACACACAGGATTTTTATGATATTTTTTATATGTAAATATCGGCCTTTTTGGTTAGTAAATTTTGTAATAAAAATAGAAGCTTCAATGATTATTTTGGTACCCTTATTTAAATATTACTTCCGCTTGCGTTTATTTATTTGTTTAAGAATTGGCCGAAGGTAACTTTAGTTACTGGCCATCACGATGCTTAACTCTTGGGTACGGGGAGCGGGTCGTGACAAAAACTGAGTTTCAAGTTTAATTTGTGAACATAATCAAAGTGAGGATATCACTTTCTTGCCTTAAAAAATTAAATTAAAAAATTTCTAAATTAAAAAATTAAACTCCTGACATCAGTCATGTATCTGAGTGCTTGACTGATCAAATTTCTAAATTAAAAAATTAAACTCCTGACTGAGATTCCTTTTTTGTTTTTGTTTTTGTTTTGTTTTTTTTTTTTTTTTTTCTTCATATACTTAGACTTGAATAAATTTTAATTGGCAACCTCATCCCTACTCTATATTGCTCATCTTAGTTTTGTCTAATTTCAATTTATAGAAGAAAACCAATTTCGATAATGCCAATCTTTGAACCAGAATTTTTAGTGTCTATATATGATACACCTAAAATTATATGAATGAAATATAATTTTACTTTTTTTCTTCTTTTTCATTTAAATATAATTCCAATTTAATTCCATACCACCTATTGTGGATTGTGTTAAACATGTTATATTTTATTGTTGTTGATTGTTACATTGTTTTTGTTCATGTTTTTGAATTATTATCCATAAATCTGTATTAAGCAGGTTATAATTTTTGAATCATTTTGTTGTTCATGCTTTTGATTATGAATGTATTAAGCAGTTTTAATTGTATTAAGCAAGTTAATTGAAATTGATTGCTTTTAGGGATTAATCAGGAAATCATACATTTTGGGGTTGTTTTCCTATTAATATCCAATGATGGGTTGTGTTTTCCCTATTTTTTTCTTTCATTTTTCTTACTTTCAAGTAATCAGTATCATTTTATATCCGGTAAATTGAATTGTGATAATTGAAATGGATTGTCTTGCTTTTGCCTTCTTATATAGTTGTGGCTTTTTGCTTATATTATTTTTTAATTGTATTTGGTTTTCTATTTGGCTATATAAAACCCAAGTATGTATTCAAAAAATAGCAAAACTTAAGCCCTCTGATTTTAGCAACTAATATAACCTTAAGTCAAAATAGTTTTTCAAGAAATGGATAAAACACCAAGTTTACACATAACTAGAGAACTATATTCAACTGTTTGGTCCAGTCTGATGAATGCATATTGCAAAATTGATCAGTTTCGTGCTCCAAGTTAAAAGTGTGTCAAGCCAAAGAGGAAAACCAAAATGAAGAGGTAGGAAAATACAGAGTCTTATATGACATTTAGCCAAAAAACCACTTCCCACCCCAATGACTCTGATATGTAACTCCCTCGCTCGAAGCCCTCTTCCCACCCCCACCTTCAACACCTATCATTTCATTTCATTTCATTTTATGTCGTTACATATCTATTTTAGTTTGTTTTGAAGATTGATTGTTAAATTCGACCTTTTTTTTAAAAAAAAAAATATATTTATTACATTGTTACAGTGATGCTTAGTTTGTTGTTATGCTTTTGAAATGGATTGAGCAGGTTATAATTGTATCTTGAATCATTGTTGATTATGAATGAATAATGGAAATGGGTTGTTTTTCTTTGTTGTTTTCTCATCTCAGGAAATCAGACATTTTTGGGATATGGGATACGATTTAAGTTTTTAGCATATGTTTTATGTGTTGTTGGAAATTGTTGTTTAGCGGATAGAGCTCTCAACTTTGCTAAATAGGAATTGTTGTTTATAGGCTTGGATAGTCAAATTTGCTGATTTTTGGATTTTTCATCATTACATTTTTTTTTCACTATGTGTTAATCTTCTATAATAACGTGCAAAGATTCCTTACACTTCTCCTTCTCATGTTGGTTGATTAAAAGAATAATGAAAAATTTATTGCAATGGGAATCATCATTTATCTCATTCTAGTGAACCAAATAAAGTATCAATGAGATTGAAGTGTTTCAAATATGATTATGTTCTGATAAATGATTTGGGTTATTTTGATAAATGTGTGAATTGAGTTTCCTTTTTTAACATGCAAAGTAATGTTCTGTGATCTTTTGTTTTTATTTGATTGTTAAAAATTAGAATTATAGTAAGAAAGAAATAGCCCATTGTATTTAAATTATGGCACAATTAAGTAATCAAATAGTCATTGTATAGCCCATTGGTATTTAAACCTAATATATTTATAGCACTATTAAATGAGTTATTTCTTTACTACAGATCTTTGGTGTTTCAACCTCTTTAACAACCTTGGAGTTCATTTTAATTTATATCATAGACAACATTCATATTTTTGGTTATGTATGTTTACTTTATAGTTTATGAATCGATGCTTAATTTCTTACTTATTATTTATAATTTTTCTCATAATCAAATGCTTTTGTATTTTTTTTTTTTTTTTGTAGGTGGATGTTATGTTAGAGGAAATAGTAATATTAGATCTCTATACTCATTTTTTATTTCGTTTGGCAAGAGGCTATTTTAGCCAAAAAGTCAAAAAGTTACTAAAAAGCCAAAAAGCCAACAACCCATACCAAAAAGTCAAAGATTCCCTTTTCTCTCTACTTTTTGCACATCTTTTCGTAAAAAGCCAAAAAGTCATCCCAAACATACTAGTTTTTTTTACATCACATTTTAGCCAAATAGCCAAAAAGTTACTAAATTAGCCTGTTCCCAAACGAGTTAATATAATTTTTCTTTGACCTTTCAAATGCATTATACACAGGTTCAGTTTCTTCAAAACAAAAATGTCAGTGTTGTGATCCATATTGAACGAGACTTCAATGTCCTATGTGTTCGTGGGTTAAACCCACTAATCAAATTTATTTGTTTCTCATATTTTTTTTCTTAATAATTTTTGCTTATTTTTTTAAAGGCAAAGGCAAATGCAAAGGCAAAGGAAAATGAGAAGTTTAAAGGAAAAGGAAAGGAACACTACTTAAGAAAGGGAATAAAAATACACAAGTGGTATGGTTCTTTTCAAGTTTGTTTTGGAACATGTATATAGAAAATCGTGGGGGAAATGTGATATTTTGAAGCATGCATAATCTATGTATAATTTTCTTAATATTACTGATTTTCAAACTAAATTATGCATCCTTAAAAAATTATAAAGGATCTTTTCCAAAGATATATAAAATTTCTCAAATGGAAGATGGAAGTAACTAAAGTTTAAAAAAGAACACAAATGATGAAAGAAGGAAATAAATTGAAAGTGTATTTTAATTAAAATTGTGTTTAAATTATGATCAAGTCAAACTTTTGTAGGATTGGGTTGAAAAAAGCTATGGAGCTCAAGAGGATAAATAAGACTACATTGCTTCGATGGAATTGTAATAAGGTATCTTTGGTTCATATTGTTTCAATATCTATTTTCCATATTATGTCAATATGCTAATGTTATTGTTTTTTAAATATTAGATTGTTGTGTATGCTCCTCACTGGAAAAAGTACATAGAAGCTGATACTTGGACATTTCAGAATGTGATGGAGAACAAGTTTGAGGGTGTCCAAGCGCTTTAGAGGCGTCCAAGTACTTTTTTGTAAAAGAACAAAGTTTAAAGACATTATATGGCATAAATTTTGTAAAGTATATCCTTGATGTTAACCATTTTTGTAAAGTTTCCTACTGGTATGGACTTCAATGAATTTCTAATATTTTTGTAAAGTCTCTTATCAATGTAAAAAATTGGACCTTATGGATGGTTATTGAGTGTGGACAGTAAAGTGCCTTTGAAAATTCACTAAATTTAGTATCTTTGCATATTTTGGTGGAAGTCACATATATCTGACATAGATTTTTGTGAAAATTTAGTGTCTGTTGTGCAGGAACAATTTATTAGTGGGTTGAAGGAGGATGTTATAGTATGGTTATGAATTTTATGTTTTTTGATTAAGAAAGACCAGTGTATTTAGATGCAATATTTTCATGGTTTGTTTATGAATTTATTTTTCTTTTCAGGACCTATTGATATTTGATGTTTTATTCCTATTGATATTTGATGTTTTATTAGACTAATTTGAACTATTTCTTAAACATGGCTGACTTTGAAAATATGTTAGAGAATGAGGTGAGAACTCTTAAAGGCATCACCCCAATTACGTGAATGAGGTGGGAAGCATACATTCATGATAAATTCATTAGGAAATACAAAATTTGAAATTTATTAGTTATTTATTTCAGTTTTTTTTATATCTTTTGTTCCTATTTTATGTGAAGTTTCAAATTAGAATGATATTATCATTTTAAATTGATTTATTATAATTGAATTTCGTAGCATGTGTGGTATCAAACAAAAATTGTTCACAGTGCCTTTAGGCATGAGTTATCTCTAATATATATATATATTAATACATTATAATTAATTAATTAATTTAATAATGAGCCGAGTCAGGTTAAGTTAAAAGTATAAATATCAAATCTAACCTATTAATGTATCGGAATAAAAATGTTAGTCAGTCTACCTTATGAGCTGAACAACCACTTTCACATCCTAAAAAATTAGGGTTAGGTTAGGCAAGTTGGGTGGGCTAGTCATGCTAGCAAAGAAATAGAAAGTAGCATGTGAGCCTGACAAAAGCTTCCTCTCAAGGGCGCTAGCCCTTGATAACCACCCATGAAGAGAGAATATTTAAGTTAATGCTAGTGGGATCGTGGGAGAGACCCCAAACCCACCTAGGGTTTGGAACGTTTAAGAGATTAAGGCGAACAGGCGAATGGTTAGGATACACACTCGAGAGATAGCACACCTTCTACCAAAATTGATTCGTTAGATTTGAACCTAAGAACTTAGAATTAGCAAAGCCTTTCCTTCTTTTTTTTTTTTTTTTTTATTTTTGGGATAAAATTTACAAAAAAAAAAGAGTTAAAATAATAAGACAAAATATCACATCAAATTAGGGGTGAGCAGTGGATATTTCGATCCGCTCAAACCGAATCGATTCGCAACATTTTAGATGGATGCGTGATGACGAGCGAACCGTTGCGGATTGATTTTGTTCAATCCGCCTAATTTTGGACGGATGGCGGATTTGAGGTTCATTTGGCCGCAACCAAACTGCCAAATGGTGAGCACTCCTAGTAATTTATAAGATTTTGTGTTTTCAATTTGTTTAAATATTCTGTTTGTATTTTCAATTAAAAAAGAGTTTAGATATTCTATTATTTTTTCAATTTGGAAATTCTTTTATCAAATGGCAAGGGTTGATATTTAGTATTTTTGTGTGAAAAATATAGGGCTTAATTTTGTCATTTAAAAAAAAATCAAATTAAATAGTTTTTTAATAGAAAAAAGTAATGAAATAGTTTTGATGATGCATGATTTTCTTATATATATTTATTATTGGTATTTTGACAATTTACTTGATAATCTTTTGGTTATGTTGAGTTGAATTATTATCTAAAAAAAATTGTTGACAAATTGTTGTATTATGTTTAAAATTTGTAAAAGTTTAAACCGTCAAACCGATTCACATCCATCCGCCAATTCGATGGACAGATGTAGATTGATTTTTTTAATTTGGCCATCCGACAGATGGATGGCGTATTAAAGGTTCTCTGGCCACAACTGAACTGTGAATATCCCTATATTAAACCCATAATCATTTTAGTTTTTTCCTCACAAACACAACATTCAACTCCAAAAAAATCAAACTATATTTCCAAACACAAATATTTTAATCTATTAAAATAGTCAAAAATTAAAATAACCTACTAAAATAATTCACAATATATAATTGATATTTTATTTTATTTATATTTATTTAAATTGCACATATCGTGTGCAAACTGTTAATATACCTATGGCTTTGTTTAGGAAGAAGGGTTGAGTTGGGTTTGAAACTATTTTAGTCACAAAAAGATAAAATAGATTTTTTAGTCTAATTAAACAAAATATCATAGTCAACACATAATCATGATGTTATTTTTTCTCACTAAAAATTAAAAAAGTCAAAAAATTCTTCCCAAATAAAACTATTTAACCCTAAATTAAAATAATAAAAAAAATCAACCCATTGTCCAAACCAACCCTATGTTGCCTACAAAATCTAAAAAAAATCTAAAAAACTCTCCTAGTATTTATCACCGCCAAAATTGTTAAATATTTAGTTGTAGTGGAAATCGAAGATCTCATCGCATGGAAGACAGCAAGGAGGTAATAAATCCTTTTGTCTCTCTCTCTCTCTCTTCATCTCTCTACATCTCTCTCTCTCTCTCTGCTGATCTCCCCCTTGTAAATAATTTATTTATAGTTTCAGTTCATACATATACATATACATCTGCATGTTTTTGTTTTATGTTCTTCCTCTAATTTGACTCTGTAATCGAATTTTTGAACTTCCAATTTCCATTTTTAGAGTTTCCTACTATTTTTTGCTAGTCTGTTAGTTCTGTGCTTTTAATCCCCCAATTTGTATACTTTTTTATTTATTTATTACTGTTTTTGATTTCCTTCAAAAAAAAAAATTTAAATGGGTCTACAATGCTGTTGGGAATTTTTTATTATTCTCTTTTGAGAAATTAATGTTGATTTGGTGAATAACACACTCCTTGGACGACCCAAGAATTTAGCCTGGTGGATGAGGCATGCGACTTGTGGGTTTGCTTCCTCTTAAGTTGTCAGGTTTAACACTTTACGCTATCAAAAACTATTGGGCACGGACGAAAGGAATAAATATGTTTTAAAAGTCTTATTTAAGCTCTGTTAATCTGGTAGACGTAAATTAGCCTAAGATACCCTACATGTAAAATAAAAAAAATGCCCTACATATAATATAAAAAAACACTCCGTAGACCTTTGTTCTTAAATAGTGAACTAGCATATCACCCATGTTATGCACGGATTGTGTTTATAATTATTTATATATGTAAATTGTGATTTTTAAATGTCTTCTTTTCTTTTTCTTTTTCTTTTTTTTTTCTTTTTAAATGTCTTTTTTTTTATATTATATTAAAGTTTAATATTTTGATAATAATCATATGTGTTAGACTTTTTAAGGAATTAAATGTCTTTTTTTTTATTATATTATATTAAAGTTTAATATTTTGATAATAATCATATTTGTTGGACTTTTTAAGAAATTTTTTTTATGCTTGTTTTTAATGCATTAAAGTGTTATTATGAGGGATAATAATCATATATGTTGGGACTTTTCAAGAAATTCATGTGTGTTGGATTTCAAAGAATTTTTTTTATGCTTGTTCTTAATGCATTAAAGTGTTATTATGAGGGTAAAACTTGGAAATTTGGAGAAGTTAAAAATGCTAAGGTTTTTTTTTTTTTTTTTTAAATCAAAAATCAAGAAATTTAGATTGGGAGATTGGAGCTCCCACAAGACTTGAGGTTAAAAACTCCCTTTTGCTTAATATATAGTATAGATATGTCAAAGTTGTGACCTTATTTCTTTGTTTTAGTTATATATTTTAATTTTGTTGGAGGAGTGGGGGGTTTGAAATTATAAGTGAATGTCATGATCAACTTCTTTTTACCTTATCATTTCTCTTTCTTTTTAAAATCTACACATGAAAAAAAGATAAATGTTGGAGTTTGACAATGCTATTAACATGGTTTGAAAATTCAAACAAGAAAAAGAGATAGCCGGAAGTGAGATAATTTTGATCCAATTATTCCCCTATATGAATTTTCATGCTCTATATTGGACACCCCCACCCCCCCCAAAAAAAAAAAGGGGCAAATCCTGTTGTCCAAAAACACAGGAATTTTGAGACATGATTATCTATGTGATTGAGAGTGCATTGGATACATTTTGATACATAGAAACATGAATTTTAGGTATACATCATGTGTCCTGTTACTGAGGAGGATGCATCATTATTTGTCAATTTTATCGTGTTGAAATGGTTCTTGGAAACAATGGTGTCCCTTAATGGAAATTGTATATTGGGCATTGGAAGAATCCTTTATCCTTTTGGTGTTCTAAAAAAGTGATTTTATTTTATTGGATTTTGTATAGAACAACACACCATGGCTATCAGTTCCCCAGTTTGGTGACTGGGATCAAAAGGGTGTATTGCCAGACTACTCTCTGGATTTCTCAAAAATCAGAGAAATGAGGAAACAAAACAAGAGGGATGTGTCAAGAGCCAGTCTTGGAAATGAAGAAGAGCTTATCTCCTCAGCCACCACCACTACTATAGACACCAGCCACAGTGATCATCACCATCACCATCAAAACCACTCTCCAACTGTAAGATTCCTTGACTTTCTTTTTCTTTTTTGTTGTTGTTGTTGTTGTTGTTGTTGGTGGTGGTGGTAAAGGGTTGTTCTAGATAGAATTGAATACAATAATGAACATAGCTATACAGGTAGCCGTTGTTAGTTTATTAGGGTTTTAATACACTACATAAAACATACATATGGACAGTAGTTGAAGTTAGAGGCATAAGAAAGAGTATTGATGATAGTGGGGATGCTTCTGAGAGGATGGTGAGGACAATTGCTTACCTGTACTAGGAGAACGCTAAATATACAAATTTTTTCTTACAGATGTGTCATGGCTTTTGTTTATGAAACAGGACTCACTAAAATAATATGATAAAGACAACTTATGTGAGTAAAATTTATCAGTTTCTATAGCATTATCATGGTAGCAAGTAGAATCTATGTGTAAGTTTCTGAATAAACTTGTATATTCAATGCTATTTAAAATATAAGAATACATTTGTTTATATATCAATCTAACCCTAGAACTGAAAAAAGGAAACAAAATCCCTAATATATACAGAATATATAAACTACCATATATACATGAAACGTAATATTCTCGCACTCCCACTCAAACTCAAGGGGTTTTAGCAGAAAACACTAAGGTTGTATTTGGAAGGATTTTCAAATCATAATTTTACCCACACATTCTAATATCATGTTTGGATAGAAGTTTCAAACTATAATTCCACAACAAACAGAAAACTCTGTGTCAAGCGCGATTTTCGAAATTTTTTTTTTTTGAAATTTGGCCTAACCGATCGTCCGGCCGGTTGATCAGAACAGTGCAATTTTTATTTTTTTTATTTTTTATTTTTTTTGCAATTGACACATGTTAATTTTTATATATTCAAAAAAAATATTTTCCAAATTTTTAAAAAAATTTTACGAGCTTTAATAGAATTTTGAGTAATGTGTTTGGTTTTGAGTGGTAAGTTTTTGTATCAAACATCATATGTCACATCAAAAATTTCCCACTCAATTCAAAACTCTTTCCAAAACTCATTTACCAAACACATTTTCCACACTCAAATCATAATTTCAAATCTCAAAAACTCAAAATACAACTCTTATTCTCAAATCATATTTAAAAAGCTCTACCAAACGCAACCTAAGAGTTTGCTAAGAAGAAACTGAAACCGAGCAGTGGTGTGAGTATTGGTAAAGAAGTTAGCAAATTGCAAAGCCGAAGAGACGAAACGAAGCAAGATAGAGCCAGACTGCAAAGTGACAATCAATCTCAATGTGCTTTGTCGACTCATGGAAGACAGTGTTATGGACAATTTGAATAACATTATGGTTGTCACAGTAGAGGGAGGTCGGAGACGACTGAGGGACACCCAAATCAGATAAGAGACAACAAAGCCAAACAATTTCAGCAGTTGCATGAGCCATAGCACGATACTCAGTTTTGGCAGTAGAGTGAGCAACAACAGTTTATTTCTTGCTTTTTCAAGAGAGTAAGGAATTACCAAGAAACATACAGAAACCAGACGTGGATTTGCGATCAGTAACATCACTAGCTCAATCAGAATCAACATAGGCCACCAAATCCAGAGAGGAAGTAGAGGATAATAATAAACCCTGAAATATAGTACCTTAGAGATAGCGAAGAATTTGAACCAATGCAGCCCAATGTGTGAAGCAAGCAGCAGAAACAAACTGGCTAACCACATGAACAACATAGGTAAGATCAGACGATTAATCGTCATATAGACTAAGCAACTCACAAGCTTGCGATATAAAGTGAGATCATCTAGAGGGACACCATCAGTAGAGTTGAGCTTCACATTAAGCTCAGTAGGTGTATCAGAAACCTTAGTATCAGTAAGACCAGCACGGTGAATGACCTCATTAGCATACTTAGCTTGAGACAGAAAATAGTCCTTTGGAGAAGAAGCAACATTAATACCAAGAAAATATCGTAATGGACCCAGATTTTTCATTTTGAAAGTGCGGAAAAGATACTGCTTGACCTCAGAGATAGCAAAAGAGTCAGAACCAGTGACGATCATATCATCCACATATAGTAAGAGAGCAAGAAAGTCAGTCGAGGTATGTCTCAGAAACAAAGCAGAGTTGTAAGCAAAATGATGAAACCCAAGCTCAGCAACAGCAATTTGAAAGGAATCATACGAAACACAAAGAGAATGCTTCAAACCATATAGAGCACACCAAAGACGACAAACCTGCCTAGAGGAGTGGAGAAAGCCAGGAGGTGGACGCATGTAGACTTCTTCAGTGAGATGACCATTAAAAAAAACATTCTTAACGTCTATCTGATAGGGAGGCCAATGTCGAATAGCAGCAACAGAAATCAAGGTACAGACAGTATTCATCTTGGCAACAGGGGCAAAGGTCTCCTCATAATCAATACCATACTCCTGCGAGAAACCCTTGGCAACCAGATGAGCTTTGTATCACTCGAGAGAACTATCAAAATGAGTTTTGACTTTATAGACCCATTTGCAACCAATTAGATTCTTGCCAGTAGGCAACGGGACCAACACCCAAGTGTTAGTCTTCTGCAAGGCAAATATTTCATCCTCCATAGCTTGAACCCAATTGGGATCCTGACAGGCCTCCTGAGGTTTTGAAAAAGAATGAATAGCAAACAAAAAAGTACGATAGGAAGCAGAAAAACATGTATTAAACCAACCCAACCTATTTGGAGGATGACGCTCTCGAGTAGGATATCAGTGTGCAGTAGAATCAGAGCCGTTAGAAGCAGGAGGATTAGCAGTAGGGGCAGAGACAACTGGTGGAGGGAAAGCCTGGTGATGAGAATAAACTAACAATGGAGGAGAAGAAAGAGCAGGCTGGGAAAAAGGAGGAGAAAAAGGGAGCAAATTCATGGGGTTCAGTGGAGAAAGACTCAGCAACAGGGGTGATAGGAGGAGAAGAGGGAACAAGTTCAAGGGGAATAGTAGAGATGTACTCATTAGGAGGGACCTCAGAAGGAAATGGATCAATATGAACCAAATCCTCTTTGGAAACCAAAGCAATGATAGGAGGAAGCTAAAAGTAAGGTAGACGTTCAAGAAAAGAAACATGACGAGAGACATAAAAACGACGGGAAACAGGGTCGTAACATCGATAGCTTTTCTAAGTAGGACTATAACCCAAAAAGACATAGAGGATTGACTGGGCACTAAGTTTGGTCCGATCTTTGCAGAAAAGAAGGACAAAATAGGCAGACCCAAACACACGAAGGAGGGAGTAATTAGGAATTTGGGAGAACAAAGCCTTATAAGCAGGCAGACCAGAAAGAAGGAAAATAGGCATGCAGTTGAGAAAAAAAACAGTAGTAAGAACTGTTTCCTCCCAAAATGGAGCCGGAACTAAGGCAGAGAGAAGAAGAGACCTAGTTGTCTCAAGGAGATGACGGTGCTTACGCTCAGCTCGACTATTTTGGGCAGGTATATCTGTACAGGAAGTTTGGTGAATGGTACCCAAATTGGCTAAATATTCATAGAACTCATTTTTTAAATGTTCACCACCCAAGTCAAATCGTAACACTTTAATTGTAGACCCAAACTAAGGCTAGGTTTGGCATCTTTAAAAAAATCAAAAAAGTCAAAAAGTCACTATCCTATTTAAGTCACATCATCTTATTTAGTCACATCACTTCTCTACCACATCACTTCAAATCCAACCCATATTTCATAAAAAGTCAAAAAGTGTACTTATTTAGAACATCCCAAACAACCCCTAAGTAATAATCATAGACTGAAATGTACGGTATATCTAATAGAAATCAGACTTATGAGTCATAAGATAAATCCAAGTATAACGGGTGCAGTCGTCAACAAATGATACATAGTACGCAGAATCCCCTTTAGTGAGAATAGGAGAAGGGTTCCCAAACATCATTATGAACTAAAGAAAACGGTGTATCAGATATAAAAGTACTTTTATGAAAAGGTAAGGCTGTCATTTTGGCAAGTTTACATCCCGACATTCAGTAAGTTCATTAGGAGAAACTTTACCCAATATACCTGATTGAGGTAAAGACCGTAAGCGGTTAGCAGACAAATGTTGTAATCTAGAATGCTACAAGTAGAAAGGATTGGACAGAGAATCTAATTGAAAATAGAAAAAGGCAGTCGGAGAGGTTGTCATAGGCATATGCAAGCTCTTCACCACATAGAGGTCTCCAACTCTACGGTCAGTACCAATCTGCTGCTTGAACATTCGATCTTGCACAAAACAAATAGAAGAAGAAAATATAACATCAAAACCGGAGGTATCAAGTTGATTAATAGATAATAAACTGACAGATAACTGAGGAACATAAATGACAGATGGAATAGAGAAAAGCAAACATAGCAGATGGTAAGACAGACCCAACAGATATAACAGACATACCAGACTCATTAGCAGCATTAACAGTAATAGGAAAGGGAGGGGGAGTACAATTTTGAAGTAAGAAGAGATGGGGAGTCATATGATGAGAGGCACCAGAGTCAAAAATCCAGACAGACGAAGAGATACCTGAAGAAGACCCAAGCAAACCTGAATGAAGAGAGGAAACAATAGAGGCAGACGGGAATAGCTAGGAGGTAGACAGTATATGCTTAAGCTAACTAATCTGAGCACTCAAGGAAACCAAGTCAGATCAGGAGAAGATGTAGTAGAACCGGCGAGAGGCCAAATGGTACTTAGAGGAGGGGCGCAGAACTGGATCGGAAACGGCTGAAAAGACGAGGCAGACACAGATGAAGCAGACAGACATCTCTTTTTGGGACAATGATACTTCTAATGGCTTTTCTGATGTCAGAAAGCACACTTATTTGATGCTAGTGGCCTAGTTTTAGGCCTAGTAATCTTAGCATTTGACATTGATATGAACCAGAGACAAAGAAGAGGACTGATGAGGCAAAGGATAATACCTAGAAAACTTTGGGGGTTTTTAGTGCAATAAACTAGGAATAGGATGTTAAATGTAATACCTAAGCAACGTTTGAGAACAGTACTAAGAACCACCGAACAAATCGAGAACCACAGACAGAAGGAGATTGAACCTGAGAGAGACGGGACCAGAATCCAAAGTCGAAGTTGAAATCGAGTAAACCAAAGACAGACACCTCTTCGATCGTCGATGTCTTTGTAGAGAGGGTGATGGTCCTCGCAAACTGAAGCGAAAGAGGACCGGATAGGTCGATTGCAACGAAGGCGAAATCAAAACTCAAATAAGTCGAACCTTAAGGAACTGAGAAGATGAGGACCAGATGTGTCATGACTATAACTAGAGGGCACGAAGCAGAGGCAGAATCGAACTCAGATGAGTCATGAGGCAGAGGAAGTCAGTCGCGAATGGTTTGCGAGATAGAGGCTAAGTGTCACGAACAAAAGGGAACCACGAACGAAGCCTGTAGTCGAACTAGAAAAACATAGAAGGAGAAGAAGCTGTCGACTTCTAGGGTTTTGGCTCAGAGACGGTTCTGATACCATGTAAGTTTCTAAATAAACTTGTGTATTCAATGCTATTTAAAATATAACAATACATTGGTTTATATATCAATCTAACCCTATTGAAAAAAGGAAACAAAATCCCTAATATATACAGAATATATAAACTACCATATATACATGAAACGTAATATTCTCACACTATGATGATAAAATCTAGTCAACTTGTTGCAGCAACAGAAGTCTAGAACTCAGGTTGTTTGGCTGACTGATTTTTGAGAATTTTTTTTTTTTTTTTTTTTTTATAGTGCATTTTGTTGGTCCAAAGAGTTTAAATAGGAAAAAGTAATGCCCCATTTGAGTGAATGTATCATGGCTCTATCTATTCATCTTCTTCAAAAAAAAGAGTTCTGCATCTCTCTGGGGCTGGGTGAACAAATAGGCATAGGGAAGAGGGAGAAGGGGGCTACGAGCCCTCTTCCGTTGTTCCCGGACCACCCATCCTTTCTTTCCCCTCTGCCCAGCATGGTGATGTCTGATGAGATCAGATTTCTCGAAGTGATTGGAAGAGTTACAAATTTTGTGCATTGAGGTTTTTATATATTTGTTGATGGCAGTATAGATTAAATTTATTTTAGAAAGTACAATTTGGAAGTAGAATATTACAATTTCTTTGTCACTAAGCAGGCTTAATCATGCCTTATCATGAATTAACTGTTTAATTCATGATAAATATTCATTCCAGAGGAACACAGTGAACTATTTATTAATCTTTTGGGTGGGATTACCTATCATTAAACATCCACCATCCAGGAAATGGGTTCCCAAATTAATGCACCTACACAAATTGTGTATGAGACTTGTCTAAGAATCTGAGAGACTTGGACCCCTTGAATATGCTGAATCTGCAGATAATGTTCTCATATGATTTGTATTAGGGAAAGATGGTGTGTAGGCGCTTTATAAGCATAGGATATGACCAACTTTTTAATGGCAAGCTTGGTAACAAGTTGCATGATGGTGATGTGTGCTCAAAGAAGGAGGCATAATGTTGTATTTAGATACAACTAATTGGCAGGAGCGGACCCAAGATTCAAACAATTAGGTAGGTCAGTCGGGTGGATGGTGGGTTGGGCTGGGTTTGTTTAAAATATTATTTATTTATTTTAGGCTAATTGGCCCAATAAATATAAGTGATCGTCTCAATTTAGACATCCTGCCCCTTTCTTATAACCTGATATATTTATTTGAATTTACTCATTTGTGCTTTGAGCTCATAGCGAGAGTAGACCTTATATGAAAGTGGGATTTTCAAATTTTCAGAGGGGCCTCCTGAAACCCCCTCCCTCTGTGCTTTTCATAATTAGGATGATCCTAGTTTCACCTAGGCCAAAAGCACAAGTGGTGCAAATGGAATGAATGTTATAAACCATGTAATATTGGTGACTTGTGTTAAACACTCAAATCATTTCTCTCATTATTTTCTGGTTCTGCACTGGGGTTAGGATTTTCATTTGAGGAGGGGGGGAAACAAAATACTTGATTCTTTGGTCCATTGGGGTGAAGTAGTTTATTTATTTTATTCAATTTTGTCCATATGAAACGACACAGTTATTGGGTATTTGACTGTTGTCCAAAAGAAAATAAAAATATATAAAAATGAAGAACTTCTCTAAAACATGTAATTGGCTAATACAACGTAAGACGAATATGCAAGTTATTTCATGGTTTGAATTTGAATATAGAACATTCGGTCTCATTTTAAAAAATTTATTGGAAAGTTTGGAACATGAGAAGATCTTTTAGGAAAGAGATTTAATGAGTAATTAAAATAACAGAAATTTTTTTGTTTGATATCTTTTTAATACCCCTTTAGCTCTCTATGTAGTTTTGTCTGATTAAATTCTGAACCATCAGTAGTCCTTCTGCTTTTTTGTTTTTTTGATTTTTTTGGAATATCTGGTTTTGAGTTTTGACTAGATGATGCTTTGATGATTTTCTATGACAGGCAAAGAGGAGCATTCTCAGCTACTTTAACTGTTGTGTGAAAGCCTGAGGTTTCCTGGATCAATATGAGACATTTTCTTTCTTTTGTGTAATGGATCGATCATGCATCGTGAAACTACTGATAGATAAGGAACGGTGATGCTTTTGCGAATCCGATTAGGATGCTCTTTTTTCTCTTCCACCTGAACTGTTTATGGGCATGTTGGTTGTCAACTTCTGGAATTTCTTCATGGTGTTTTAAGCTGCTGATATGAAGAAATTTAATCAGTGAAACATTAGGTAAAACTAATTGGAAATTTGAAGGAAGTTCACAAAACCAGAGATAATTTTAGAAACAAGAAAAAACAATTTGAACTCAGATCGCCTTTAGAGCGTCTCTATTGGTGTAGCAATTTTTATGCTATTTTATTGTAGCACAACACCAAACAGAAATGCATTGTATATAAATTTACTACTAAATTATCTCATCGTGTGTAATAATTAATGTGCTAGTAGGAAAATACTATAGGTTTTAAATTTTTTACGAAATAAATGTTTAAATGTCTTACATGGATTCGGGGTTTACAAAATTATGGATTCCATACCTATATGATACATTTGGTCATTTGTTTGATAAAAAATTTGATATCCCTAACATTATCTGCTAAAATAACCTAAGTATTCCAAGTGTTTAGTATTTGTTTGTGCTATTTTTTAGAGGTGAAACACTAATAAATTTTAAAATGTGATTTTATAAATTATTTCGTCATTTTTTTTTCTTATAAACCCAAAAATTTCAATAAAATAGAAATTACATAAAATAGTAGTCACTTGGTTTAATTTTTTAGGAATAAGAGTGGGTTTTTTCAAATGTAAAATTATATATTTAGGAAGTTTGTACTATAGAGGGTTTGAATTTTTCCTCATTCTGGAGTAAATCTCACATTATGAACAAAAACATAATACTCTAATGTAGCACACTAAAAAAGTTCTTTATGTACTTTTCTTAAATGTAACAACGTAACACTCTAAAAAAAAATTCTTAGTGTAATTTTTCCAAATGTAATACACCAATGTAACATACAAAAAGATTTCTTAGTATATTTTTTTCAAACATAACACACCAATGTAATATACAAAAAAAAAACTAATTGGTGTATTTTTTTCAAAGTAACATTTCAGTCAATGTAATATTCCAATGTAACACACAATAATACTAAAAAACTCATTAATATACTTTTTCAAACGTAACACTCACAGTTTGAAATTATACATTTGTGTGTTACATTGAAATATTACACTAAGGAGTTTTTCATACTGAAATAAACAGAAGCAATTTCATACTAAAATCACCTATGTTCATTCAACAAGTACAAATTACAGTGTGTTACATTGAAGTATTACATTGTGTGTTACATTAAAGTATTACACTAAGGAGCTTTTTTGGAGTGTTATATTGGAGTGTTACTGTTAGTAAAAATTATGCTATGTCTGGATTGACAGCAACTAAGCAGTAACTCAAACTACACAATTTAAATAGAAGCAATCAAGCAACTGTGGTTCTGGTTCGAATGCCTCAAAAGAATGATGACTTCTTTGGATCAATTGATGACAACAAAGCAAACAAGGGAGAAAACAAACTTTCTTTATCAACAGATAGTAACAAGGTAGATAATAAAAGAAAACAAATTCAAATTGTTGTATCAACGGATGGTAATAAGGTAAATTAAATAAACAGAAGCAATTTCATACTGAAATCATCTATGTTTATTCAACAAGTACGAATTACAGTGAAAGAAACTACTCCTAAGTTACAATCTAAACCACTCCTAAGTCTAAAAGCTAAATTGTTATGTTGTTATTGTTGATGTCCTTTATTTCTGCAAATTTCTGGCCTTTATACCTCTTCTCTTCCATGTCCCCATAATCTTCCCAATCCATAACTGTTGCTGTGTAACTGCCACAACTACACCCCCACTTCCCTAACTTCAAACTGTATCAAGCCTTCAATTTTACCTGTCGATCTTCATTTCCCTTAAGTTAACACATGTCCCTAAATCCTTTTGACCTTTGATAGAGAGACACTTGCATTTTGCTTCATGCCTCCTCTTGAGATGTTGCCCATTAACTCCATGACTACTACTAATAACTGCTCCATCACTTCTAGTCGACTCACATGCACAAACTCACTTTCAATTGTTGTTCTTGATCCTCTAATGTTGGACATTCCCTCTAGACTTGGTCATGTGTCTTCCACTAACTGAACCACCTGTCGACAGGACTTGGCAAAAATAGATACAAATAGTTACATATGGAAAAGTACACTAAGGATTTTGTGTGTGTGTGTGTGTGTTACATTGGAGTGTTACGTTTAAGTGTTACATTTGAGTGTTACAGTTTGAAATTATATATTGAATAAAGGTTGAGACCCCCTTTGGGGTCACCCCCTTTAATTTGATTGGTCAACTTTTTTTTTTTTTTTTTTTTCACCCAATCCCCAACCGACTTTGCTACAGACCCCCACTGGGGGTCGACCCCCAGTGAGGTGGCAGCGTGCCATTCGTCCAAATCACAAAAGAAAAAAAAAAAAATAGTTTTTTTTTTGACCAATGGGAAGCCTCCGTACATGACTCCCAGTGACCCCCACTGGGGGTCTTAGGCATTTTTCATCCCCAACCTCCATGTGTGTGAGGGGGTTGTGGGGGTGGGTGTTTTAAGGGGGTCTAAATCAATGCCCTTATATATTTGCTCAAAGTTTACTAATAGTTTTTTTACTCTTTTGAAATATTTGAAGAATCTTATATTTTAAGTCATTTTTTTACTCATTTTGAAATGTTTTCCAAATAAAGAAGATTTTCATATAAAAATTTATCTTAAAGAGAAGGAAACATAATAGAAATATGGATATAACTGTAAATCTAATTTTTAAATAATATATGAAATTTACCTTTCCAAAATTAATGGGACTAATTAGTCTATAAGAAAATTCTTTAGACTAAATGGATCATCATTCTTCAATATGAAATTTATAGATAAGTTTATCTTTTTTTAGAGGTTGAGATTTAATTCTATAAGAGTTTAGGGTACAATAATACAAAATTAAGAGTATAATAGTATTGATAATCACTTTAAAAAAGAATATAAACTGTACAAAAAATCATTTTAAGATCATTCTACAAAAAAGAACTCTATAGGATCTGAATTCGGGTAAGTTGGGGCCAAGTGTCCTATCGGTTCGAACTTGAGATGGCAAATAAACTTTTACTATATAGTGTTGGTCCGTTCTAAACCCAATTCAATTTGAACTTGATCTAACACATGATTTCCCACCCCTATATGAGAGGGATTGAGGAGTCATTTCATCATTGCGGGGAAAAGCCTCAAACTAAACGAATTGATTGAAAATAATTAGTTAGGTTGAATTTATTGATTGAATATTTGTATATGAGAATTTTGATTGTTTGTTATCAAATTTAGTGAATTTGAATTCACATTTAGATGTAGATTAATGATTAATAAGATTAGATTATATCAAATTCGACCTTTTTAATCCTTTTACCGGGTTATTCTACCCCATTTGTTGCCCAACATTTATTTTTGTTACATCCTAAAATTCAATACAAAAATATTAATTTAATTTTCCCTCCGTGCGAAGCGTCGATATCATGGTCTGGTAGGTAACCATCAAATCCATAAGCAACCCTGAGAATGGTCTTTACCAACTCCACCATTGGAAAGTTTTTCACCTACCATTTTAATCAAAAGTTGGTGGGTGGGAGTAGGGTAGGATTTGGGAGCTGTTGTGTGGAATGGGTTTATTTCAGAATCTATTTTAATAATTTGAATTATTTATATTTTAAAATGTATAAGTAAAATATATTTGTAAAAAATTAAGTTAATCAGATATTGTTTACCTTTTCATTTACTCACATTTGTATTTATAAAATAAATAACAATTATAATTTAAAGTATTAAAATAAATATAAATATGAGTGGATGAAAGAGTAAACGATATCCGATTAACTTAATTTTTTACAGGTATGTTCTACTTGATGTATTCTAAAATATGAACAGTTCGGATTATCAAAATGAATCCCGAAATGGACCAATTTAACTGCACAACAGTACTACTGTACACCCTGCATAACAGCCATCCCAAATCCAGTAGGTAGAGCCAATAGGGAAACAATTTGATATTTTACTTATTTTAATATTATTTTTTGGAAAATAAAAAGCAACACTACGATGTACACAAAGCAAAAAAATCCAAGAATGAATAGGAGATATTGTATCAAAAAAGAAAAACAAAAAACATAATAGGAGATATAGCTCAAAATAGTAGTAAGAAATAGTTAATTCAGGAATTATTTGGGAAGTAGCTTATTTTAGAGTTTATTTATTTATTATTTTTTTGGGTTAAACTATGAGATAAAAAATTAAATATATTATATAAAAAAATTATTTGAAAATAATTAAATATTTTTTTTGGTTAAACTATGAGAAAATAAATAAAGTTTTTGAAAATATATTTTGACTTTTTACATAAAAATATGTAAAAAAGTAATAAGATTGAGGAGAAATTTTTAATTTTTTATATAATTTTTTTTGATTTTTTAAACATTTTTTTAATTTGTTGACTATTTTAGTTTATTGCTAAACAACCCATTAGTGTGAGCATGATTTGATTTGGCTTGATTTTGAAATAAACCAAGACCAAATACTATTTACAGTTCCATAAACCAAGCTGTTGGCTACATATTTTTTACAAGCCAATTACAATTCGACGCGTGGCAAAATAAGGATAATATAGAAAGACTATTCAAGTCTTCGATCCTGATCGTACACGTGACAGTTAGTATTGGTTATTACAAGATCTGAGTAGCAGGGATCAACAAAGAGATGCAAGGTGATGTGGCTTCAACGGTTACTCACATTTCAAATTCAAATTAGGAGGGAGCCTAATTGCAAGTAATGGCGTAATGGAGCTAATCTTGAGGCAACATGATCAGCGATCATGGAGGAGCAGTTCGACGGTTAGAAATGCAGTTCGATGGTCATCCTTGAGCAGTATAAATAGTAGAGAAGGCCCCAGAAAAAGCCCCCAGACTCAGATCCAAAAAACCAGTCTTATTATACTTATTTTCCTTTCCAGTTTTACATTTCCAGTCTTACATTTCCTGTACTTTAAATTCTTGCACTACACTTCGTTCATAGGAGTAGTTTCAAGTAGATTGTTGTTGTAAAACCTCTACGAGGCTGAGTTTGGATCATTGTAAGTTTTTTATTTTAATGAAATACTTTAATTGTTCTTCATTTAATTGTTATTTTGCTTAATTCTCCTAAATCAAGCCACCAGTAAAAGTCTTCTTCATTGAGGCTGAAAGAACTAAAACACAATCGTCTGATAATTGGTTGGCAATTAATTTTCTGTAAGGACTGATTGATCCTTGCTGGCATGCTCGTAATTACAATAATAACATTCGAAAGCCAAAAAGCCAACAAAAACCAAATCATGTTGTACATCAACCAAATTGAACCGAATCATGAAAACGTGAATATTTTTAGGTTAATGGTTAACAACTTAAAAATATATACAGAATATTAATAAGATATTTTAATATTTATCATAAATAAAAAATTATATAAAAATATATATCTAAACGATCGGGTTTGATTTCAATTTGGAATCATAAGTATAACACTATAGATTGAACTGTAAAGTACGCTTCACTTATTTTAATAATTAAGGGGTCATTTGGAATGTGGGTTAATTTTTTGACTTTTTCAATTTCTTAGCTCGGGGCTAAAAAGTCTCGTTTGGGATGAGTTTTTTGACTTTTTTGATTTTTGTGAGAGAAAAAATGAAATGATTATGATTTGGATATAACATTTTATCTTATTAAGCTAAAAAGTCTATTTTGTTTTTCTATCACATACCAAACCAGCATTCAAATTGAATCATGCATTGAGAACACTAAACTTAAATAGTGTGATTTTATCTAGATCGGATTGGTTTACAACTTTTTCAATGTTTTTTTTTCTCAATTCTATGACCTATACAATAAAAAAAAATGACTATAATATGGAGAAATGATTAATCTTTGTTATTTATAATATTTGACCCCATAACCTACATCAATTGAGTTAACCTAATTGAGGGTTGGTTTGATAATTAACTATTTTGGTGATTTTTTGATTTTTTATAACAAAAAAATTATGTTGAAAAATAAAAAGAGTAATGTGATAATTTGTAATGACTTTTTTATTTTTCGGTAAAAACTCATAATTGCCAATGAGACATTGAGAGTGTAGTTATTTTAATTATTCTTATATTTTTCATGTTTAAACACAATCATAAAATAAATTTAAGAATATAAAAAAAATGAGAAGTAATTTCAAATTAATAGAGAAGGAGGCAAGTTTGGCAATGTTATTTTAGCTTAAAAAATTAAAAAATCACTATAAAAAAAAGACAAAATTCCTTTTATTTTTTACATGTGTTTTTCTTAAAAAAATAAAAAAATCAATTAAAAATAACTAGTTCCTAAAACAACTGTGTTTTCGGGCACATATATGTCATTTACAGTAAGTTACTATTTTTTTGGGGCTCATTTTTGGTTCATCCAAAAGCTAGGGCTGTTTTAGGAATTAATTACTTTAATTAATTTTTTACAAGAAGAAGACGTATAAAAGTAGAAAGAATAATTAACGTTTTGATAGTGGCTTTTTATGTTTTTTAAAAAATAAAATAGTCTATTGCCAAAGTTACCTTTAATAGATGGACAATTCTTAGACAAATTATAGTATTTTATTACAATACTACTACAAATTTAAATTTATGAACTCAGAATTTACCAAAAAAAAAAAATCATTAATAGTTAAAATTTATTTTACTTATAAACCCCACACATCACTAATTTCTCCACATAAACACATTTAGGATAAATTTTAGGTAGATAAGGGTGGGGTTTATATAATTTTTAATTGAATAAGTTTAGGAACACAATCCTGAACCAAGATTAGGTTGTGTGATGGAGATTAAAATTATGTTTTGTAAGATTCACATGTAAAATGAATCTGAACCTTAGAGCATCTCCAACTCACTAGGTATATAATGCTTGTTAGTTAAAATGCCTAGTATAACTCATTTTTTTCAATTCCAATGCACTAGGCATATAATTGGACATTTTAACTCAACTCACATTCACTAGCTACATGTAGCTAGCCTTCAAGGCTAGGCAAAATGTATTTAATCAGTAGGATTATTTCCCTTCATCTTTATTGCTGATGTGGCATTTTCTAAAATTAATAATATTTAGATAAATAGCTAAAATAAAGAGCAAGGTTGGAGAAGAAACATGAAATAGTTGATAGGCACAATAGAATATATACTTTATAGTAATATTTAGATAGGTAAAATGCCTATTACCGTTGGAGATGCTCTTAGGTTGATATTTCTAGATAAATTTTGGATTTATAATATTATTCAGTGTGTTTGGTTTGAGTTTTTTGGATTAAGTTTTTTCAAAACTGAGTTTTTTGGTTTTCGTATTCTTTTGTTTTTAGTGAATATTTTTTAAATTTTAAATATTTTTTACTTTTTTAGATGCACCTTAGTTAGATGTATCTAAAAAGTAAAAAATTTGTAAAAAAATATTTTAAAAATAATAAATACATAAAAATACAAAAAATATACTGAATTCTTGTATTTTTTTGTATTTTTGGTATTTAGTGAGTTTTAAAAGATTTTTTTTATAATTTTTTTACTTTTTAGGTGTATTTATGTTAGGTTGTGTCTAAAAAGTAAAAAAATTGCTTAAAGTATTAAAAAATTCAATAAAAACAAAAAAACACGAAAAATAAGAAAGTAAATTTTCTGAAAAATGAAAACAAACAAGCTGATTGTTTTTAATTTTGGGGTGTTGAGAAGTTAGGTTAGATGCTAAAATAGCCAATAAAGATAAAATAGTTAAAATAATTAATAAGACAAAATATTAAATCTAAATCATAATCATATTATTTTTTTTCTCTCAATTATTAAATTAACTATAAAAAAAAAAAATCAACTGCCATTCTAAATACAATTTTTTAACTAAACTAAAATAACCAAAAAAAAAAAAAAAAAAAAAAAAAAACAACTAAAATAATCTATCATGGATTTGTTAGGTTTAAAGATACAGATACCACCATCACCATGTGTCTCTCTCACTCTCACAGCGGTGTGTCCGCATTCTGAAATAGTCGGGAGTATTGTACTGAGGGAGTGTGAAACGGCAGGAAAACAAACAACCAACAACAACATCACAAGGTTTTCTAGATCAGGGGGAGGAAGAGGGAGGAGGAGGAAGAGCAGGAGGAGATCAACACAGAAAGTAATTATTTACACTCAGAATAGAATAGAATTGAAAGCCCAAATAAATGTAATATACTTGTATTCAAATGTGATTTATTCTGCCATTTGTTTCATTTTTTCAAGATTTTATTTAATTATCATGTCAATAGCTCAAGTAAAACAATTAGATCAAATCTTTGGTTATTGAATTAGCATTTCTCAATCTTAGATTACTCATGCAACTTTGTGAATACAAAATATACATTTGTGTGTTTTACTTGAGCTGATTAGTCTCTATGCTTTGGAATCAAATAGGAGGAAACAATTCTAGATTATTATTTTTATTTATATACAAGCAAAGATTTATTTTTTAATGTTTACCTTGAGTTTGCTTCTATTCTGATATACCTTTATGTGATCATTGCTTGTTATCTGATTGTGGAGAGGGGGGTAGGTAGGAAGGCAAGAGAAATTCATTTTGCATGTAATTTAGTCAATTTTGTTAGCTTGGGAGCTACAATAATTAAAAAATAAAAAAGTGTATTAGAGCATAATATAATGTGTTGATTGAATTGGCTGAATTGTTTGTCTTTTCAAAATCAATGCAATAGGAAGCAAAACATTCAATTTTCTTTTTGTTTGTCTTAATCTTTTGGCAATTAGACAGATGGTCAATGAAATTTATGGTTTTTGCAGAGAAATTTGGTGAAATTGATGCTTTAGTTCTTTAATTTGCGGGGACAATTAATTTGAAGATCGATCAAATTTCTGCCGCACTCAAGTTCTTTTCAGTTTTGAGACAGTGGAGCAATGGAGGCTAAACTTGCCCAGAGCTTGCAATTCTCAACAACATGTATTGATTCAGAGAAGATGGTGAGGAAACCGAGCGGTTTGTTGCTTTTTTCTCCAAGAGCTAGTGACCAAAAGAGGCTTCAGGTTCGTATTTCTAGTCATTTGCAACCTACAAGAACTGCCAGTTGGCATAAACCTGCGGCATTGAAGGTCTCGTGTTCTTATAAGAACTTTCCAGGTAGTTGCATAAAATTTAACAATTTTCCCCTTTTTCAGTAAGTATTAACAAATTGTTACCATAGATGATGAGAACTTGTCTTCCATATTGTTTGATAACATATAAGAAAATCTAATACAGTTGTGGAACACATGATTTATCACAATAAAACCCGATTTTGGTTGGTTTTCATTGCTTTGATCAATATCACTTGGAGTGATGAATTAATTTCCTCTATTGGAAAAGAATGCTTCACTATCCCTTACAAGTACAATTCATATTATTCACTTAAGCAAATTAAGAATGAAATTTGGGTCGACCTCTGGTATAAGTTGTTTTAATTGAACTCAACTTTTTTTAACGTTCCATCTTTGCTTCGTGTTCCTCAATGGACATCAGAGCAGTGTTGGTGAAAGCATCAGGAACACTTAAGGGCAAAGCGATATTGGAGCCTAAGTGCAAAGCCGAAGCACAGTTGAGATTGAAGTAAAGCACACATTTAAAAAAAATAACGTATAATGACTAAGGATTCATGATATAAAATAAATAAATTTTAGAATTTTGGCTTACGAAAAAGTTACCAAGTATAGATAAAATGCCAAGAGCAAAGAGATAATGACCTGCACCGTTGGTTTTTTAAAGATGGAGATCACTGGCAAGTGACGCCTTTGTAAGAAGAGAATGAGGCAGCTCCCATCTCCAATAGTTTCTATTCAGCATTGTTTTATTCATCCATTCTTTTATTTACCTCATTTTTCTCTTTGTTTTGTTTTTCTTCTTACAATAAAAGGAGAATACTTTGGCATTACCCTGTTTTACAGGACGCGTGTTGCCACATGTCTTTCATCTCATGGGAAACCCACTAGGCCAAAGGCCATCAAAGTGCCGTCCAAGACTTACCCAGTTTTTATTCTATCTTCTGGGCCCATAAAATTCAGATGTATTTGTTTTGAACCTCTTGAACACAGTTAGTCCTCAGCAAAGACTGATTTTTTTTTTTTGGGACATTCTAATAAATTGATGTGGTTTTAATTGTCTCTCATTAAAATCTTTGCGAAGAAGTATGGTGTATGTTATGTCATTGAATTAGTAATATATATATATATATATTCTTGTTCTCACTGGAGTGCTAGAGGTTGAATTCTCACTCACCTACCCACATCAAACCAAACAACCAAATAATCAACTCTGCTGTAGTGATTGCAGGCAATAAAACTCTTTTGTTACAAAGTTTAAACTGAGTTTTACTTTTGTAGATTCCATATTGAAGTCTGGAAGTTTTCCTGCCTCTTTTGATGAAGCTATGATTTTAAAGGTATGAAATGATGTCCTTTTGATCTCTCATATGTTTAATTCATGACAAGCGATGATTTTGAGGGTGCACAACCTATTTCTCATGTTTGAAACATTATGGCATTCTGCCATCTGTTAAATATTCTGCATGACATAGCCATAAAATTGAGAAGCTGCATTGATTTGATTGGCTTGTCTTAGATTGTTTCAGCATTCAACTTATTGGAAGTTATAAAATTGCAGAATAAGTCAGAAGGGATTGAACCATATTTAAATGGACGATGTATATATCTTGTTGGTCAGTTGCCTTAACAAGATCCTCTGCAATTAGTTGATCAAATACTTGAAATGGTTTCTATTTAACTATATGGTGTGCAAAATGCAGGGATGATGGGATCTGGGAAAACAACCATTGGCAGGATTTTGTCAGAAGTACTTGGTTATTCCTTTTTTGACTGGTTTGTAGTGATATTGTCAGTTTTCTTTACAAAATAATTATAGAGTGGAGAATACTTTATTTGAGTAATTTGGAGGACTGTTATGAAATGGAGGGTTCCACAATTGCAGATAGGAATTATTGGTTGCCATTGATACTCCGGAAACTGTTCCCACTTACCTTAAGATTTTCCATTCAAGAAGTCCCCTTGGCACATTGTACTTCCTGCTAAATAATAATTTGATTATGTTATGTTTGTGGATGTCAGTGACACATTGATAGAGCACACAGTTGGGGGAACTTCTGTGGCTGAAATCTTTAAGCTATATGGTGAGAGTTTCTTCAGAGATAATGAGGTTAGTAAGTGTTGATTTATCTGCTCAGTTTCTTCACAGTTGGAATAATATATGGGCATTGGTTTCTCCATTTTTCTTTATTTTTCCAAAAAAAGGTGTGTTTCTAAATTTTAGTTTACTACTTTGTGCATGTGTGTAAAAGACATTAGAGGGGGTAGGGTTGGGTCATGTGGAGGGTGTTCTTCATAGTTGGAGAGGGGGTAGGGTTGGGAAAAGACATAAGAAGGCTTGGGATCTTGCGCCTTTGTGACTGATGTGTCTGATTTGGCTAGAGCGATATCGGTGGATTTTCCAAGTCCTGTGCCTCTTTTGAAGAATAGGTTTTTGGGGATTTTGTACGGTTGGGTAACTGGGAGAGTATATCCGGATTTAATTCTTTTGTGAATTTCCTAGATACTTTGAGGGCATTTGGTAGAACTTTGCAAATGACTTCCAAAACCCAAAAGCCCTTCCGTAGCAAAATTGCCTGTTTGGTGAAAATTTCAAAATGAACTTTTAGTGGAAGTGTAGCCTCCAAAAGTCCGTCTCATGGAAGTTAGTGGGAGTGTCTTTTGAAATCACTTCTCGCGAAGTGATTGTGGCAATTAATGTTAATAATTGAAATCACCATTTTGCCCTAATGTTTGTTATAATTGCAAACCCATAACTTTATGAATTTAAATTGTTGTGGATATTTTTGGAAAACAACTTTAAAACTAAAAAAAGAAATGTAGATGAGTACTTTTAAAATGAGCACTTGCCAAATGCAGTTTATTGTTCCATTTTTTTTAAAATTTTTTTTATGGTAAAGTCCATTCTCAAGAAGTCCTTGCTTTGTGAAGAAGTTGCGCCAAACAAGCCCTTTCTATGTTTAGGTGTAGGTGTTCATTGGTGATGGGTGTATTTGTTGGCATCATCTGGTACAGATTAGCAGATGTACTTAATCAACTAGATATACCTTCTCCTCGGCTCTAGAACTAGTAGTTTGGGAATTTAAAGTTTAGTAGAAAATTCTACCAATTCCACTACCTGGAATGTTTGGTAGATATATCTGCAATATCTCTCAGCTCTAGAACTAATCGTCAGAGAATTTAAAGATTAAAAAGCAAATTCTACAATCTCCACCACGACTAATCTTCAGTAGATACGCCCTCAGTCTAAGCAAATGTGTGGATTATTTTTAGTAGATACACCTGCAGTATCCCTCAGCTCTAGAAATAATGAGTGCTTGGATATTTTGAAGATTACAAGCAAATCCCAAGTTTAATTTTATTTTCCCTCCTCCAATTATAGGAACCTAAAAGTCAGTAATTAACTTCTTCCTCGCAGACAGAGGTATTGCAGAAGCTGTCTTTGATGCACCGGCTAGTTGTTTCCACTGGTGGAGGTGCAGTTATTCGGCCCATCAATTGGTACAACATTGGACATATTGATAAAATCATTACCAATTAGTTTCTCATATATTTATATAGAGCTATTTTTTGCTTTCAGGAAATACATGCAAAAGGGGATTAGTGTCTGGTTAGATGTACCATTGGAAGCCTTGGCAAGGAGAATTGCAGCTATAGGAACAGAATCTCGCCCCCTTTTGCATCATGACTCAGGTGATGCTTATGCAAAGGTAGGCATTTCATCCATCGTATTGGACACACTAAGATGACTTTTCTTCTGCTTTCCGTCCTATTTGCATTCGATATCATGGATATTAATTAAATTTGATGCTCTCTCTTTTGGTTCCTTTTTGACACTTTTGGGATATTCTGTCTTCTGGCTCCTTTGACACTTTTGGGGTTTGAACTGTAGGCTTTCAATCGTTTATCTACTCTTCTGGAAGAGAGGGGTGAAGCGTATGCAAATGCCAATGCTAGGGTTTCGTTGGAAAGTATGATTGCTTTAACTATGTATCATTGTTATCAGTTTGTGGCACTATTTCTTGTTTGGACTGTCTTGTTTACTTTCAGAAATTAGCACCAAATTGATTAAGCTTTATTCGTTTTGGACTCAATCCCAAGGCACTTGAGCCTTTGCAAATGAGAATATGGCAAGATGGGGTCGGATAGCAGTCCTCTCTTTTACTCCCATAGTCATGCCTCGTGCACAGCAACACCCATACTATTGAAATGGTTCGTCAATAGGGATTTTTCCATTCCCACTGCGTATGACAAAGGTAAGGGTGTGGGATATGTGTCCGACACCCTTACCCAATTTAGAAATTTGAATCCTCTAATTATGTACGATATTGGAAGAATAAGATGCTAACATTTGTTAGTAAAGAAGGATTTCTAGATTCTTAACACGAATGGGAGATATAAATTCTATTTTTTCTCAAATTTGATTTAGTTTAAAGTATATTTCTAAATAATTTAAAACATCTTATCTAAGAATATTATATAATATGTAATATATAAGTGCTTAAGATGTGTCCCTGTACCCATATCCTAAGATTTTGGCTTAAAAGATCTGACGCTTACAAACGCACCCACACCCGATACTGAGATACTAGAGTCCATTACAAAGTTTTTGGGCTAGAATATTTTATATGTGAATTTAAGTTTTTGAACACTTCCTAATGGTAATGCACACCCGTGCTATATTCTGATTTCTACTTTATATAAGTTGAAAGTTGAAGGTTAAAGGGAAGATGGAAGCAAAGAGTAAGCAAGGGAGGAAAGAGAGTATAAAAATAAAACAGAGTTTAGATGTAAGATACTATCTCCAGTAGCGGAACCCACTGTTGAGAGCGGGCCCTATATACCCCTTTAATATTTTACAACAGTACCTCTATTTCTAAAATAACAATAAACACTCTCTCAAAAGTAAGTGCATAAATATTTCTCATACCCAACTTGCATACAAGAGAATGAAAAGACCTACTAAGATCTTTACTAAGAACATCTGTAAGCTAGTATCGCACAAATAAAATCTCAATCTGACTTTTGGTTAATGAAATAATAATAATCTCAACAGGTTTTGTCCTGTTATGTTAATATGGATTGTGAGCAATGTAGCTAACAGCCTTATTGTCTCAAAATACAAATTCATAGGACATCAGAAACTAATCCAAGCCTGCCAATTGTTAACAAGTCTAAAGCAACGAAAGTTAATGAATCCCTTGTGCCATGGCTCTATGTTCATCTTCTGCACTAGAATGATCAACAATAACCAGTTTTTGTTTCTCCATGTAACAAGATTCGCTCAAACAAAGATATAATAGCCAAAGGAAGGTCATTTATCATTTATAGATCATGCCTAATCTATAAACCTTTAAATGTCCTCGATAAAATAATATTCATTTTTCCTTGAGGTGTCTCAAATATGGAAAACAACCTCTAGTATAGTAGTACAAGGATTATTGATGAATTTACTTACAACACTCACTGTATAGGCAATATCTGGACGTGTGTAAGAAAGATAAGGTTATTTATTTCTATCTGTTGGATCACCTTCTTCACCTTTTAAGTCGGTGGTTGATCTCAATAAGAGTAGCCGTTGATCCACATCCTAACATTCTTTGTTCAGGAGGTCAATAACACTCTTCCACTGAGATAGAAATATGCCCTTTTCAGATGTAGCAACTTCTATAATAAGAAAGTAACGAAGCTGACCATATCCTTAGTTTCAAATTCTCTGGCTGTATATCTCTTCCACATTGTCACCGATCATTATTATATCATCGACATAGATAATGAGAATTGCAATCTTCCCATTAACACATTTGATAAACATGTGATCTACATGAGCTTGTACATGCCCAACCTTACTAATTTTCGTATGAAATCTACCATTTCATGTCCTAGGTGATTGCTTCAAGATGTAAAGAGCCTTCTTCAACTCGCACACTTTCCCTTTAGTTTTCTAAGACAAAAAACTTTCCCTTCAGTTTTCTAAGACATAAAAACCTATAGGAAATAAATATATAAATTGGGGCCCACATATTTTCTTTCTACAGGACACAAAGGTACTAGGGCCCACATTAACAAGTAAACATAAACTTTGTGTCGAGTGGTAATAATTACATTTGGGTTGGACAACCTTCGTCTAGCGGGAAGAAATTTGTTTGTATAGCATTTTTGTAAGAACAACTGCGAATGATAATAATGGCATCACCTATATAATGCATGTTTACAACGAAAATGGTGATTTCAATTGTGTTTATCTATAATTTTTATCATTAAATGTACCTTTTAATTTATTATTATTTTTAAATATTTTTATTTATTCCATGTGCTACCTTGTATTTATTTCATACGTACCATTGCTTTTGGAATTTTTGCTTTCAGGAAGTTATTGTTCTGGTAAGTTCTGATCTGGGTAAATGTTTGTATTATGCAGATATTGCATCCAAACTAGGTTACATAGATGTATGCAATCTCACACCAACAGTTATTGCAATTGAGGTCTCTTTCCCTCACTAGTTCTTCTGAAATTCTAAATATATATATATATATATATTTTCTTCGGTAACTAATATCAAATTATTCCTTTCTTTGGTTCCATCGATTCATAAATTCATTTCTAGGAACACCCTTCAAAAAATGCTTCTTAGGATCTCATGTACTGGTGGACTATATATTTTCATTGCCTTTTTATCCCACTAGAAGTGTAGAAGTACATTAGAATGACTTTTCTTGTTCTTCCTAGCTTACTTGATTTTACATTTTGCAGGCACTTGAACAAATTGAAATCTTTCTGAAGAAATAGGGAATTCGCTATTCCAAGACCTAATTTGCTTGGTCTTCTTATTTCAAATAGTTGGGTATTAAACCCCACCTAAGCCGGAACAAATTTTTTTTTTTAAATATATTTTTTAAGAATTAGTTACATTAGTCCTATGTTTTTATTTTTTAGTAGGGAGGCATGGCATGTGTTGTGTGTGACAAAAATATTGGAGGTTTCTATTAATGATGCTTAAAGAATCATTAGTTGTAAATATGGCTGAAACAGTTCTACCTGTAAAATCTCATTTATTTGTTCCTTGTAATAGTATATAACAAAAGCTGGTAATTAGCCGTTGCATTTTGTTTGCTAATTCTGGTATGTAATTTACAGCTCTGAGGTGATTGTTCTTTTTTAGTACTACTAATTAGGAGAGAGATGATGGAGTTAGATGTGATTAGCATTCTTAAGATTGCTAATTTTGAAATTGTTAATCTTTTTGGATGGTGTATCATATCCTTATGATTGGCTTGCCCTAGGATTAGGAGGGATTCCTAAAATTTTATTTTTATTTTGTCATTCAATTAATCTAAATCTCTCCCTAGACCCCTCATTTTGTATCTCATCTGTTTCTTGGAATTCAATAATACGGGAATACCATATCAGGTAGATTATTAAATTGGACCCTAATTTTCTTAATCGAACTTGAGATATGTACTTTATCAAATTATATAGTTCCAGCAACATATTGTTCCTGAGAGCTTCTTCAACCTTTCATCAGATCTTTTATCAAATTTAAATTTGATAAAAAATTGTTGAAAACGGTGCTTTAACGTTTTCATAAGTTTGGTATTAAATTGAGGATGTCTTAAACTTTTCATCAAATTAAGGATGGCCAAAGCCTTTCATTAAATTACTATAGATAACTGTTAGTGCAAGAGCACCGGACGACTAGTCGGTTGTTCGGCTAGTTGTCTCCCCGAACATCCACTTTTTTGCAATTTATATTGGCTAGTCGATCGGCTGGACATCTTCTCGGTTGTCCTCTTGGTTGTTCGGCTAGTTGTTTTTGTATATATTGTTAAACAAGGAATGCTATACAAACAAAAATATTGCACAAAAGTAGTGCTATACAAACGAAACAACTAGTGCTATGTGAACTAATTTACATGTTTGTCACTGCGACATCATTTTGAAAGTAAATTCTGTAAGAAAATTTTGGCGATATATCATTTTCCTTGTAAAAAATGTTACGTTAGTTTGGGCCTAAACATTTAAAAATCTATGAAACAACAAGTGTACACACCCTTAAAAAAAAGTGCATATCTCCACTTCTAACCGTTAGAATTTAAAAAAATGAATTTGTGCCTTTACTTGCTTCATAACCACCACCACTATATATCATAATCTAGTATCACTAAATTCATAATTAAAAGCAACCACTATGAGTGATAATCAAACACAACTATGAATTATTTTATAACCAAACATTTCTAATTTGACAAATTATGGTGGGGATTGAAAGTATTTTGGAAGGGTGGCTACCTTTGCAATTACAAAAGAAAAAACCAAAACACGACACAGTAATACAATTTTGCTGGACAGGTTATCGAGGACTAGTATGGAAGGGATTGGGTAATTGGTCTAATAGAATAGTTATTGGGGGCCTTTTGGGATGGGTCTGTGGAAAGGAATCATGAGGTGGTTGGTTGATTTTGCTTAGAGGATTTTCTTTAAGATGGGTGATGGGAGAAGAGTGAGGTTCTGGTTAGATCCACAGTGTGGTCACAGACTTCTTTAGGAGGTGTTTCTTGGTTTGAATCAGTTAACCACTGACCTTCATGTGAATGTGGGGGATTATTTAGAGGTGACATTGTGTGGAATCCACAGTTTCAGAGGGCTTTCAAGGGCTGGGCACTCCAATCTACAAAGACCTATAATTCAGAGATTTAGAGTGGTGGTCAAGATCTTTTGGCTTGGAGAGTTTCTGAACAAGTTTTTTCAGTTCAGTCTTTATACTGGGGTTATGTATGGTGACTGAGATTCTTCTTTTCCTTGGAAGGGTATAGAGAGGAATAAGAATCCTAAGATTGATTTCTTTGGTTGGAGAACTTCTTTTCAGGCTATTCTCATTCTCACCATGGATAACCTTCGGTAAAGATGCAAGTTGATTATTTATTGATGTTACATGTGCAAGCAAGTGGTGGAATTGTTGAATCACCTTGTTCATTGTCTGGTCGCAAGTGAGTGGACCTAATTTTCAGGTTTTTGGTATAGTTTGGGTTATGTCTTATTTTTATTGATTTATGGAGCTCAAGATGTGCTAAGAGATCAGAGAGGAAGGCTTGGCAGACCACAACTTTATGTGCTCTGGACGATATGGACTGAGTGAAATAGGAGATGGTTTGATGGTGTCAAGCTTCCAATTTGTAGTTTGAAAGGATCTTTACTCCTTTCCTTATTTTTTATGATTGAGAGACTATCGTTTTCTGTTTTTTTATTTTATTTTTTTATTAGCAAACGTTAGATGTTAGTAGTTAGAACAGTACCTATGAGAGTTAGTCTTAACACCCTTGCTAAGCACAAAGTGCTTGCCTCCTAATTCAACTCTCCTTAGGGAGAGTTGAACCCATGACCTCTCCCTTGGTACTAAGCTCTGAGGAGAGTCATGGTGGCCAACTATGTTAGGCCTCGTTAGTTGACTGCCCTTTTTTGTTGACGACTCATTTTACAAATGTGATGGCTTACGTTGGACATTTGTTCTTCTGTTTTTTTAAACATTCGTTTTCTCACATCTATCAGTTTGAGTAAGATATTACTGAAAGCAAAAGAGATGTTTCCTGTTTTTTTTTTCTGTTTTTTTTGTACTTAAACTTCAATAAAGAGATATTGAACACCGAAAGACATGCTTAAGGTTCTACCAAGTGCACAAGGCATTCCTGTGGACCTCTAGAACAAGCTATGGGAAAATTGTATGCTGTCTCCGATGACAGTGCATAGAAGTTTTACTGAAGTAACTCTATGATTTGCTGCAGAAAGACAGTGATGCTGTCAAAGAGGCACTTGATCCGCTGAGTGAGGTTGGTTGTGCAAACAAATGGAGTTCTCAACCGTATGTATCACGTCATATGGTCAGTGTCCATGACTAGTCTGAAGTTCTGGGAAAGTGCTACTCAAACATTAGCCACATCTACAAATCTATGCATAAATGTACATAAATAATGTACATCTGCTTACTGCTTTGAAAACTTTATTAATTAATGTACTTGGTATCAAAATAAAGTAATGCTAGGCATCATGAAAAAAATATCATGAAAATGATTATGAGAGATTCTCTACCTTTGAATTACACATACAATAAAACACCACACACTAATCAAAAGATGAAAAATTTTCATGATGCATTTCATGATATTTTTTTCATGATCCCTAGTATTATTCATCAAAATATAGAGTTTACCTGTTTCAAATTTATGTGGCAGACCTCTCTTCGGGAGCTGACAACTCTTGAAATTAAAAACGCAGAGAACCTTGCAATCCCAAGTGTTAGAAATGATGTAAGTTGCACTGCACTAAATATTTTGTTCAACCTGAAACAATAGAAGAGCATGCAAACCGTTGCATAGATTTCAATGGGACTAATTAGTCTATAAAAAAATTCTTAGGACTAAATGAATCGTCATTCTTCAATATGAGATTTATAGATAAATTTTTCTTTTTCTAGAGGTGGAGATTTAATTATATAAAAGTTGAGGGTACAATGATACTAAATTAAGATTATAATAGTATTGATAATCACTTTCAAAAAAATATCAACTATACAAAAAATCATTTTAAGATCATTCTACAAAAAGGAACTCTATGGGATCTGAATTTGGGTAGATTAGGCCTAGCGTCTTGTCGGTTCAGACTTGAGATGACAAATGAACTCTTACTAATTGTGAAAACTCACATTTTATTATTCTTAAAAGAAAATAAATAAATAAATTAATTAATTTTATCTAGAGTCTATCTCAAAAATGTATTAGTGTAAAAGTTAGTTTTAAATTAACCCAATTCAATCACTAACAAGGAAATAAATAAATAAATAAATAAATAAATAATAATTTTGTGGGTGTTTAATATTTGTTATTTATAAATTATTTTATTAACTATTTATTTTAGAATTAGAAATTGAACGTCCAAATAGCCTAAGGAGGTGAAATTAATAAGTTAAATCAGTTAAATTTCAAGTATTGGACCCTATGAAAGTGTAATTAAATATTCGATTCAGTTTAGTAAAATTAAGGTTCGATTAATTAGGTCCTAATTGGAGTTGATTGAGTCATGAGGAGTGAGATTTGTGATTGTTACGGATTAAATTTAGTTATGGAGTGTCCAATTGGAATACGTAAATTAATTAAAGGAAATTTGAGTCTGATCAAAAATTGAAGGCTTAAACGATTTGGGAAATCAAAATTGATAATGATAGTAAGTTTAATTTAATATTTGGAACCTTTTAGGAGTTCGATTAATAATCTGATTCAGATTTATAAATTTAATTATATTTAATTAGGCTCTAATAGAAGTGGCTCTAATGGAAGTCAATTGACTAATTAAATTATATATGGGATGTGAGGTTAGTTAATTAACTAATTTTATGTTAATCAAAATCTATTAAGATTAAATGATGCTTAATTAAATTAATCCTTGACATGAATTAAATTATGGAAATAAACTAGAATTATGTGGGTGGGTGTGCAGAGAAATCATGTGTGTGTGTGTGCATGTAAGTCTTGAGGTGGACTTCAAAAAGAGAGTGCACGTGTGCTGTGTTGGTGAAGGGAGGTATAAGTGTGCATTAGGTGTCAACATGAGAGGTGTGCATGTGTGTGCTGGTGAGTTCAAGATTAGAGTATTTTTTTGGGGCCAAAACACACACAAGTAAAGAAAAACAATGAAGAGAGTTAAGAGAATCAGGGGAAAAGAAGAGGGCTTCGGCAGACCCAAAAAAAAAAAAAAAAAAAAAACAATTCAAGTTAAATTGTGGAAAAATCATTCTAAGGTAAGAAATCTCACCCTCTTCCTTCTATTGTTTAAATAATTAGATATAAATTAATTCAAGATGAATTTTGAGAGGATTAAATGAAGATTTGTAGATCAATATATAAATGGATAGAAATTAGATTTTTGCATGTAAATCAAGTTAGGTTGTAGATTATGAGTGATGATTTCTTAAATTTGTTAAACTTGGACTCAAAATCATGTAATTAATAGGAATTAACAAGAAGACCAAGAAATCTTGAGTTACGCTTTAAGATTATGGATATATATTTGGAAATTAAATAGTAAGAGTTTGATTTATTTTTATTCTTCACAAATTAAAACCCATCCTTGCATGCATGTGGATGATCATGGAAAATAAACTAGAAATTAATTATTTTAAGCTTGATTTGTGTTTTCCTCATGAATTTGGGCTTCATCTTTACATGCATCAATGGAATTTTAGGAGATTTGAAGAATTAATTTCATGTTGGGTAGAAGAAGAACAAGTAAAGATTATTGAAGATGTTTTTGGCCCTTTAAATCTGCCAGGAAGTTGTACGAATTTTTAGACAATTTTATACTCAAAATTTGAAGATGATTTCTTCTATAAATTTGTTGATAATGATGTCTAGTTCATCCACAAAATTTTTCAACAATTATTGAGTTTTGTACGAATTTATACAGATTTTTAACCAAATCTAGAGCCATAGACAGATTTTATTATGTGTTTGAAAAATCATTAAAAATTTTATATTAAACCAAATCTGATAATTTCTAAGCAAAAAAAATGAAATTTGAGAAGTCTATTTTCATAATAAATTTTTAGATTATGTAATTGATTTATAAATTTAAGTATGGAATTAACTTAAGAAAATGTGATAAATCTGTGTCATGAACATTCTTGGAATTTTTAAGAATTATTTATAACTTATTTTTGGAAACTGCTTTATGAAAACGACCATAACCTGTTTATTGAGTATTCTGTAGATTTATATGAATTTTAGAGTTGTATGAACAATTTATTTATAATTTCATTTGCAAGATATACATTCTGAAAATTTTGGCAGATTAAGGAGGAATCCAAAAAAAAAAAAAAAAAAAAATCTCTTCAATGTTTTCCTTGGACTAAAATTTAATATGGTGCTAATCTAATCTTGTAGATTAAAAATCCATGCACGTGTGTGATTATGATTTATTTCTTCTTTTTGGTGTCTACATCATTATTTTATACCATGGTTTAAATAAATTGTTTATTTAAATTTTGTACATTGTTTACTATCGTGTGACATGTGTAATATTTTATGTTGAGAATTTTAATGAGTTGGTAAACCATTATTTGTGATTAAAAATTGAAATTATTGGTGATTAATATCAAAATTAACTGAAATGATTAACGGCATACACAAAGTTAGCAAATGACGGTTAATACCAGTTGTTTAGGGTGAGTATTGGTTTTAAAGAGTGTACGAAATTAAGGGTTGACGGTCAATACCGGTTGTTCAGGGTGAGCCCTGGTTTTGAGAATTCTCACGTAAATTGTGTTGCGAAACTCTAAGATGGCACGGGACTTATTTGAACCCTTTTCGGTATTCGGTTTTGGAATAAGGGTGGATGTGCAGGTGGCACACATGGAGGTTACGTACCCCCTGGCAGACCGTTTCCTTGGGGCAGACCACGGATGCCACTGCTTGAGTATATAACTCCAGACGTGGGCATCCCTGGTGGTTACGGTTGGTAACACTTAAATATTTGACCAAGGGAGGGTTTCAAATTAACCGTTGCCATGCTTAGTGGTTGGTAAGTTAAATCTCTTTGGTGAGATTTCGAGTGTCACCTAATTTATTAAAATTATTGAAATTATTTTAATGGTTGTAATTTATGTTTACAATTATATTGTTATCTCATGTGTATAATCTCATTATTTTTCTCTTAAAAAGAATGGTAGGTTGGTTATGTTTTCTTACTGTGTTGCAAAACTCATGGCATATATTTTGTTGCCCTGGCGTTTTATGCCAGGTTTTATGTTCGGATTTTAATGAGTGGGCATTTTTCTTATGATGAAATACTGCCTCTGTTTGTCATTTTATTTATTATCTTATTATTATTATTTCAACTGATGGCATTCCTATTATGCTTATTAAATGCTACCTGTCATTCTGTTACTACACATTATACATTGTGGGTATTATTATCGGGGTGGGTATTTCGGGTTGTAGTATCTTATTGAGCTCGTCGCTCATTGGCATCCTCGTTGCCCTGGCGTTTCATGCCAGGTACCGAAGAAACCGAAGGAAATACCGAGGTGTTGAAAGGCAACATTCAGCCCTGATTAGCTTGAAGCGTGCCAAAGTTCCATGAACCATTTTTTTGAGTTTTCTAGTTTTTCTCGAGTTTTTTTTATTTGTGTACTAAGACAAAGTTTTGAGTTTGACTGGAGTTGTAATTTAAGAACTTTTAGTTTTGGGGTTGTTAATACATGGATGATGGTAAATTTGGTGGCAATATTGATGAGGATTCTTAATTAAGAAAATTGATTTTAAGTTTTAAACCTTATTATGATGTCCCCATATTTTGGGGCGTCACACTAATATAGTGTCGGTCCGTTCCAAATCCAATTCAATCTGCACTCGATCCAACATGATGATTGCCCACCCTTGTATGAGAGGGATTAAGGAGTCATTTCACCATTGCAGGAAAAAGACTCAAAATAAACGAATTGATTGAAAATAAATAAGTTGGGTTGAATTTACATATATATATTTTTTTTGATTAGCAAAGAAAAATTTCATTTAACAGCATGAAATTAAAGGTACAGGAAGATGAGAAGCATCGAGAGAGATTCGGTAGTATAAAAATACCCCTACTACTGCTACTCGCAACCATACAACCAACCCCTAAACCTCTCGATTTTTTTTAAATAAAGTTAAGAAGAACTTAACTAGAAAATTAAAATACATGAGTCCCCGCAAAAACAAACCACCAAAACACCCAAACCAAACTAAACTAACTAAACCAACACCCAAACAGCCCGAACTAAAAACCCATCTAATCAGCCACCCAATATTTTAAACCCTACATCACTCCCAAAGCTGCTGCCCTACTAATCACCACCCTACGCCTATGCTGCAACACAGCCACGCCTAGCACCTAAGCTGCTCCAACGCCCACCTGCTACACTCCACCGCCACCTGCTGCACTCCACACCCATCTGCTACAACTCCAAGGCTGGACATCTCCATGGCTGCCTCATTGCCAAAGCTCCACTCCTGACAAAACTTATTCAAGCTCGTTGCAAGCTCCCCCACAGCACTCCTTGCAAGCTCCCCTCAGGACCCCAAAGCTGCTGCAACACCCAAACTCCCAGCACCCACACCGGCCGAGAAGACCCCAAAGCCACCACACCCTTGCTGAAGACTCCAAGCTGCTGCAACTCCCCTGCACAACACCCGCAGATCCACAGATCACAACACCCGCGAACACACCCACAGATCACCTTCCGAGCTGCTGCCAAACTCCATAACCAACAGGACATCTGCCAAACTCCACACACCCACCGAACACCGACCACCCGCTGGGACACCTCTAAACATACGGTAGAATTTCACCCCTCAAACTCTCACTCGAGGAGGAGCGCTCGAATGAAAACCGGAGAGAGCTGAAACGCCTACGAATCAGAATGCACCCCTCAAGCTCCTACTCACCAAAAGCGCACGAATGAAACACCTGGACTCCCCTGATGAATCAGCTATACCGGCAAGGTTGAAGCACAAGAAAACAACCGAAAACAAACCAGAGCAGCCCCTGAAGACACCAAAAAACACACCTAGGTGGGAAAATGGGAGACTCAAGTTTATTGAAAGAAAAAGCTAACAAAACAGCCGCCAAAACGAGCTAGGCCAGCCGACCGCCATAGCCAAAGGCGGCGGCCGGCCAGCCCAAAAAAGAGGCCGGGGAAGGAGGTTTTTAGAGAGAGAAGTTAGAGAGAAGGAAGAGGAGGTTGTATGACATCCATTTTGTTTTGGGTTGAATTCACATATTGAATATTTGTATATGAGAATTTTGATTGATCGTTATCAAATTTAGTGAATTTGAATTCACATTTAGATTTAGATTAATGATTAATAAGATTGGATTATATCAAATCTAACCCTTTTAATCCTTTTAACGGGTTATTCTACCCCATTTATTACCTAACATTTGTTTTTGGTTATATCCCAAAATTCAAGACAAAAATATTAATTTAATTTTCCCTCCATGCGAAGCGTCGATATCGTGGTCTGATAGGTAACCATCAAGCAAACCTGAGAATGGTCTTTTACCAACCCCACCATTGGTAAGTTTTGTCACCTACCATTTTGATCAAAAGTTGGTGGGTGGGAGTAGGGTAGAGACAATAGGCAAACAATTTGATATTTTACTTATTTTAATATTATTTTTTGGAAAATAAAAAGCAACACTACGATGTACGCAAAACAAAAAATTCCAAGAATGAATAGGATATGTAGCTCATAATAGTAGTAAGAAATAATTAATTCAGGATTTATTTAGGAAGTAGCTTATTTTAGAGTTTATTTATTTTTTATTTTTTAGTTAAACTATGAGATAAAATAATTAAAGTTTTTGAAAATATATTTTGATTTTTTACATAAAAATATGTAAAAAAGTAATAAGATTGAGGAGAAATTTTTTATTTTTTATATATTTATTTATTTTTGATTTTTTTAGTATTTTTTTAATTTGTTGACTATTTTAGTCTATTGCTAAACAACTCATCATGGTGAGCATGATTTGATTTGGTTTGATTTTGAAATAAACCAAGACCAAATACTATTTACAGTTCCATAAACCAAACCAAATCATGCTGTATATAAACTGTGGGGACATAATTTTTGAATGACAACACGTGGCCGAGGTGACACCGAAGTGTCAGCCGAGGTGTCACGTGTCTTGGTCATGATGCCGAGATGATCTCGGCCAGGCCGAGGTTATCTGCGAGAATACCGGAATCCGAGATAAGCGGATAAGGGACAAGAGTCCTAAAATGGGAGAAGACTTCAGTTTGGGTAAAGATAAGACTCTTAGAGAGTTTATTAGCAGTAATCTTGAGTCCATTGAAGTTAGGCTTCTATTGGGACTAGGATTATGTTGGCTATAAAAGGGAGGCACCCCCATGGGTCTAAGGCATGGCTTTTGATATTCTGTCTAGTGAGTTAAGTACTGTTGGTTATCTTTGAGAGATATGGAGTACTGACTTGATCGTCGGAGTACCCCCGGGTAGACGAGCCACCGCCGGAGATTCTTCTTTCTGTTGTAGGTCAGACAGGTGCCATCTACTCTGCCGATGTTCTCCAGTTGAGTACTAAGTTGGCAGTGTGGTCGGAAAATCACCCACATAATTTGGCGTCGTCTGTGGGAACGAAAAGATAATAGATGGCCAACGACGGACAGAAGGAGAAGGTTAGGGACGACACCCCTACTGAGAGTGGGAAACATATTGACCTTGGCGTCGAAGAAGACAACTACAACGAAGAAACTCGTGATAAGAATCACGGAGAAGAGGACATCGGCCAGGAGGGCGACGTGCCGAAGAAATCAGACCGAAGCGAGTATTATAACGAGGACGACCTCCAGGTATGGAAAGAAAGATGCTTACGAAGGGACGACGAGATAAAGGGAATGACGAACAAATTGGCGGACTTGCAAACGGTTGTCAATTTCATGATACAGAACAACGTCATGCAGCCACCGTTCCCGTCACAAGATACGCCGACTCCAGCAGCCAAGAAAGATGCCCATGCAAGGAGTAGAAGACAACTCCTACGACTCCTCAACACGATAGGACCAAGGAACATTCTCACTGGCCTTCAAGGGAGGTCGGACGAGGAGAATCCAGAAGGGGACATTCACAGAGGACACATTGCACCAAGGAAGTTGAGTCCAAAGAACATCGGCATGTTTAGGGGAAGGAACTCTGTTTCGATGCGACCAATGGAGGGAGGTCCAAAAGGACTCACAATGACACAGGAAGTAGTGCACCAAAGAGGCTGAAATCCGGAGATAGCCGAGCTCCTGGACGAACCACGGAGGATCTGAGGGATTACCTCCAGAGAAAGCGACAAGATGCCGAGGTGACCTCACCTGTCAAGCTGAGGACACCGTTCTCGATAGAATTGGACAAATTTGAGGCCCCAAAAAGGTTCAGTATGCCAAGGTTTCAGATATACGACGGTAAGTCGGACCCGAACTTTCACGTCGGCTTGTACCTGAACTCGATGGCATTGTACACCGAGAACGAGCCATTGCTCTGCAAGGTGTTCCCCTCATCCTTCGGAGAAATTGCATCGGATTGGTTTCACAAGTTGCCGAAAGGAACTGTGAAAACCTGGGAAGGCCTGACCGAGATGTTTGTGGCCAGGTTCATAACAAACAAGCTACAGCCATTGAGGGTGGACGCCCTAATGGCCCTGAAGATCGGCGAGGATGAAAGCCTTAGGACCTATGCCAAAAGGTATTATGAGGTATTCAACCGAATACCAGGATGCCAAAAGGTATTATGGCGGTCGTGTCGTTTAAAAGCGGCTTGAAGGATGACTGTTTGCTTCGAAAATCACTGGCAAAGACATTGCCGAAAAGCATGGAGGAGCTGATGCCAGGATAGAAAAGTATGCCAAAGCCGAGGAGGACACGCCGGGGACAAAGGCGTCCAAACCAGAGAAGAGAAATGGTTCGTCGTAGCGAAGCCGAGATAACACTGGATATGAGAAGACAAGAGCTCAGCCCAAGTAAGCAGATCCCGGATTCCAGATCTCGGATCCCAGATCCCAGAAGACAAGATCTCAGCCTAAGATGATTAAGTCCGAGAAGAGAAGAGCTTACCGAGATGATGTTTAACACTTGTTGAAATTTGTGAACAATTTACAAGTTGAAGTTAAACCGAAATCATTGTTTAACACTTATTGAAATTTGTGGACAATTTACAAGTTGAAGTTAAACTGAAATCATTATTTAACACTTGTTGAAATTTGTGGACAGTTTACAAGTTGAAGTTAAACCGAAATCATTGTTTAACACTTGTTGAAACTTGAGAAAAGTTTACAAGTTGAAATTAAACCGAAATCATTGTTTAACACTTGTTGAAATTTGTGGACAATTGACAAGTTGAAGTTAAACCGAAATCATTGTTTAACACTTGTTGAAACTTGAGAAAAGTTTACAAGTTGAAGTTAAACCGAAATCATTGCTTAACACTTGTTGAAATTTGTGGACAATTTACAAGTTAAAGTTAAGTCGAGGTTAAACCCTTGTTGAAATTTTATGAAAAAATTTACAAGGTGAAACCAAGGTTATGCCAAGAAAAGGTACTTGGGTACTTACTGAGGTAAATCATCAGTTTGTATAACCGAGGTGTGTCACCCCGAGATGGTTGCAAAGGAGGACGGTTTCGGCTGAGAAACTTGAACGAACTTAGTCGTTGGTTTTAAGGCATTGATGAAAGCAGACTATAGGTCTTGGTCATATTGAGCCGACGAGTTCTGACTTCGGCAATAAATGATGAAGCGAGCTTAGCCGACGTGCTAAGTGGAATAAATGATATAGGTTCCATCACCTCAGGATGTCGAGGTAATAGAACCTAGGGGGCAGTTGTGGGGACATAATTTTTGAATGACAACATGTGGCCGAGGTGACACCAAAGTGTCAGCCGAGGTGTCACGTGTCTTGGTCATGATGCCGAGATGATCTCGGTTAGGCCGAGGTTATTTGCGAGAATACCGGAATCCGAGATAAGTGGATAAGGGACAAGAGTCCTAAAATGGGAGAAGACTTCAGTTTGGGTAAAGATAAGACTCTTAGAGAGTTTATCCTAATCATACTGGGAGTCTAAGATTAGCAGTAATTTTGAGTCCATTGAAGTTAGGCTTCTATTAGGACTAGGATTATGTTGGCTATAAAAGGGAGGCACCCCCATGGGTCTAAGGTATGGCTTTTGATATTCTATCTAGTAAGTTAAGCACTATTGGTTATCTTTGAGAGATATGGAGTACTGACTTGATCGTCGGAGTACCCCCGGGTAGACGAGCCACCGCCGGAGACTCTTTTTTCTATTGCAGGTCAGACAGGTGCCATCTATTCTGCCGGTGTTCTCCAGTTGAGTACTAAGTTGGCAGTGTGGTCGGAAAATCACCCACACATAAACCAAACCAAACCAAACCAAACCAAACCAAACCGAATCATGAAAACGTGAACACTTCTAGGTAAAGGGTTAACAACTTATGAATATATATAGAATATTAATAAGATAACAAATTATATAAATGTATATATCTAAACGGTCTGGTTCAATTTCTATTTAGAATCATAACTATAAAATTATAGACTGAACTGTATAGTACGGTTCACTTATTTTAATAATTAAGGGTTCATTTGTGATGTGGGTTGGCTTTTTAAAATTTTTAGCTTGGGGCTAAAAAAATCTCGTTTGGGATGAGTATTTTGGCTTTTTTGATTTTTGTGAGAGAAAAAATAAAATGAATATGGTTTAGATGTGACATTTTATCTTATTGGACAAAAAAGTCTATTTTGTTTTTTTGTGACTAAAATAGCTCCAACCTCGTCCAAACCCACATGCTAAATGAGCACTAAAATTGAATCATGTATTGAGAATACTAAACTTAAATAGTGTGATTTTATCTAGATCGGATTAGTTTACTATTTTTTCAATGTTTTTTCTCAGTTCTATGACCTATACAATAAAAAAATGTCTATAATATAGAGAAATGATTAATCTTTGTTATTCATAATATTTGACCCTATAACCTACATCAATTGAATTAACCTAATTGAGGGCTGGTTTGATAATTAACTATCTTAGTGATTTTTTGATTTTTTATAATAAAAAAATTATGCAGAAAAATAAAAAGAGTAATGTGACAATTTGTAGTAACTTTTTACTTTTTGGTAAAAACTCATACTTGCCAAATGAGACATTGAGAGTGTAGTTTACTTGAAATATTTTAATTATTCTTATATTTTTTGTTTTTAAACACAATCATAAAATAAATGTAAGAATATATATAAAAAAAAATGAGAAGTAATTTCAAATTAATAGAGAACGAGGCAAGTTTGGCAATGCTATTTTAGCTTAAAAAAAATCAAAAAATAACTATAAAAAAAGACAAATATTCCCTTTATTTTTTACATGTATTTTTCGTAAAAAAATAAAAAAGTTAATCAAAATAGTTAGTTTCTAAAACAACTGTGTTTTCGGGCACATATATGTCATTTACAGTAAGTTACTATTTTTTTGGGCTCATTTTTGGATCATCCAAAAGCTAGGGCTGTTTTAGGAATTAATTACTTTAATTAATTTTTTAATTTTTTATAAGAAGAAGACATATAAAAGTAAAAAGAATAATTAACATTTTGATAGTGACTTTAAAAAAAAATTAAAATAGTCTATTGTCAAAGTTGCCTTCAATAAATGAACAATTCTTGGACAAATTATAGTATTTTTTTATAACAACACTACAAATCCAAACTTATAAACTCATAATTTACCAAAAAAATAATCTATAGTTAAAATTTATTTTATTCATAGGCCCCACACTTCACTAATTTCTCCACATAAACACATTTAAGATAAATTTTAGGTAAGATAAGGGTGGGGTTTGTATCATTTTTAATATAACAAGTCTAGGAACACATATTCAAGATAAATTTTAGGTAAGATAAGGGTGGGGTTTATATCATTTTTAATATAACAAGTCTAGGAACACATATTCAAGATCCTGAATCAGAATAGGTTGTGTGATGGAGATGAGATTAAAATTATTTTATTGTAAAATCTATATGTAAAATGAATCTGAGCTCTAGGTTGATATTTCTAGATAAATTCTGGATATATTATTCTGGATTTATAGTATTGGAAAGTTAGGCTGGAGGTTAAAATAATCAATAAAGATAAAATAAGCTAAAATAGTTAATAAGATAAAATATCAATCATTTTACCTTTTCTCTCATCATTATTAAATCAACTAAAAAAAAAAAATCAACTATCATTTTAAATACAACTTTTTAAAAACCAAAATAAAATAAAATAAAATAAAATAATCAATTCAGGATTTGTTGAGTCCAACTACAGTATAGAAAAATGGTTTTCTTGTACCACACATAAAAGTGGAATACCACTCTCAACACAGTTTTTCCACCGGAAATCACCGGTTTTGCAGGTGGTGACTTTTTTTTTTTATTTATTTTTATTTTTTTATGCAATGGGAAGATACAGTAAAAAAAAAGAAAAAAAAAAAGAAAGAGGTACACTAAATTTTTTTTAAGGATTTAAAAAATAGATCAGTTTTATAAAATTTGACATAATTAATTGTATTAGACTTTTTTTAAAGTTTAATTTACATAATATTTAATTCATTTATTTATAACATTTTGTTAGTTGTATGAATAAAAAAATTGATACTATTTCTTTAACATTGAAATATTATTTTATCTTTTTTTATTCTTGTGTTTACATACAATCTGTATTAGTTACAATTGTTTTAACTTTCCGAAATAAGAGATCATTGTAATTATATTAAACTTATGAGGTTTATTTTATTTAGTAATAAATAGACTTACATCAAATGGTAAGTAGAGTCACATTAAGTTTTAAGTTGTTTATTAAGGGTGAGTATAGTTCAATTTGGTTCATTTAAAGTAAACCAATGACTAAATGATCAAATTGCTTACGGATTCATGAAATTTGAAATCAAATCATAAAAATCTTATAACCAAATCAAATTGAACTAATAAAATGAAGTTCGATCTGGTTTGAAATCACATTTTTCACAACATAATCACAAAATATTACTCACAATTTATTTGAATATATATGTCAGTATTTTGCAAACAAAAGTATTTTAGATGATTGTTTAGAACTAATTTAACTACTATACAAAATCACACTTGCAAACATATAGGATTAACAACTTATGTACAAAAATTTAAATCTAATCAAGTGAGTGTATATAGTAAATAAATTATATATATATATATATACATACATACATATATAAACAAATCAATTTGGTTCCAAATCATAATTGTAACTATAAAATTATGGACCAAATCATGAAGTATGGTTCACCAATTTTAAAAATTAAGACCAAATCATGTATTAAAAAAATAAATCAAACCATGCGGTTTAGTTTAAGATTGAAGGCTACTTACTACTCACTGAACAAACTTTTAAAGTTGTGTAATCTAATTTTAAATTAATTTTCAGTTATACAATACTAAGTTGTTTTATTGATAAAGTTGTGTCTTGTTACAAGAAGTGACAAGTAGATTAGTAACAAATAGTAAATATATAAGAATTGTAAATATAATGAAATATTAAGTGGTAAGTAAAGTCACAATGCGTGCTAAGTAGAATCAAAACATGATAAGTATTGTTGTAACAACCCGACCTATGATTAGTCGATAAATCATGATTAATTATGATTAATGAGTAATTAAGATAAAATTCTGAATTATTTGCATGTGTTGCATTATTTGTATTTCTATCTGTTTATCGTAGGAATATCTGTTTGAGATTCTGTTAAATTTTGCGAATTGAAGGTCTTATCAACATTCGATCATGAAATTGACTTGATTTTTGAGTTATTGGGAATATTTAGAAAGTTATAGTGGGTTTAATTGAAATTCGATTCGGAACGAATTAATTAGAATTAATAATACCCATATGCTTTGGTTAAGCCAGTGCAATTAATCCTTCTTAATTGAGCCTATATAAGGCATATGAGACTTCAAGACTACACGTTACATTCTCATTTTCTTCCTCCTTGAGCTTCCAACGTGTGAGAGAGAGAGAGAGAGAGAGACTTAGGAAATTAAGTTCAAACACTTGAATGTTGTAGAGACTTGGAAGTTTTGGCTTGGAGACTCAATAATTAGCCAACTAGAGCTCAACTAGACATCTAAGGTATGGAATCAAGCCTCTAAATTTGAAATTTAGTTGGTTAAGGCATGAAATCAAGTGAGATATGGAAATCAACTTGAGAATTGAACTAGAAATTGAGAGATTGAGGCCATACCACGCATGCATGCACATTATCTTGCATTTTGAGTTTAATTGCTAAGAATTCTCACATGCATGTCTCAATTCTCCCTTAGTTTTGAGAGTTTATCATGTTTTCCATCAATTGATCTCATTTAATCATGTTTAAAAAGTTTTGAAGTCAAGAATTGTATGCATGTCATGGTTTGAACATTTCAAGTTTGAGTTTGAGTAATTCACATGCTTTTGAGGCTTTGTTTTTGCAAAATTGTTTTCAATTTATGAAGTTTTATGAGTTTATATATGTTTCCTCAAGTTTTGGGCCCAAAAGGATATGAATTGTAGCTTTGAATTTGAGTTTTGGGACTTGGGAGTGTAATCTGGAAATTCCATAATTCGTCTTATCCGCTCGAGCGACGGATCCTGCGCTTGAGCGACTATCTTTGTCTTTGCATCCCCGCTCGAGTAACCAAAAGTTGGCTCGAGTATAAATTTCATGCTCTTAGAAGTTTACACATTTTGTAGACTGCTCGAGAGACAAGAGTTGCGCTCGAGCGAGGACCTCAGTCTTACGCTCGAGCGACCGTCGAGTGTGTGTCGAGCGGAAAAATTAAGCAACCAGTACTTTTGCAGAGTTTACAGACTGCTCGAGCGACCTCTTATATTTTTGAACGCCCATTTGAGCAACAGAAGTTGCGCTCAAGCGAGACCCCTATTTTCAGCAAGTTTTGTTAAGTGTTTTCAAGTGTATTTTAGCATTCTCATTGCATCCTAGGCATTTCTAGGCCAAGGTTAAGATATAAGAATGAGGATAAAGGCTAGAAAACACTAAAAAATACGTGACATAAGTTAAGAATTATCCGGGTGTGTGTTTCAAGTATGTATCTGTTATGTTTGTGTAGGTCATGCGCCGTAAGCTATTTCATTGCTTGCCTTGTTGACAATTCTGGAGCTATCTATGAGTAATAACTTAGTAAAGCTATATTCAACTTTATTTATTTTCTGTATATGGAATAAGATCTGTTTTATAACATGTTATATATTTTGTACAATGAATGATTGTCCAATTTCTGACAAGTATTCGTGGCAACAATTTCGTGGCTCAAGTAAGTTATCTATTCTTTGTCCGGAGGTTCCTTTATGGAACTGACAAGTTATCCATACCCGATCAGAGGTTCTTTTATGGAATTAACAAGTTATCTGTTCCCGGTTCGGAGGTTCCTTTATGGAACTGACAAGTTATCCATACCCGGCCGAAGGTTCCTATATGGAACTGATACGTATGACCCTTGTTGCTCTGTATGTGATCTGTTAGCGCTAACAGATGTACTATGTAAGGTTAAACACGAACTCTGATTTCTGTTTATGACTCGAACAAGAACGTGCATATGAATCTGTTTCTGTTTATTGAATTAGTTAACGGACATCATTCATTTCACTCTTTACTCTGTTATTATTCACTGGGCTTCCGCTTATTATTTATATTATCTGTTTATGGGAATGATGTATGACTAATGTCTTTTTATGACGCCACAAGTGTGTCTATAAAGCTTTAAATTATCTGTCCCATGTATGTCAGCACAACTCGATGGACTATGTAAGTTTTATATTTACTTCCGCAGCTCCTTATATTTTGTAATGCTGTTCGGAGGCCTTTGGTAATCTAAAGATTACTGGCTGGTTACGATATTAACCCCTTAGGGGTGGCTTTGGGTTATGACAATTTTACTTATAAATGGTAAGTATTTAATGATATTTTACTTATTACTCAATTAGATCTCAGTTACTTCTCAATCAGACTTTACTTGCTACTCATTCATACTCTACTTACTATTCCATCAAATTTGACTTACTATTCAATCAACTATGATTACTACCCAATAAAATCCAGTTACTATTGATTGGTAGTAGAATGAAAACAAATTGTAGGTAGAGTCACAATAACTGACAAATAATAAATTAAAAATATGAATTTTAAATTATTAAACAAAATGTAAAATTTATTAGACTTCATTTAGTATTGAAAAAAATATCACTTCATTTGACTTGACTTACTATACAAAAAAAATATCCCACGTTATTCAGGGGAGTGGTGGTTCCAATAATTTATTAGATTTAACTTGGTACTTATTAAGACATCACTTTATTTGATTTGATTTACTACTCAATTAAATTTCACTCACTACTTACTATTTCATTAGACTTTACTTACTATTTAAGAAAACCCTGCTTACTAGTCCATCAAACTTGAGTAGTAAGTTTAAAATGAGTAGAAAGTTGTTTCATAATAAGTAGTAAGTTTAGAACGAGTGGCAAGTAGAATAAAAAGGTATGGTAAATAGAATCAAAACGTATAGTAATTATGTTTATAAATGGTAAATACTCGGTCATCTGATGGATAGGGTGCATTATTTTTTATCTGTTCCAATTTCGGTCTCTTCTTATTTCATTAAATTGCACTTACTACTATATTAGATTTCATTTACTACTTCATTACTTTTGGCTTATCATTTCATTCAACTTCAATCGTACTTACTAGTTGATGAGACAACACTTACCACTTTTTTACACTTTACTTACCATTCAAATAAACCCCATTTACTGCCACTTCATTAGACTTGACTATCACTGAAATAAACTTCAGTTGCTAGATCTTTAGACTTGATTTACTATTCAAATAAACCTTACTTACTACCATTCAAATAGACTCCACTTACTACTTCATTATTCTTTGCTTACCATTTCATTCAACCATACTTACTATTTGATGAGACTCCACTTATCACTTTTTTTACACTTTACTTACCATTCAAATAAATCTCACTTACAACCACTTCATTAGACTTGACTATCACTTAAATAAACCTCACCTACCACATCTTTAAACTTAATTTACCACTCAAATAACCTTACTTACTACCATTTAAATAGATTCCACTTACCACTTTTTTAAACTTCACTTACTATTCAAATAAACTCACTTATCACTTCATTAGATTTGACTATTAAACTTGATTACTAATAATGATTAAACATGACACTAGTATATTACATGTGACACTCATAGAATTCACATGTGACTATTAACAATGATTAAAATAATACTAATAGATCACATGTGACAACCTTATTTAATACATATATACATCACACTTCACTACAAGCCTAACTAGTGAAAATGCCTAACAAAAATCTAAAAATATTACATCATCGAGCTCTACAATTAGTCTTGGTAGCGATGATGATTTTCAAAGACCTCTAACAATTGATTGGGTGTCTTGTGTGCCTTTTTGGGTTACAATCTTACTCAAAAAGATAGGACCAAATTCAGTGTCCGATCTGTCTTGTGTGTTTTTTTAGGTTACAGTCTTACTCAAAAAGGCTACCGCTGTTACAATCCTGTCTCTCGTCGCCTTTATGTCTCCCGTCATGTTGCCTTTCTTGAACGTCTGTTTTACTTTTAGCTTATCCCTTTCACTGCTCTAGTTATTAAAGAGGATTTGGTTCACATTAACCCATTTCCTTCTGAGATCTTGGCTGATGAGTACATCTCCACTCTTCATCTTGAGCCCATTCCTACTTCTCCGTCTGCGTCACCTATGGCTCTTTCTCCTCTTTCAGCTTTTTCTTCTTCTCTCTATTGTTGGTCTATTCTCGTTGCCAGGCTTCTTCACCACCAGTTGTCTCTACTATTGTTGCTGCTCCTTCTGTTTTTGACAACTCTGATTGTGCTGCTCACCGATATCCTACTCGTCAGAGTCATCCTCCAAACAGGTTGGGTTCGTCTAATACATGTTTTTCTATTTCCTATCGTACTTTTTTGTCTGTTATTCATTCTTTTTCAAAACCTCAATCTTACACGGAGGCTTGTCAAGATCCTAATTGGGTTCAAGCTATGGAGGATTAGTTGTTTGCCTTACAGAAGACTAACACTTAGGAGTTGGTTCCTTTGCCTGCTGGCAAGAATCTGGTTAGTTGCAAATGGGTCTATAAAGTCAAGACTCATTATGATGGTTCTCTTGAGCGATACAAAGCTCACTTAGTTGCAAAGGGTTTCTCGCAGGAGTATGGTATTGAATTTAAGGAGACATTTGCCTCTGTTGCCAAGATGACTGCTGTCCATACCTTGATTTCCGTTGCTGCTGTTCGACATTGGCCTCTTTATCAGATGTACATTAAGAATGCTTTTCTTAACGGTCATCTCACTGAAGAAGTCTACATGCGTCTTTCCCCTGGCCTTCTCCACCCCTTTGGACAGGTTTGTCATCTTCGACGTACTTCGTATGGTTTGAAATAATCTCCTCGTACTTGGTATGATCACTTTTAGACTGCTGTTACCGAGCTTGGGTTTCATCCTTTTGCTTCCGACTCTGTTTTGTTTTTGAGACATTGCTCTCTTACTCTATGTGGATGATATGATCATCACTGGCTCTGACTCTTCTGCTATCTCTGAGGTCAAGCAATATCTCTTCTGCACCTTCGAAATGAAAGATCTGGGTCCATTGCGGTATTTTCTTGGTATTGAGGTTGCCTCTTCTCCAAAGGGATATTTCCTATCTCAGGCAAAATATGCTAATAAGGTTATTCACCATGCTGGTCTTACTGATGCTAACCTATTGAGCTTAATGTTAAGCTCAACTCTACTGATGGTGTCACTCTAGATGATCCCACTATTTATTGTGAGCTTGTGGGTTGTTTAGTTTATTTGACTGATCTTGCTTATGCTATGCATGTGGTTAGTCAGTTCGTTTCTACTCCTCACTCTACCTATTGGGCTGCTTTGATTTGCATTCTTCGTTATGTCCAGGGTACCATCTTTCAGGGTTTACTGTTGTCCTTTACTTTCTTTTTAGACTTGGTGGCCTATGTTAATTCTGATTGGGCTGATGATGTTAATGATCGCAAGCCCACCTCTGGTTTCTGTATGTTTTTTGGCAATTCATTGATCTCTTGAAAAAGCAAGAAACAAACTGTTGTTGCTCGTTCTACTGTCAAAGCTGAGTACCGTGCTACGGCTCAGGCTACTGCTGAGCTTGTTTGGCTTCGTTGTCTTCTCTTTGATTTGGGTATCCCTCAGTCTTCTCCGACCTCTCTCTATTGTGACAACCGTCGTGCTATTCAGATTGCCCAGAATACTATTTTCCATGAATGGACGAAACACATTGAGATTGATTGTCACTTTGTCCGACAGCATCTGTAGTCTGGCTTTCTCTTACTTCCTTTCATTTCCTCGGCTTTGCAACTTGCGGAATTCTTCACCAAGACTCACACTACCGCTCAATTTCAGTTTCTTCTTAGCAAACTCTTTTTTGCTGAAACACCTTGAGTTTGAGCGGGATGTGAGAATATATTGTATATATGGCATGGTTATGTATATTAGGACTTAGGCGTTAATTAGGCGTATGTATTTCCATTTTCAGTCATTCCTTGTTCAGCCATAGATTAAGACTATATAAACTGATGAATACTTTCTAAACATTAACAATTGAATATGCAGAAAACCATTCGAAAATCTTATAACTTCAAGATGTAAAGAGCCTTCTTCAACTTGCACACTTTCCCTTTAGTTTTCTAAGACAAAAAAACCTATAGGAAATAAATAAATAAATAAATTGGGGCCCACAGATTTTCTTACCACATTACACAAAGGTACTAGGGCACACATTAATAAGTAAACATAAACTTTGTGTCGAGTGGTAATAAATACAATTGGGTTGGACAACCTTTGTCTAGCGGGAAGAAATTTGTTTGCATAGCATTCTTGTAAGAACAACTGCGAATGATAATAATGGCATCACCTATATAATGCATGTTTACAATGAAAATGGTGATTTCAATTGTGTTTATCTATAGTTTTTATCATTAAATGTAGCTTTTAATTTATTATTATTTTTAAATATTTTTATTTATTCCACGTGCTACCTTGTATTTATTTCATACGCACCATTGCTTTTGGAATTTTTGCTTTCAGGAAGTTATTGTTCTGGTAAGTTCTGATATGGATAAATGTTTGTATCATGCAGATATTACATCCAAGCTAGGTTACATAGATGTATGTAATCTCACACCACCAGTTATTGCAATTGAGGTCTTTTCCCTCTCTAGTTCTTTTGAAATTCTAAATATATATATATATATATATTTTTCTTCGGTAACTAATATCAAATTATTCCTTTCTTTGGTTCCATCTATTCATAAATTCATTTCTAGGAACACCCTTCAAAAAATGCCTCTCAGGATCTCATGTACTGGTGGACTATATATTTTCATTACCTTTTTATCCCACTAGAAGTGTAGAAGTACATTAGAATGACTGTTCTTGTTCTTCCTTGCTTACTTGATTTTACATTTTGTAGGCACTTGAACAAATTGAAAGCTTTCTGAAGAAATAGGGAATTGGCTGTTCCAAGGACCTAATTTGCTTTGCCTTCTTATTTCAAATAGTTGGGTATTAAACCCTACCTAAGCCAGAACAAATTTTTTTTTAAAAAAAAAAAAAATATTTTTTAAGAATTAGTTACGGTAGTCCTATGTTTCTATTTTTTAGTAGGGAGGCATGGCATGTGTTGTGTGTGACAAAAATATTGATGTTTCTAGTAAGGCGTGAATATTTTGTTCATTAAACTCATAAACACACCTGGTGCATTGGTTAGGCCAAATGGCATCACTACGAACTCATAGTGGCTGTAACGGGTTCGAAATGCAGTCTTAGGAATATCTTCTTCCCGAATACGCAACTGGTGATACTTAGATCTGAGGTCTATCTTTGAGAAACACTTTGCCCATCTAAGCTGATCGAAGAGGTCATCAATCCTAGGTAGTGGATACCGATTCTTAATGGTGACTCTATTGAGTTGGCGGTAATCAATGCACAACCTAAGTGTCCCATCTTTCTTTTTAGCGAATAAGGCTGGTGCTTCCCATAAGGACGTGCTTGGCCTTATAAATTCCTTGTCCAACAATTCTTGCAACTGTGTCTTTAGCTCTCTCAGTTCAGCTGGTGCCATACGATGTGGTGCCATTGAGATCGATGATGTGCCAGGTTGTAGTTCGATGGTAAAGTCTACTTCTCACTTTGGGGTAGTCCTAGTAATTCCTCCGGAAATACATCAGTATACTCGCGTACCACACGAGGTAGCCCTAGTTCCATATGGTCTCTGTCTTCCAGAACTAAGCTGGCTAACCATCCAGCTAGGTGATCGTGCCATTTTGATTTTCGAAGTGTCGGTGATAAGGAATCTTGTCTATCCCCCTTAAATTGGAATCGCGTTCCGTTCTGAGAGTAAGCAGTCACCGTTTTTCGATAGCAATCAATGGTGGCTCTATGGGCTGATAACTAGTCCATTCCTAGGATAACGTCAAAATCTGACATTTCCATGATTCGTAGGTCGCAAGTCAAACGCAAACTAGAGACTCCTAGTTCACATGATTTGCATACGAGATCTACTCGAGTTTGACCTCCTAACGATGAAGCTACACTCATAGGTGTTTCTAATCGTTCAAGCTCTAATCCCAAGATTCACACAGTTGTAATAGAGAAGAAAGAGTATGACGTGGCTACGATAATAGCATAATTAGCATAAGAATTCAAATGGAATTTGAACAGACGGTACAGTCGGATGACATGATGGTTTTGAACTTTTAATAGGGTTAAGATTATGGGGTTGGTGACCAAACTAGATATTTGAATTGAAATTGTGTTTGTCCATACACATTTCAAAGCAAATACCTAAGATTCTTCACCCTGTAAGGATTAAAAGAGTGCAACTGGTTTCCAAGAGAACAACATACAAGATACAATAATCAAGGCTCAAAAATTGCCAATTGATCATCTTAAGGCAATACTTTGTCGAATTGGAAAGGTTCAATGAAGATACAGAAGTGATGATTTTACATTCGACAAATTTGGTATCAAGCGAGAGAAACAGTTAGGATCAAATAAGGGTAGTTACTATGATTAGCATAAAGCTCGCATAAACTATGAGTCACATAACTCTATTCCGTCTAACACATGACATTACTCCTCAATTGAGGTTAAACCTCTTCCCACCGTCTCTAGGTATTCTAACCTAGAGCTCTGATACCATGTTGTGACGCTCCACAATTTAAGGACATCATAATAAGATTTAAAACTTAAAATCAATTTTCTTAATTAAGAATCCTCATCAATGTTGCCACCAAATTTACCATCATCCATTAATTAACAACACAAAAACTAAAAGTTCTTAAATTACAACTCCAGTCAAACTTAAAACTTTGTCTTAGTACACAAATATGAAAAGAAACTAGAGAAAAACTAGAAAACTCAAAAAAATGGTTTATGGAACTTTGACACGCTTCAAGCTAACCAGGGCTAAATGTTGCCTTCCAACACCTCAGTGTTTCCTTCGGTTTCTTCGGTACCTGGCTTGAAATGCCAGGGCAACGGGAATGCCAATGAGCGACGAGCTCAATAAGATACTACAACTCGAAATACACACCTCGATAATAATACTCATAATTAATGAATAATGCGTAGTAACAGAATAACAGGTAGCATTTAATAAGCATAACAGAAATGTCATCAGTTGAAATAATAACAATAGATAATAAATAAAAATGACAAACAGAAGCAGTATTTCATCATAAGGAAAATGCCCACTTTTCTTTTTAAATTCTCATAGATTTAGTTTATCAGATAAGTTTAAGTGACTCCCTGCGGAGCACTATTTCCACTCAACCGCTAAGCAATGGCCACAGGCAATTCTGACTCCCCCTTGGTCAAATATTCAAATATTACTTACTGTAACTACCAATGATGCCCACGCACCAGGGTTACGTACCCGAGTCGTGACATCACGGTCTGCCCCAAGGGAACGGTCTATGTTATGACACCCGCACCACCAACCTTATATCGCCTACACCGATAAGAGCCGAAATACTTTCCCGTGCCATGTTAGGGTTCGCAACTCACTTGCGCAAGATTCTAAACCGGGCTCGCCCCATCACTTTTAAATTTTTAATGTATCATCGGTTCGATTTCGTGTTTCTTTACTTCGTCGAATTCACATTTTTTATGCATATGCGAGTTTTAGTTTGAGAATCACAGTGATATAATGTTTATATAGCACAAACAGTCATATATGACAACCAAAATAAATGTGATAGAGTGTCTTAGGAATCATCACAAGATTTCTTAAGAATTCACATACTTCTTCTTTCAGCATTGTATGGTCAAACAAAAAAAATATGAAACCCATACCAAACGATGTTCAACCATTATAAAATTTTAACTGGTGCTAGTTCATCGAGTTAGGAAAATATTTCGAGAAGAATACCAGGGCTAAAAACGATTTTAAAATGGAGAAATAATTTTTGGAAGAAAACTCGTTTTCTAGGACAGTGAGTTACATTACCCTCCAGCACAGGTGTTCTGTGTTCGAAAAATAAAAAGGGGCCTCAAACGGTGTCGAAAAGGGGCATGGTCAGAATGGTTTGCTAAATTTTTGAGTTTAGAACATATTTCCAGAGGGGTGTGAAGGCTAAAAACCAGTCGAACATGGTCAAATAATTTTTATAAGAAAACTGGACAGATTCTGTCACATTTGGAAAAATTGACATTTCTCTCTCGATACTTAATAAACAAATTTGAAACTAGCGGCGTTTGAAAGGTAACTTAAAAATATAACTTTTTCGATTTGAATCAATTGAAAATTTATTCTGGGGAATAAACGGTGACCTGGTAAAGTCAGCATTGCTGCTGCCTCCAAACAGCAATGAAGTAAAAATATATTCAGGCCATGAAAATGTCAGCACAGGTGTTTTGTGTTCGAAAAATAAAAAGGGTCCTCAAACGGTGTCGAAAAGAGGCATGGTTAGAACGGTTTGTTAGATACTTGAATTTAGAACATATTTCCAGAAGGATTCGAAGACTGAAAATCAACGGAAGATGGTCAAATAATTTTTCTAAGAAAGCTGGACAGATTCTGTCGCATTTTAGTAAAACTACAATTTCTCCTTTTAGATTTATCCATTTTTTGTGAAATCAGTGGAAAATGAATGATAACTCTTATATCTAACTATTCCAAGTGGTCGTGCAGAAAAATACCATTTGTAGAGAAAATGGGACCTATTTGAAGCCACTGCTTCTGCTGTGTTGTAGGCGACGCTTAGGAAAAATATTTGTTTCGGTAAGAAAATTGTGTCCAATGATTTTATAAAAATTTTACACAGTGTATAACACCTATATCTACTTCCAGTATACACAGATTTTAAACATCAATTATTTTCAATTTATTAGAGCCCTCTTTTTATCCAATAAAGTCTGAAACAGTGAAGAAGAATCTAAGTTTCAGATAAAAGGAAGCTATTCTCATCTCATTTTAGTCTCTTGCAAGATTATTTCAACAATGGAGAATATTGAACACATAAAAATAGTAGCTAAGCCATATATCTATATTTGCAAGAAGGAATATGAAATTATAACATAATGAAACCCTCACCCTATCAAAATTTCAAACATGCATTGCACGGTACTATTTTGCTATATATGACTTAACCATGCTTAGTCTTGCATATATAATTTATATAAATTCAGTTAGAAGTATCTAAGGAGGATAGAGGTGATGTATTCTTACCTCAATGAAGTAAAAAAAAAAAAAATTAAGTGTTGAGCCTTTCTTCCCTTCTCTTCTCTACTTTCCTCTTGCTTTCTCTCCCTCTCTTTCTCTTTGTTTTGCTCAGTTTCCTGTGTGTGCAATGGGGCTGAATAGTGCTCCTAATTATAGGAGATTGAGGGCCTAATTTATTATTATTATTACTATTATTATTTTATTTTTACTTTACTTCTCTTTTGGCTTAGGAACTATGATCTAAGAGGCTAGATTGTAGTTGGTTTGCATGCTGTGGCAGCCTTGACAAAGGCTTGAGATTTGCCATATGCATGTAGGCATGGAGTATAGCAGTGGGAAAAGGCATACATTGGCATGCTTGGGTTGAATCCCTTTGGGAACACTTGTGGCAGCAAGCAGGGCATGCATTGGCAACACTTGTGGCAGCAAGCAAAGGCATGCATTGGCACACATTGACAAAGGCTTTGATTTCTTTTTTTTTTTTTTTTGTACAAAATAAAAATCAATTGAATATATATATATATAACCTAGCCACTAGATATTTTGCTCCCTACTATTCTCTTACTAACTTAGTTATTATTTGTTTAACCCATTTAGTTTCCACAACTATATTTAGATACAAAATTTTATTTTATTTTATTTTATTTTATTTTATTTTATTTATTATTATTTATTTATTTTTTCACAGAAAGATAAATAATTTTATTTAAAGGAATCTAATATTGGTATTAACCATGATGCTATTAACATTATAATTCCATAATTTAATAATCACTGTTAACTGACTTAATATTATTATTAATCAAACTAATTAGTTGTTTAAAAATTCAGGTTCTCACATTTATCTGATTTTTTATACATATTTTTACATTATTTAATATATAAATAATAAATATTAAATGAGCCAGGTAACGAGCCTAGCTTACGAGCCAAGCTTTAAAATGTTTGGGCTTCTTTATTAAAAATTTAATGAGCTCGAGCTCAAGCTCGAACGCAAAAAAAAATTTAATGAACCGAGTTCGAATAAGCTCTTATCGAGCCGAGCTCGAACCTCTTCACGAACGACTTTATTCATTTGCAGCCCTAGTTGTAAATATGGCTAAAACAGTTCTACCTACAAAGTCTCATTTATCTGTTCCTTATAATAGTATATAACAAAAGCTGGTTATTAGCCGTTGCATTCTGTTTGCTAATTCTGGTATGTAATTTACAGCTCTGAGGTGATTGTTCTTTTTTGAACAGATAGTACTACTAATTAGGAGAGAAATGACGGAGTTAGATGCGATTAGCATTCTTAAGATTGCTAATTTTGAAATTATTAATCCTTTTGGATGGTGTATCATATTTTTATGATTGGTTTGTCCTAGGGATTCCTAAAATTTTATTTTTATTTTGTCATTCAATTAATCTAAATCTCTCCCTAGACCCCTCATTTTGTATCTCATCTGTTTCTTGGAATTTAATAGTACAGGAATACCATATCAGGTAGATTATTAATTCGGATCCTAATTTTCTTAATCAAACTTGAGATATGTACTTTATCAAACTATTAATTTAATCCCAAAATTATATCCGCCTAAACAAATCACTACCCTGTAATTGCTTATGGGACAAGTTGGGAAGGAATAGTTCCAGCAAAATATTGTTTTTGAGTGCGTCTTCAACTCTTCATCAGATGAAAACGGTGCTCTAACATTTTTTCATCAGTATGGTATCAAATTGAGGATGTTTTAAACTTTTCATCAAATTAAGGATGGCTAGAGCCTTCATTAAATTACTATAGATAGCTGTTAGTGCAAGAGCACTGGACTATTAGTCGGTTATTCGGCTAGTTCTCTCCTTGAACATCCACTTCTTTGCAATTTACACTGGCCGGTCGATTAGCTGAACATCCTCTTGGTTGTCCTCTAGGTCAACTGGTGATTTGAGAAAAAAATCTCCATTGGAATGCTTGATATCAGATCAAGATTTTACTTAAATTTAATAGGAAAAAAAAAGAGTAGACGTTAGAGATGCTCTGACGAAATACATGTATTTTGTAAAGAATTTACAAATTAAACGAAGTAAAAGTTGTCTTTTTTGCTAAAAAGGGTTCCACAAGGGAGTAAAAATTCCTACATAATTTGATAAAATATTTGGTAAAAGTTCAAGGGAAAATCAAAAACAGTTCTTTGAGATTTACTTAAAATGTAAATTGCCTATGTAATTTTGAAAATTACATTTCATTCTTTTAAGTTTTTAGTTGCATAACAAATTCAAATGATCTATTTTATTAATAAATTATTAAATCAATTAATAATTGAAGTAATTTTTTTTATTATATATGAGAGTAATTAGAAATTTAAGGCTATGTTTGGTTGTATTCTCAAAATATATTTCCACCCGTCCATTTGTGCTTCGCGTTTGGATACAATTTTCAAATTGTGCTTCCACCATACAATTCAAAATACATCTCCACTTCCCGTTTGGCAGATTTCTCCCTTCGTTTCTCCACTATGAAAAGCTTCCAACAGTACATACTCTGTGTCTTTGATATTCTCCATTTCTAAAAAGCTTTACGTGAAAGAAATTTAAAGCTGAACTTCATGAGTCGTCTTTCTTTCTTTGAACGATCACAACTCAAGATTCTTCACGGGTCATGTTCCTCTCTGTGAGCTGAGACCTTCAAATCTAAATCATGTCTGTGAACCCCCTTGTAACATGCCTGGAGAGTACTCATGTGTGTTAAACAGTTCGGACCCTTAATTTCTTTGATCTAGTCTCATGAGTGCAATGTGAAACATAGATGAGAGTCCTGATTTGGCAACTTTATAGAAAATCCATATTTATTACAAAACCTTTTGCCAGAAATGGACTGCATCATCAAAGCTCAGAGTCGCCACCTAATATTTTTGGGAAATTAGGAAACCCATGAGTCGTGCCAAGGCCATTGTTCGTCATAACCAAAGTTGTCTCGGTTTGAAACCTTAGGTATGAGAAGGGAAGGTCATTAATTGAGCACCCCTATTTACCCGATCAAAAGATCAGCCTTTACTAAACTATGATATGAATTTTATTTACTTTATATGTTCATATTTTGATTATTTAATAAATCCTAAAAATTACTATGTGAAGCATACAAGTATAGACTGTGTTATTTATTTGGAATAATTTGATTTTACGTATTTTGAAAGAGTTTTGAAGATGTACAACCCAAAAAATCAACATTATTCCAAATTAAGCAACACAACCCCCATCCACTGGCATTCATACAGTTATATCAAGTAAACAAGTAGCCACATGGTAAGATGCTTAAATATAATAAGGAAAACACACACAGACGGGATGCTAAAGCATAAAAACTTACATGTTTGACGTCCTGTGAACAAGTTACAAAACAAAGTTAGTAAATCATGCATGATCTTATATACAAAATACTAATACAATTCACTCATGAGATGCAACTAAAGATTCGACTTCTAAGATATGACATGTAAATCATCTCAAGAACATGAGGTATCGCATATAATCACATAGGAATTGATTAAATCTACAAATGCAAAATTAGCCGAATCAACATGCATGAAACATGGATGCAAAGCAAGGATATACTAAAAAAATAAAATAAAATAAACATGATGCATATCCACAAATAAGGAAAGCAAGTAAAAGAACGGGATAGAAAAAAGTGGGGCGGGAAATTATTACAACACTTTGAATAAATTATTACAGACCAAATGAGAGAGAGAGGAGGGAATATTGCAATAAAATAAAATAAAACCTCACAAAACACTCAAAATAAAAATAAACAAAATAAAAACTTCATGTTCCTTGGAACCGTCGTCGGAAATTGGTCAACATTGGAAGATTACGCAATCTTGTCCGAAAGAAACTAACCGACCGGCCAAATAGGCGTGCGAAACCAAGAAAATAAACAAATAAGAAATATGTAGGTGGCTCAACTAACTACTATCAGTTAACTTATAGCACAACTAATATGAAACAAGAGCAAGCAAATAATAATAATATAATAATAATAACAATAATAATAATAATAATTATTATTATTGTTATTATTATTTATTATTATTATTATTATTATGAGCTAAACAAACCACTTGGATTATAACAACACACTATGAAATATAGAATAAGAAAATAAATATGAGATAAACAAACCCTTGGATTATAATAAAACATTATGAAATATAAAGTATGAAAATAAATACGAGATAGAAAATATAAGAAAATGAAAGATTAGAAATTCATCTTGCAAAGAAATATTAAACTTCTTGGTTTCCAAACTTCCTCTTGATCACCCTCAAGTTTAGGAAGTGTGTTCTCAATTCTCAATTTGAAACTAGAATTTGAGCTTAGAATGATGGTTTTGAACAAGGGTATGATCACTCTTTTCTTGGCAAGAATACTCTCTCTTTGATTAAGACTTTGAGTGATTTTGACAAGGGAAGATAAGATGAAAGAGCTATGTAACTTCACTAGTTTGGCATGATAACTCTCTTGTTTTTAAGACTTTCTTTTCTTTCACATTCTAACCCAATTTTAGCATTCTCTCCCTACACTTCTCTTCTTCAAAAATTCATCTCTAAATTCAAGATTAGAGCTCTCATTATATAGCCAATGCAAGTGGGCAATGGTGGAAGACAAAGTGGAGGATAAAGTGGAGCATTTTTTGGAAGATAATGGAGTTAATGGGGGACAATGTATAATGAAGGTGAATGATGAATGGTGATTGTGGTGTGTGATTATGAAAGTAGATGGTGAATGAAGATAGTGGGATGTGATTATGAAAGTAGATGGTGAGTGGAGATGGTGGGGTGTGATTATGAAAGTAAATAATGAGTTGAGATAGTGGGATGTGATTATGAAAGTAAATGGTGAATGGAGATAGTGGGATGTGATTATAAAAGTAGATGGTGAGTGAGCATGATGGGGTGTAGTTATGAAAGTGGATAGTGAGTGAGAATGGTATGATGTGATTATGAAAGTAGATGGTGAGTGGGGATGGTGGGATGTAATTCTGAAAGTGATGGTGAGTGGGGATGGTGGGGTATAATTATGAAAGTGGATGATGAGTGGGGATGATGGGATGTGATTATGAAATAGTCAAATATTATTTGGGGGGAAATATAACACAATGTGATGCTTTGGCAGAGTGGTTAAGGTTTAAGATGTAGAGTCTTAGGCTAGGGGTTCAAACCCTTTCACTAGCATTCCTTAAATTCTTTTTTTTTTTTTTATTTTTTGGTAAACACAAGTCAGCGCCACATCATCAGCAAGGACCAATCCAGTCATGCCACGTCAGCAAGATCGCCACGTCAGCGTCACAGTCAGCAATAATTGAATATTCTACATATGGACAGAATATTCCCTGACTTAACAGAATATTCCCTTATATAACAAAATATTCCTTGAGTTTTGAAAATTACAACTTGGCCTAGAAGTTTCAAATAATTGTGTTATAACCCAGATTTCCGGAGAATTTTTCAGTGAGGCCCTCGGAAGTGTGGCGAAGGTTTGATCCTAGCTAAACGAACCATTCTTGACGCAACCGTGAGGTCAGAATATTCCCTTGGAAAGGTAATTTGTGGCTGTTTAGGGTTGAAAACAGGGCTCAAATTCTAAGTTTTCTTATTGAGGATTCTGTGAGAAACACCTTTTTATTTTGTCATCATAGGGTAATTAAAAGAAAGCGCCCAAGTCTTAGGGCCGGTCAAAATGGGGTGTCTACACCCCTCTCCACCCATAAAATCGCATCCACCATCTCCCACAAATCAAGTGAGTTGCAGTTTGTGCGTTGTGGAAGATTCACTCTCTGAGCTACGAAACAACGACAAGACCAAGGTCACATAAATCACAAATTTCTCTCAAATTTTAAATTACAACTCACTGAATTCCTCAAACATCCCAAATTCATTCCCAATTTATCTGTGTCAGGCCAAATTTGTGAAGCGTATTCTCGAATCAGACGCCTACCGAAGAAACGCACATCCACCCACTGTACCCACTCCGTCACCGGTGACAACTATTCCATTACTACTGCCCTGGTACGTATATCCTTCAATCGATCTGCTAGTCATATATCCTTCAATCCTTCAATCGATCTGCTCTGTAATAGTTGAGAAGTATAAATGGTTCTGATCTGTCAAACCGGTCGACCGCCAGGACAACTGGCCGGTTGTCCCACCGGTCTTTCGGCCAGTCGACCGCCAGTCCAGCTCCCTCTCCTTTGGGTCGACCGCCACTCACCCCCTTTGATGCTTCTCTTCTTATGCTCTCCTTCTGCTTATTGTCTACTGTGTACACTTCTTTCACAAACTTTTTGCATGCGATATTCTGCTTTTTCTTGTTGTATCTGTTTTTCCCAACACTGTTAACAACTTCAATTGATGAATTTTTTTTCCTAGTAATATTTTGCTTTTCCTTGTTGTATCTGTTTTTCCCAACACTGTTAACAACTTCAATTGATGAAATTTTTTTCCTACCGAAACATAATTGTAGATGATTCTTGCATTGATTTGTTTAGATATATAAATTGTGTGTTATTAGATAGATGGCAACAATTTTGATGACAATTAAGACACAAGAATGTGGAGTTCCAAAATTGAAATGAATCTAATAAACATGTTGAGAGATGAGGTACAAAAAAATATCAAACAACAGGCCGTAGTACTATGTGGACAGTTAGGCATTGGAACCATTTTGCAACTGAGTTGCAAAATCTATATGGGTTTCGATACACACCAAAACAAGTGAGACAAAAATATCAGCGACTGAAAGCTGATTACCAAACCTTCAAGCGATTGCAGGCACAGACCAGTCTGGGATGGGATCCCATTGTAGGAACGGTTGTTACATCCGATGAATTTTGGGATAAGGTATTGAATTAACCTGTACCCTTTTTAATTTTTTTTGTAACATTTGATCACACGTACAGTATGCTTATTTTTAATATTTTCAATTGTTGTAGGCAACAAAAAATGTTAACAAATTTAGGACAAAAAGATTTGGGTATTTTCAAGAAATGGTCGAAATTGTTGAAAATTGTTGTGCCATAGGGGCCTTGGCCGGTGCATCCACACAAGGAACCCCTGACTCTGATGAAAATGATGAAGTACTTAATAAATTTTGGTCGCCTGGAGCTGGTGAGAGTAATGCGGCTAAACCTATTGTTGTTGACTTATTCGGCGATGAGTACATGCAACCATTGAAAGGCAAAAGCTATAAGAGGGGCCCTGCCAGACTAATAGTGGTCGTTCTAAAAGGTCACGGTCAAGTGGCTTTGATGATGTCTGCGCAACTTTCACTACCTACGTACAGGCAAAAACAGAACATTCCCATGCTCGATCAACAGACACAGAGGCTGTAAGTGCAGGTGGTGATGACTATTCTCTTGATGCATGTCAAAATGCCCTATTAGAGCTTGGGGACATACCACTGGTCCAGTACATTAGGGCACTGACACTATTCAAAGACAAGGAATAGAGGAGGTTTTTTATGTGTACTCCTGCCCATGTGCGCCTAGCTATGATCCTAACTTTGCAGTGAAGGGAGAAGTTGTGGCTTGATCGAGCTTGCAATTCTCTTTGTGGTTGTGCAACATGATTTGATGATGTCTATTTTATTTTTATTAATTTTTTTTTCACCTGATGACATTCTCTTTTTTATCCGTCTTTCTCTGTTTATTTCTATATTTTTTGAAATTGTTTCTATTTTACTTTTAGATGTGATTTTATTCTTCTGCGTTCTTTCATGTCTGTTTTCTTATTTCTACTTCAACTTTCAATTTTACACACAGCATACAATATGAAAAGGTAATAATGACAATATGACTAAATATTAATATGTTTTTTCTTCGCATGTATATTTCCATCTAGTTCGATAAATGACTAAGGTTGACAAATTATAGCCAGTGGTTTATTTTAGTTTCACTAATAATGGTAACAGTTAGCATGTTGTTAATCATTTTTTTATAATTATGCATTATTGTGATGTAGCCGAAACAATATGTCATCCGACACAGAAAACAATGCAATGGAGAGGTCATCAGAGGAGGATGAGGTTATTGAAGATTTTATGAATTTTTGATGATTGTTTTTATGAATGAGCATATGAATGTGTCAACCAGCAGACGACCGCAACGAACTTGTCCATTTAAAGGTGATGATTACATCTTCAATTATTAAATGGTCATCTAGAAACAATGATGGACATCGTGCGAATGGATGCCCAAACATTCATTTTATTGAAAGACACCTTACTTCAAAATGGCTTTGTCGAAACTGAACATATGCATATCAGTGTCGAGGAATCGCTTGGCATTTTTTTGTACACTTTCACACAAAATGACCGGTATAGACTACTAGCCGATAGATATTAGCACTCCACTAAAACTATTTATTGGCACATCAAAATTATTATGCGAGCACTGTGAAAGCTTGCATCAACGGTTATCAAACCACGTAACCAAGATGAAAAACCGACAAAAATTTTAAATGATAGGAGGATTTTTTCCCTGGTGCAAGGTATAACTACATGTTTGTCCTGTAAGTTTTCAATAACAATAACGAATTAATTATTTTTTTTAATGTTTTAAAAGTAATATCTAGGTTTGTTTCGCATTTAATGTCAAACTAATATATTTCAAGTATGATTGTGTCGGTGCTATCGATACCACATTGGTGGATATGTGGGTCCCTGCCTCAAGACATAATACATTCCGTGGTCGCAAAGCTACGGTATCGCAAAATGTACTCGCAGCTTGTAATTTCGACATATTGTTCACATTTATCAATTCTGGATGGGAAGGTAGCGCCCACGACAACGCAGTTTTAGTTGACTCAATTACAAGAGCTGATCTATATTTCCCACACCCACCTCATGGTGATTGTCACCAAATAACACACTGTACTGTCTTAAATGTTGATTTTTGTGTACATGTATTTGACAGAGCATTGCCTACATTATTTACATGTAGGCAAGTATTATTTAGTAGATGTTGGCTTCACGAACATGCCTGGATTTCTTGCCCAATTTTTTCCCAACGCTATCACTTGCAAGAGTTTCATAGCCGTCATTATTCTGGACCTAAGGAATTGTTTAACCATCGACATTCATCATTACGCAATGTCATAGAAAGAATATTTGGTGTTCTGAAGAAGCACTTTCCAATATTGCGGTCCATGCCCAATTACAAGTCCACAAGGCAAGGACCTCTCGTGATTGCATGTTGTATAGTGCACAATTGGATCCGTTTGCATGTAGCTATAGACCCATTCTTCATGGAAGCTGATAATGAAATGGTAGCAGAAGCAGAAGCAGTAGCAGATGGGTTTGTTGGAGGCCAAGTTGACTATGTTGACATGTCACAACGTGGGATGCGTACCAATCAAACTTCAGGGATGTAATTGCTATTGGTATATGGCAAAATCATGTTGGCCATGAGTAGATTTGTGATGTAAAGAAATAATGTGAATTTCGTAGTATTGTATGTATTATTACATTTGACTTCTTTTTTTTTTTTAATGTGTAAAACATTTGAAAATATTAAAAAAAACAAAAATATTTTTAAAAAAAAATCAACCATAATTTACAAAAAAATAAAAAAATAATTTTGTTGGAAAATTTTTTAGTAAAACAAAAATATTTAAAAAAAAAATTTAAAATTCATCTACCCTGTTGGTGTTCTATAAAATCAACCATAATTTTAAAAAAAAAAATATTAAAAAGAGTAATTTTGTTGTAAATTTTTTTAGTAAAACAAAAATATTAAAAAAAAAATATATATATTTTAAAATTCATCTACCCCGTTGGTGTTCTAAAAAATCAACCATAATTTTTAAAAAAATATTTTCGTTGTAAAATATTAAAATATTTTAGTAAAACAAAAATATTTAAAAATTCATGTACCTCGTTGGTGTTCTACAAAATCAACAATAATTATAAAAAAATATATTAAAAAAATTATTTTTGCTGTAAAATATTAAAAATATTTCAGTAAAAAAAATATTAAAAAAAATATTTTAAGATTCATCTACTCCGTTGGTATTCTACAAAATCAACCGTAATTTTTAAAAAATATTAAAAAAATTTATTTTGTTGTAAAGTATTAAAAATTCAGTAAAACAATTCAAAAAATATTTTAAAATTCATCTACCCCGTGGGTTCTAAAAAATCAACCATCATTTAAAAAAATATTAAAATAATTTTGTTGTAAATATTAAAATATTTCAATAAAACAAATTATTTAAAAAAAAACATTTTAAAATTCATGTACCCCGTTGGTGTTCTACAAATAACATAATTTAAAAAAAAAAAATTAAAAAAATTATTTTTGTTGTAACATATTAAAATATTTCAGTAAACAAAATTATTAAAAAAACTTTTTAAATTTATCTACCTTATTGGTGCTCTACAAAATCAACCATAATTAAAAAAAATTTATTTTTATTGTAACAATATTAAAATATTTCAGCAAAACAAAAATATTAAAATTAAAAAAAAAAACATGTTAAAATCTAGCCTGTGAGTGTTCTAATAAATCAACCATAATTTAGGAACCAAAATATGATTGTAGACATATTTTTGTTGTATATTTAGTAAATAAAAAAAAAAAGACTTATTCCGAAAGGTTGCATAGTGTCAAATGAGGTACCAACTTATAAATCAGACGTACATTCTTATACCTATAATTAGGTGCTACGCACAAGTTACATATTTTCAGAACCTTCCCATGAAAAACTAATGGGTAAAATACTAATCAGCTTGCTTGTTTAGAGTTTTCAGAAAACACTTTTCAGAAAATTCTACATTCTTATTTTCCGTGTTTTTTTGTTTTTATTGAATTTTTTAAATATTTTAAGCAATTTTTTTACTTTTTAGACACACCTAACATAAATACACCTAAAAAGTAAAAAAATTATAAAAAAATCTTTTAAAAATTCACTAAATACCAAAAATACAAAAAAATACAAGAATTCAGTACATTTTTTGTATTTTTATGTATTTATTAATTTTTTAAAATATTTTTTCACAAATTTTTTACTTTTTAGATACATCTAACTAAGGTGCATCTAAAAAAATAAAAAAAATGTTTAAAATTTAAAAAATATTCACTAAAAACAAAAGAATACGAAAACCAAAAAATTCAATTTTCAAAAAACTTAATCCAAAAAACTCAAATCAAACACACTGAATATAATTACTCATCGTCGTTTTTAATTAATTCCGTTTGATTTTTTACACACAATAAACCGGTTACAAAGATTTTGAATGGATGGCCCACATTAAAGAGTACAACTAATGGCTGGTAATTAATTTCATGTGTGGTACCTCAAAATCAGATTTGCGTACTATAGGACATGCTTGGTTATCATTTTTCAAAAATATATTTTTTTAAAATTTTACTTTTTATTTTTTGTATTTTTTTTATTTTTACTGAATTTTTAAAATATTTTGAGCAATTTTTTTAATTTTTAAACATACCTAACATATATATACCTAAAAAGTAAAAAAAATTTGAAAAAAACCTTTTAAAAATTCACTAAATACCAAAAATACAAAAAAAATATGAAAATTCAGTACATTTTTTGTATTTTTATGTATTTATTAATTTTTAAAAATATTTTTTCACAAATTTTTTACTTTTTAGATACATCTAAGTAGGGTTCATCTAAAACAGTAAAAAAATGTTTAAAATTTTAAAAATATTCACTAAAAACAAAAAAAATACGAAAACCAAAAAATTCAATTTTTAAAAAGCTAAATTCAAAAAACTCAAACCAAACACACTGATCGCTATTCCCAAGAGTGGTCACGCGGAACATTGTTTGAAGATTGACTGGCTAGACGAGTCAGAAGATGCAGAGTTGGGAGGGCAGCAAATATATATTATATATATATATATATATATCAACAATGCTAGAGACCCCCAATGGGGTGACCCCCAGGAAAACACCCCCCCCTCCGCGCCACGTGTCGGCCTGGGGTTGGATGAAATAAAAAAAAAAAACAGTTTTTTGGGCCAATCACAGGAGACCCCAGCACCCCCACTGGGGTCTCAAGCTTTATTCTATATATATATATATATATATATGTGTTGTGTTTGGGAAGTAGCTATTTTAAAAAAAAATTAGCTTGCTTGGTTTCATTTTTTTAAAATATTTTTCAAAAAATTTTATTTTTTATTTTTCATATTTTTTTGTTTTTACTGAATTTTTTAAATTTTTAAGTAATTTTTTTACTTTTTAGACTCACCTAATATAAATACACCTAAAAAGTAAAAAAATATAAATTTGTTTTTTAAAAATTCACTAAATATCAAAAATATAAAAAAAAAATACAAGAATTCAGTACATTTTTTGTATTTTTATGTATTTATTAATTTTTAAAATATTTTTTCATAATTTTTTTACTTTTTAAATACATATAAGTAAAAGGTGCATATAAAAAAGTAAAAAAAAAAATGTTTAAAATTTTAAAAATATTCACTAAATACAAAAAAAACGAAAAAACTAAAAAATTCAATTTTCAAAAAACTTAAATTTAGATTAAATCTAGAAAACTCAAATTAGACGCATTGAATTGGATTTTTGACTATTTTAATTTTTGTTTTTTAGAAGGTAGATTAAATTTTTGAATTGATTGTTATATTAAGGCCTTGTTTGGGAAGACTAAATAAGTCTGCATTTTTTATCTTTTTATCTTTTTTGAGTCACATCAATCAACATCTCCTCTCTACTTTTCTACATATCTTTTTATAAAAATTCAAAAAATACACTTATTTAGAACATTCCAAACAATCCCTAAAAAATGTATTTGAAATGATATTTAAGATTGAAATGGTAAATTTATCCCTAACCTTATTTTTTTCAAAATTAGGCCAAGTTTGCCAACACCAAAATAATTCATCTTTTTATCTTTTTTTATCACATCACCTCTCTACTTTTCTGCACATCTTTTCGTAAAAAGACAAAAAATACACTTATTTAGACTATCCCAAACAACCCCTTAATTTACAGCGACAAAATAGTCATTTAACTGCTGTGGGATGGTAGTCATAGGCTCAGCCTACACTGTATTGGTGACAGTGTAGGCTGTCGCAGCCACTGCTTTTATTTTTTTTTTAAATCAATGGGCTAACCAGCTACTTTTTGAGGCTAAAGTTTTTTTTCACACTTTGAGAAATAATCTGTAGTCACAGGCCACTGCTCTGCTTCATTATACTAGAAAGAAAAGATCTGCTCTCTTTCTTACTAGAAGGAAAAGATCTGCTCACAAATCGATGGTAGCTTATGAAGAAGAAGATATCGACACGGTAAAGAAGTCATGCGGAACATTGTTTGAAGATTGACTGGCTGGACGAGTCAGAAGATGCAGAGCTTGGAGGGCAGCAAATATATATATACAGAGAGTCTCACAGACACTTTCTTTTTTTATTCGAAAGACTGCTATCTTTCATATATACTTATTTTTTGATCAGTCTTTCATATATACTTAGAAGGGAAAAGATTTGCTGTACGTGAACAGAGTCACAGCTTATGAAGAAGAAAATACCGACACGGTAAAGTGGTCACGCCACGCGGAACATTGTTTGAAGATTGACTGGCTATATAAAATTTGCTCACAACTCTATGGTGAAGACGTTAACAGACAGAGTATATAATATTATAATATTATAACCCAAAAAACAATATATAACATTATTATATACTATTTTACGTGATATGTATTACATTGAGTATCTATATGGTATCAATTAATATTATAGTTATTATATACTATTTGACGTGATATGTATTATAAGACTGCTCTCTTTTATATATATCACAAGGGAAAAGATTTGCTCACCACTCCATGGTGAAAGACGTTATTTTGAGAAGATGGTTAAAAATAATTTTTTGATTCTTTCGTGAGATTAAAAGTTAGAAATTGATTTTTAACCCACTTCTCAAAATAGGCATATGTATATAATATCAATTAATATTATAATATTATAACCCAAAAAATAATATATAACAAAACAAAAATTAATATTATATTTATTATATACTATTTGACGTGATATGTATTATATTGAGTATGTATATGGTATCAAAATATTATAAAATTATAGTTAAATTATTATATGATTAGCTATTGACACATGTAATATGTGTACAATTAAAATAAATAAAAATCCAATCAAATCAAATTTTTATTATATATGATATGATATATAAGTGTTAAGAGTATTGTTTATTAATTTAAAGGTTTAAATTCAAATCTTATTTTTGTTAACTATCTAATTTTATTATATATATATATATATATTAAATAAGAAAATGAGAACATGTGATATAAGAAGAAGTCACCAAAGTTTGGATACTAGTGAATTGTCATTTTTAATAATAGTATAGATATGCAGAGTCCTCTTGAAATTTTTTTTTTTCAATTGCAACCTATTATTTGAAAAAAATAAATTATATTTGTTTTAAATATTTTTTAAATACAAAAATTATTTTTAATAAATTTTTTATAAATATAATTTAATAATTCTATAACTAACGATTTTAACACAATATCATTCAAACGAACCCAATATGAACCAATAGGAAGCGAGTGTTTTAGTGTGATGATGCGCAACGTACCTCAGAAAACGAAATATATTTTAGAGTTTTAATTTGTAAATTCTAATCACTTTGCTTGGTTAGGTTTTTTAAAAAATATTTTTCAGAAAATTTTACTTTCTTATTTTTCGTGTTTTTTTGTTTTACTGATTTTTTAAAATATTTTAAGTAAGTTTTTTTTACTTTTTACACATATCTAACATAAATATACCTAAAAGTAAAAAATTTGTGAAATGTTTTTTAAAAATTCACTAAATACCAAAAATACAAAAAAATACAAGAATTCAGTATATTTTTTATATTTTATGTATTTATTAATTTTTAAAAATATTTTTTCATAAATTTTTAATTTTTAGATATATCTAAATAAGGTACATCTAAAAAACTAAAAAAAATGTTTAAAATTTTAAAAATATTCACTAAAAACAAAAAAACATGAAAACAAAAAAATTCAATTTTTAAAAAATTTAATTCAAAAAACTCAAACCAAACACACTAATGTGATATTGATGTGATATATAAGGCACATTGATAGATATTTTGACATTATTTCTTTGTTTTTCTTTTTAAATTTTTCCTCTCGTTTAGAACTCTAGTTTTAAGGATTGTATCATTCACTTTATTTGTTTTTGGTTTTTCAAAAACAATTTTTAGAAAATTTTACTTTCTTGTTTTTCATTTTTTTATTAAATTTTTAATATTTTTAGTAGTTTTTATAATTTTTTGACACACTTAACATAAATATACATAAAAAATATAATTTTTGTGAATTTTTTTTAAAAAAAATTCATAAAAATACCAAAAATATAAAAAAAAAACATAAAAATAAAAAATACAAGAATTCTATATTTTTCGTATTTTTTTTGTATTTATTAATTTTTTAAAATATTTTTTCACAAATTTTTTATTTTTTGGATATATCTAAATAAGGTATATTTTTAAAAAAATTAAGGTTACGTTTGATAGAGTTTTGTAAATATGATTTGAGAGTATGAGTTGTATTTTGAGTTTGTGAGTTGTGGAATTATGATTTGAGTGTAGAAAATTTGTTTCGTTATGATTTTTGAATAGAATGTTGAATTGAGTTTTGAAATTTTGATTTGACATCTGAAGTAAGAAAATTTGTTTGGTTATAAGTTTTGGAAAGAATTTTCAAAACTTAATTCAAATTATTATAACTCATAACAAAACACACTACTTTCACCCTATTGAAAATTATGTTCAACACTCGTAACCAAACTCTTTTTAAAATTCAATTAAAAAAATTATTAATAACAGAAAATAACATTAATCAATTTTTTAATTGAAAATACTACAAAGGAAATAATTTTTTTTCAAAATAAATATTCAAAAAATTTAAATCATAAATATTTAAATAATCTAAAAAATTTAATAAGTAAAAAATTAAAATAAATATTCAAAAAATTTAAATCGTAAAAATTTAAATAATTTAAATATTCAAAAATTTTAAATAATTTAAAATGTTAATATTTTAAATTTAAAAACAACTCTACACTCAAATCGTAACCAAACACATAAAATAAAACTCAATTAAGAAATTATTTTTAAAACACATAACCAAACATATAACTCGAAACTCCATACTACTTTCACAACTCTCCACTCAAATCGTAATCAAATACATAACAAAAAAAATTAAAATATTTAAAAATATTTTTATAAAATAGAGTTTGAATTTATTTTTATAAAATATTTTAAAATTAAAAAAATTAAAATCATAATATTTTGAAATTAAAATATTTAAAAAATTAAAAACTTAAAAAAATCGTAACACATTTAAATATTAAAATATTTTAAATATTTTAAAAATTAAAATATTGATTTGAATTGAGTTTTGAAAAAGGTTTTGAATTATGTGTTTAGTTATGAGTTTTGAAAAGTAATGATTATGTTTTGAATTGAGTTTTAAGACATCGTGTAAAATTAAGATTTGAATGCTCCAAACAAACAACACACTCAAATCAATAGGTGAAACTATTAGGGGTGAGCATGGTCCGGATTGGGGTAAAACCAGGACCGATCTGTTATCTACGGTTCCTGAAAAATTGGAACCGATCCAATCCGTTTAAATCATGGAACCAATCCGAACCAATCCATTTAAACACAGATTGAATCGGTTTAGGACCACGGATTCACATAATTAAATAACAAAAAAATTATATATAACACTTTAATTTCATAAAAATATAACATAGCGCTATATTAGTTCCACAATAGCAACATGTTTTTTATAATAGCGATATACTGTTCTAGAATTTAAACGACCATAAGAAAACTGGTTTTACCATAAGAATTTAGACCATTATAAATTAAAACTAAAACTAACAAACAAAAGTAATAAAAGAAGATATTATACGAGTTTAGGTTTTATATAGAATAAGAGAAGATACTATAGGGGGAGGATGTACAATAAAAATATAGACTATTTGTATACGGTCCGGATCGGTTCCAATTCGGAATCGTGGGGTTCAATCCGGAATCAATTCGTGGACTACGGATTTTTAATTCTTCAATCCGGAACCGAACCACAGATTCAAAAAACCAATCCAAACCTATCGGATTGGACTGGACTGGATCGGATTACGGATTCACGGATTCCTTGGTCAGCCCAAGAAACTATATTTTGAAATGTTTACCAAACAGAGCCTAAAATTTTAAAAATATTCACTAAAAATTGAAAAAAAATAAGAAAAATAAAAAATTTAATTTTCAAAAAACTCTAAAACATTCAAACCGAACATAGAAAACCCATCTCGGTCGTCAATTCAATAAAGAGAAAACACATCAGAAGCAACTCTCCACCGTATGATTCTATTCAAAACAAACACGGAACAAACCCAATATGAACCTGTAATAACCCCGACCCTGATTAGTGCTAATTGAGACTTAATTAAGCCTAATAATAATTAAGAGGAAAAATCTGGAATTAATTTGCATGAACATGCATGAATTATGTGTTTCTATCTGTTTCGGTTGTCAAAACATCTGTTTGTACTTTAAACTTTAAACTGCAAATTGGAAGCCTTATCGGCACCCGATTCCGGAATTGATTAGCGTTTTGGGATAGTTAGATTTTATGTGATTTTGTGGTAGGTTCAATTAAAAATTCGATTTGGAATGTTTAAAACTGATTAAATAACATTGTTATAGTGAACTTAGCTTAATTACAGAAATGCCATTGAGTGGCCATTGTTTAATCTTATTCTTGAGTCCTACACTTAAACAAACATCTTCATTCAGCCCTTTCTTCCTTAGAAACGACTAGAGAGAAATAGGAGAGGAGGAAGCTCAATTCAACAAGTTCTAGCTTGGATTTGGAGGAATTTGTAGGCAACTTAGAAGACTTGAACCCACACACTTGAATTTGAAGGTGTAAGGTAAGAATCCACCCTCTCACCATCCTCTCATTCATGTATTTGAGCTGGTTGTTGTAGGATTCTGGGTTAGATTAGAGTGTGAAGATGGAAATGGGTTTAGGATGTTGAATTGAAGTCCATAGCATACATGCATGTGCATATTCATGGAGATTGAGTTGTTGGGTGTCAAATTTCTACATGCATGTGCATATTTTTACTAGAGCCTTTGAGTTCAACCAATTTCTGGGTTTATTGATGCCTTGGATCATGATTTGAAGCTTTGGGAAGCACTTGAATCCATGCATGTCATGTTTGTAGCTTGTTCATAAAATTTGGTTTCAAATTTGGTTTGAACTAAACACCCTTGGGCTTTGGTTTCTTAATTTGAGCTTTGAATCATGACATTATATGTGTTTACAAGTATTTTCCAGAAATGGGCCCAAGAGGATCGTATTTGGTATGTCAAAACTTGAGTTTGAGCTCGGAAGTGCAGTCTGGGATTGCCAGATTTTGATCTTCCGCTCGAGCGTGGGAAGGTCCGCTCGAGCGGAGAAAACGAGCTCCCAGCACTTTGACCTGTTTTGCATGTACGCTCGAGCGGAGATATGAGCGCTCGAGCGGGGATTTCAAGCATCCAGTATATTTTTGATGTACGCTCGAGCTGAATAAGTCACGCTCGAGCGGGGAACATTTTTTGCCTATACGCTCGAGCGGGGAAACATGAGCTCGAGCGGAACTCTGTTTTTTCTGAAAATGTTTCTAAGGCATTCTTTTGCATCCTCATTCCATCCTAGGCATTCCTAGGCCATGTTTAAGGCTCCATACTTAGGGTAAGGGGTTTTAAGTACACACTTAGGAACGTTGACGTAAATTTTGTACGTTAGAAAGGTGTGATTCATAGTGTGTATCCGTGGTGTGTTTTGTAGGTCGTGTGCCGTAATTGATTTGATCGTTTGGCTTCACCTATCGGTTTCAACGCCCACTGTGAGTAATAACTTTGTAAAGTTATGTTCAATGTTAAGTATTTTCAGTATACTATGATACGAAATGATTGATTCTTGAAAAGCTATGATATGTTGGAAATGAATGAATGAATGTCCAATTTTCTGAAAAGTATTTGTGGCACCCTTAGTCCGGATGGCCCTTGCCCGGGGGTAACAATACCGTGGCATGAGGCCCCCGCCTGGGGGATATAATACCATGGCATGAGGCCCTCGCCTGGGGGATATCATACCATGGCATGAGGCCCTCGCCTGGGGGATATAATACCATGGCATGAGGCCCTCGCCTGGGGGATATAATACCATGGCATGAGGCCCTCGCCTGGGGGATATAATACCATGGCATGAGGCCCTCGCCTGGGGGATATAATACCATGGCATGAGGCCCTCGCCTGGGGGATATAATACCATGGCATGAGGCCCTCGCCCGGGGGATATAATACCGTGGCATGAGGCCCTCGCCCGGGGGATACAATACCGTGGCTACTTGCGCGCAAGATATGAACCTTTATGGTTGTTGGTACCAACTCTGTCTGTGGTCTCTAGACCAATCTGATCTGTTAGCTAATGGGTGTACCACATATGATCTTATGCAAAATCTGAGTATGAATATGAAAACAAGTATGTATCTGTATCCATCTCTGAATTGGAATCTGAAAATGCATAAGACTCCCTTTCTGATAAGACTGTGTTTCTGATATAAACTCTGATTTCTAACTTTGTGATGGATATCATTCATTAAACCCTTTACTCTGTTTATTATTCACTGGGCTTTCGCTCACAGTTTATTATATATATGTAGGTGAGCCGGCACAAGACCCTGGCCAGAGTTGATGGCCTCCTGTTTCCCTTTTTGGTCAGCCAGCTGTTGCGCCTCCCGAGGGGTTCCAGTCAAAGCCTAACCCCGAGGCAGTTTTGTTTCATGCTAGTCATTGGTTGTGTTTTGTAAAGTTGGATCTTGGGACATACTTATGTAAATATTTTGTACATATGGGTGTTTCTGGCTAGCAAGTTTATATATATATATATATATATAAGTTTTAAATTTTCTGTCTCATGTACGTCATCACAGCTCATTGGACCTTGTTTACTTTCTGTATTTGCTTCCGCAGCCCCTTATTATTTGTTAATCAGTTTTGGAGGCCGTAGGTAATCCGTGGATTACTGGCCGGTTACGTCTCCAAACCTATAGGGGCGGGTTTGGGTCGTGACAGAGTGGTATCAGAGCACGAGTTATACCGCACACACAGGTCCTTATGAGCGTAGGATGTCCTAGTAAGAATTAGGGGCATTCCATTTGCATGTGTGAGTGTGTGGTAATACAACTGAACGTTAAAACTGAATGTGCATCTGAATATACCTATGCTTAATATCATTTAATGTCTGTATAGTAAAATGGAGAACCCAGGGGGAAGTGGTGAAAGGGAAACATCTGAGGTTCGTATGAGCCGAATGGAACAAATGCTAGCAAACCTGACTGAAGTGGTAATGCAACAGCAGAGACAACAACCCGTACCCCCTCCACCTCCGCCAGTGCAGGCTGAAGCTGATAACAGTGAAATCATTAACTTGACACAGAAATTCCTGAAAATGAAACCGCCAATGTTCTATGGTGGGATTGAGCCCTTGAAAGCTGAAACATGGTTGCTTGAGATGGAAAAGTTGTATGAGGTGTTCCCTTGTTCTGAAACTCAGAAAGTCTTGTTGGCTACCTATACACTGAAAGATGAAGCCCGCAGGTGGTGGCTACTGATTCGAAATGGCCACGAAAACATGACCTGGACTCAGTTTAATGCAATCTTCTATGACAAGTATTTCCCTCAGTGTTTTCGCAACCGGAAAGTCTCAGAATTTCAGGAACTTAAACAGGGCAAGATGTCTGTGGCTCAGTACGAGGCCAAATTCACTGAGCTAGCTAGGTTCGCTCCCATATGGTGGACACAGAGGACAAAAAGGCCCGCAAGTTTGAGGATGGATTGGATCTGGACATACTGGATAGGGTGGGAGTTCTGAATTTACCCACATATGTGAGCGTTTTGGACAGGGCATTAATGGCAGAATCCATACTAGCAGCAAAGAAACAAACTTCCGCTCCACGGACTGAGTGGACGGGGAAAAGATCCGGGAATAGTTTTAAAAAGGGCCGTTCATTTTCTGGGAATAAGAGAAGCATAACACCGGGTCTTATGGTAACTCAAGCCAAGGTAGCGGCTATACGCCAAATTGCCCCGACTGTGGGATTAAGCATAAAGGTACTTGTCACCGAGCATCAGGTGCATGTTTTAGTTGTGGCAAGCAAGGCCACAGGATGAGAGATTGTCCGCTTAGGTCCGAAACTGCTAACCGTCCTGCAGCAAGTTCAGCAGGATCCGCTTCTGTGGCCAAAACCAACGTCAAAGCCAATGCAGGAAAGGAACCTTTGAGGCAAGGCCGGGTGTTTGCCTTAGTGCCGGGTGATGTACCGAACACCTATACCGTGGTGTCAGGTACACTTTCTGTATGTTCTCAATATGCATATGTGTTGATAGATTCTGGTTCTACGCACTCTTTCGTGTCGCATGCCTTTTCTCGAAAATTGACTAGGCCATTAGAACATATGACATGTGTATTATCTGTATCTACACCTTCTGGGGATTCTATGATGTGTACTCATGTTCATCCAGCATGTGATGTTGTGGTGGGTGATATGACGTTGTATGTGGATTTACTGCCTTTGGACATTCATCATTTTGATTGCATTTTGGGGATGGATTGGTTGACTAAGTACTGTGCTACTATTGATTGTGCAAACAAAACTGTGGTGTTTAGACCGCCGGGTATGCCTGAATTTACCTTTAGAGGGAATGGGGTAGTTCCTCCCCCATACTTAATTTCGGCTATGAAAGCTGTAAAACTACTTAGGAAGGGTTGTAGGGGTTATTTGTGTTGCATAATGACTACATCATCTGACAGTCCTACGGTAGAAGCAATCCCTATAGTCTGTGACTTTCCTGATGTGTTTCCGACTGATCTACCGGGGGATTTAGTTGATAGAGAAATTGAATTTACTGTGGAGGTGATTCCAGGGACACAACCTATTTCCAAGACTCCCTATAGGATGTCTATTTCAGAATTGAAAGAATTGAAAACCCAACTTCAGGAGTTGTTAGACAAGAACTTCATCCGTCCGAGTACTTCGCCTTGGGGTGCCCCCGTATTATTTGTTAAAAAGAAGGATGGGTCTTTGAGATTGTGTATAGACTATCGGGAATTGAACAAAGTGACTATCAAAAACAAATATCCTTTACCCCGAATAGATGACTTGTTTGACCAACTCCAGGGTGCCCAAGTGTTTTCAAAAATTGACCTTAGGTCTGGGTATCATCAACTAAAAGTTAGAGCCGAAGACATAGAGAAAACTGCGTTCCGGACTAGATATGGACATTATGAATTTTTGGTAATGCCGTTTGGGATGACAAATGCACCTGCTGCTTTCATGGATCTTATGAATAGAGTGTTTAAATCATATCTGGACGATTTCATTGTTGTATTTATTGATGATATTCTGATATATTCTAAAGACAGGGAAGAACATGAAAAGCATTTGAGAACCGCCTTGCAGATATTGAGAGAAAAGAAGTTGTATGCTAAATTGTCTAAGTGCGAATTCTGGCTGGACAGTGTGGCATTTCTGGGTCATGTGATTGATAAAAATGGTGTTTCTGTGGACCCTCAGAAAATTGAAGCTGTTGTGGATTGGCCGAGGCCTACCAATGTGACAGAAATACGAAGCTTTTTGGGGCTTGCAGGCTATTACCGGAGATTTGTGAAAGACTTCTCAAAGCTTGCTTTGCCATTGACTCAGTTAACTCAGAAAAACATACCATTTGACTGGAATGATCAAAGAGAGGCAGCTTTCCAAGAGTTGAAAACCAGGTTAGTGACTGCACCAATTTTAACCTTGCCAAACGGTATTGATGGATTTCAAGTGTACAGTGATGCTTCTTACAAAGGCTTAGGGTGTGTGCTAATGCAAAATGGGAAGGTGATTGCCTATGCTTCTAGACAACTCCGACCTCATGAAAAGAACTACCCAACACATGACCTTGAATTAGCAGCCGTAGTGTTTGCTTTGAAAATATGGCGTCATTACTTGTATGGGGCGACTTGCGAAGTATACACCGACCATAAAAGCTTGAAGTATTTCTTCACCCAAAAGGAGTTGAATATGAGACAGAGACGTTGGATGGAACTAATCAAGGATTATGACTTGCAAATCTTGTATCACCCGGGAAGGGCTAATACTGTGGCGGATGCCTTGAGCCGAAAATCTGGTGCCGCTGTGTCGTGTTTGTTATCTAGCCGAAAAGACTTGTTAACCAACTTAGAACAAGATGGACTGACATTTGCTATCTCTGCCCAACCTGCTATCCTTGATGAGATTAAACAGAAACAGTGTGAAGATGAACACTTGAAGAAGATTGTAGAAGAGTTTGATTCGAAACCGAGGCCTGAGTTTATGTTTGAAAATGGTGTGCTGAAATTTCAGAACCGTCTTTGTGTGCCTGATTGTTATGATTTGAGAAAACGTGTTATGACTGAAGCCCACAGTAGTAAATTTGCTATGCATCCGGGGAATACGAAGATGTACCACAATTTGAAACAGAATTTTTGGTGGCCTGGAATGAAGAAGAGTATTGCAGACTTTGTGGCTAGATGTCTACACTGCCAACAGGTTAAAGTCGAACATCAACGACCCGCCGGTTTGCTACAACCACTCCCAATACCAGAATGGAAATGGGAGCACATCACCATGGATTTCATTGTGGGATTACCTCGTTCTTCCCGAGGTATGGACTCTATTTGGGTTATAGTTGACCGTTTGACTAAGTCTGCACATTTTCTGCCTGTTAAAACTATTTATAACGCTGATAGACTGGCTAACATCTATATGACTGAAATTGTGAGATTGCATGGAGTGCCCGTGTCTATTGTGTCTGACAGGGACTCGAAGTTTGTGTCAAGATTTTGGCAAAGTTTGCAACAGGCTTTGGGAACAGAATTGAGACTGAGCAGTGCTTACCACCCACAGACTGATGGCCAAACTGAACGAACTAACCAAACTCTGGAGGATATGCTCAGAATGTGGTGTGTTAGATTTTCAGGGAAATTGGGAAACCTACTTGCCATTAGCTGAGTTTGTGTACAACAACAGTTATCACTCAAGTATTGGGATGGCTCCTTACGAAGCATTGTATGGAAGGAAGTGTCGATCTCCAATATGTTGGGCTGAAGTAGGTGACAGACCTTTGTTGGGACCGGAACTTGTGCAAGAAACAACTGAGAAAGTGAAATTGATACAGCAGCGTTTGAAAACTGCACAGAGTAGGCAAAAGAGTTATGCCGATGTTCGAAGAAGAGATAGGGAATATGAAGTGGGGGATCATGTGTTCATTAAGGTGACCCCGATGAAGGGTCAAACCCGATTTGGTGTTAAGGGAAAATTGGCTCCGAGGTATGTTGGTCCTTATGAGGTTCTTGAAAGGATCAATCCGGTGTCCTACCGAATAGCCTTACCTCCGGTGATGGAACATATGCACAATGTCTTTCATGTATCGATGCTTCGGGAATATTTGAGAGATCCACTCCACATCATCGAACCGACACATGTGCTTTTGAAAGATGACTACACCTATGAAGAAAGGCCTATCCAAATTGTGAATCGAAAGTTAAAAAGACTGAGAAACAAAGAAATATCGTTGGTCAAAGTGGATTGGCAGAATCACGGGGGAACCTATGCAACTTGGGAAACCGAGGAAGACATGAAGAAGAATATCCGGATTTATTTCCTCTAGACCCGATGTTGACTCCGAATGAAGGTAACTTGAGTTTGGGGACCAAACTCTTTTAAGGGGGGAAGACTGTAATAACCCCGACCCTGATTAGTGCTAATTGAGACTTAATTAAGCCTAATAATAATTAAGAGGAAAAATCTGGAATTAATTTGCATGAACATTGCATGAATTATGTGTTTCTATCTGTTCGGTGTAAACATCTGTTTGTACTTTAAACTTTAAACTGCAAATTGGAAGCCTTAATCGGCACACCGATTCCGGAATTGATTAGCGTTTTGGGATAGTTAGATTTTATGTGATTTTGTGGTAGGTTCAATTAAAAATTCGATTTGGAATGTTTAAAACTGATTAAATAACATTGTTATAGTGAACTTAGCTTAATTACAGAAATGCCATTGAGTGGCCATTGTTTAATCTTATTCTTGAGTCCTACACTTAAACAAACATCTTCATTCAGCCCTTTCTTCCTTAAAACGACTAGAGAGAAATAGGAGAGGAGGAAGCTCAATTCAACAAGTTCTAGCTTGGATTTGGAGGAATTTGTAGGCAACTTAGAAGACTTGAACCCACACACTTGAATTTGAAGGTGTAAGTAAGAATCCACCCTCTCACCATCCTCTCATTCATGTATTTGAGCTGGTTGTTGTAGGATTCTGGGTTAGATTAGAGTGTGAAGATGGAATGGGTTTTAGGATGTTGAATTGAAGTCCATAGCATACATGCATGTGCATATTCAGGAGATTGAGTTGTTGGGGTCAATTTCTACATGCAGTGCATATTTTTACTAGAGCCTTTGAGTTCAACCAATTTCTGGGTTTATTGATGCCTTGGATCATGATTTGAAGCTTTGGGAAGCACTTGAATCCATGCATGTCATGTTTGTAGCTTGTTCATAAAATTTGGTTTCAAATTTGTTTGAACTAAACACCCTTGGGCTTTGTCTTAATTTGAGCTTTGAATCATGACATTTATGTGGTTTACAAGTATTTTCCGAAATGGGCCCAAGAGGATCGTATTTGGTATGTCAAAACTTGAGTTTGAGCTCGGAAGTGCAGTCTGGGATTGCCAGATTTTGATCTTCCGCTCGAGCGTGGGAAGGTCCGCTCGAGCGGAGAAAACGAGCTCCCAGCACTTTGACCTGTTTTGCATGTACGCTCGAGCGGAGATATGAGCGCTCGAGCGGGGATTTCAAGCATCCAGTATATTTTTGATGTACGCTCGAGCTGAATAAGTCCACGCTCGAGCGGGGAACATTTTTGCCTATACGCTCGAGCGGGGAAACATGAGCTCGAGCGGAACTCTGTTTTTTCTGAAAATGTTTCTAAGGCATTCTTTTGCATCCTCATTCCATCCTAGGCATTCCTAGGCCATGTTTAAGGCTCCATACTTAGGGTAAGGGGTTTAAGTACACACTTAGGAACGTTGACGTAAATTTTGTACGTTAGAAAGGTGTGATTCATAGTGTGTATCCGTGGTGTGTTTTGTAGGTCGTGTGCCGTAATTGATTTGATCGTTTGGCTTCACCTATCGGTTTCAACGCCCACTGTGAGTAATAACTTTGTAAAGTTATGTTCAATGTTAAGTATTTTCAGTATACTATGATACGAAATGATTGATTCTTGAAAAGCTATGATATGTTGGAAATGAATGAATGAATGTCCAATTTTCTGAAAAGTATTTGTGGCACCCTTAGTCCGGATGGCCCTTGCCCGGGGGTAACAATACCGTGGCATGAGGCCCCCGCCTGGGGGATATAATACCATGGCATGAGGCCCTCGCCTGGGGGATATCATACCATGGCATGAGGCCCTCGCCTGGGGGATATAATACCATGGCATGAGGCCCTCGCCTGGGGGATATAATACCATGGCATGAGGCCCTCGCCTGGGGGATATAATACCATGGCATGAGGCCCTCGCCTGGGGGATATAATACCATGGCATGAGGCCCTCGCCTGGGGGATATAATACCATGGCATGAGGCCCTCGCCCGGGGATATAATACCGTGGCATGAGGCCCTCGCCCGGGGGATACAATACCGTGGCTACTTGCGCGCAAGATATGAACCTTTATGGTTGTTGGTACCAACTCTGTCTGTGGTCTCTAGACCAATCTGATCTGTTAGCTAATGGGTGTACCACATATGATCTTATGCAAAATCTGAGTATGAATATGAAAACAAGTATGTATCTGTATCCATCTCTGAATTGGAATCTGAAAATGCATAAGACTCCCTTTCTGATAAGACTGTGTTTCTGATATAAACTCTGATTTCTAACTTTGTGATGGATATCATTCATTAAACCCTTTACTCTGTTTATTATTCACTGGGCTTTCGCTCACAGTTTATTATATATATGTAGGTGAGCCGGCACAAGACCCTGGCCAGAGTTGATGGCCTCCTGTTTCCCTTTTTGGTCAGCCAGCTGTTGCGCCTCCCGAGGAGGTTCCAGTCAAAGCCTAACCCCGAGGCAGTTTTGTTTCATGCTAGTCATTGGTTGTGTTTTGTAAAGTTGGATCTTGGGACATACTTATGTAAATATTTTGTACATATGGGTGTTTCTGGCTAGCAAGTTTATATATATATATATATATAAGTTTTAAATTTCTGTCTCATGTACGTCATCACAGCTCATTGGACCTTGTTTACTTTCTGTATTTGCTTCCGCAGCCCCTTATTATTTGTTAATCAGTTTTGGAGGCCGTAGGTAATCCGTGGATTACTGGCCGGTTACGTCTCCAAACCTATAGGGGCGGGTTTGGGTCGTGACAGAGTGGTATCAGAGCACGAGTTATACCGCACACACAGGTCCTTATGAGCGTAGGATGTCCTAGTAAGAATTAGGGGCATTCCATTTGCATGTGTGAGTGTGTGGTAATACAACTGAACGTTAAAACTGAATGTGCATCTGAATATACCTATGCTTAATATCATTTAATGTCTGTATAGTAAAATGGAGAACCCAGGGGGAATGGTGAAAGGGAAACATCTGAGGTTCGTATGAGCCGAATGGAACAAATGCTAGCAAACCTGACTGAAGTGGTAATGCAACAGCAGAGACAACAACCCGTACCCCCTCCACCTCCGCCAGTGCAGGCTGAAGCTGATAACAGTGAAATCATTAACTTGACACAGAAATTCCTGAAAATGAAACCGCCAATGTTCTATGGTGGGATTGAGCCCTTGAAAGCTGAAACATGGTTGCTTGAGATGGAAAAGTTGTATGAGGTGTTCCCTTGTTCTGAAACTCAGAAAGTCTTGTTGGCTACCTATACACTGAAAGATGAAGCCCGCAGGTGGTGGTTACTGATTCGAAATGGCACGAAAATATGACATGGACCAGTTTAATGCAATCTTCTATGACAAGTATTTTCCCCAGTGCTTTCGAACCGGAAAGTCTCAGAATTTCAGGAACTTAAACAGGGCAAGATGTCTGTGCCAGTATGAGGCCAAGTTCACTGAGCTAGCCAGGTTTGCTCCCCATATGGTGGACACAGAGACAAAAAGGCCCGCAAGTTTGAGGATGGATTGGATCTGGACATACTGGATAGGGTGGGAGTTCTGAATCTACCCACATATGTGAGCGTTTTGGACAGGGCATTAATGGCAGAATCCATTCTAGCAGCAAAGAAACAAACTTCCGCTCCACGGACTGAGTGGACGGGAAAAGATCCGGGAATAGTTTAAAAAGGGCCGTTCATTTTCTGGGAATAAGAAGCATAACACAGGGTCTTACAGTAACTCAAGCCAAGGTAGTGGCTATACGCCAAATTGCCCCGATTGTGGGATAAGCACAAGGTACTTGTCACCGAACATCAGGTGCATGTTTTAGTTGTGGCAAGCAAGGCCATATGATGAGAGATTGTCCGCTTAGATCCGAGACTACTAACCGTCCTGCAGCAGTTCAGCAGGATCCGCTTCTGTGGCCAAAACCAACGTCAAAGCCAATGCAGGAAAGGAACCGTTGACAAGGCCGAGTGTTTGCCTTAGTGCCTGGTGACGTACCGAACACCTATACCGTGGTGTCAGGTACACTCTCTGTATGTTCTCAATATGCATATGTGTTGATAGATTCTGGTTCTACGCATTCTTTCGTGTCGCATGCTTTTTCTCGAAAATTGACTAGGCCACTAGAACATATGACATGTGTATTATCTGTATCTACACCTTCTGGGGATTCTATGATGTGTACTCATGTTTATCCAGCATGTGATGTTGTGGTGGGTGATATGACGTTGTATGTGGATTTATGCCTTTGGACATTCATCATTTTGATTGATTTTGGGGATGGATTGGTTGACTAAATACTGTGCTACTATTGATTGTGCAAACAAAACTGTGGTGTTTAGACCGCCGGGTATGCCTGAATTTACCTTTAGAGGGAATGGGGTAGTTCCTCCCCCATACTTAATTTCGGCTATGAAAGCTGTAAAACTACTTAGGAAGGGTTGTAGGGGTTATTGTGTTGCATATGACTACATCATCTGACAGTCCTACTGTAGAAACAATCCCTATTGTGTGACTTTCCTGATGTGTTTCCAACTGATTTACCGGGGGATTTAGTTGATAGAGAAATTGAATTTACTGTTGAGGTGTTCCGGGGACACAACCTATTTCCAAGACTCCCTATAGATGTCTATTTGAATTGAAAGAATTGAAAACCCAACTTCAGGAGTGTTAGACAAGAACTTTATCCGTCCGAGTACTTCACCTTGGGGTGCTCCAGTATTATTTGTTAAAAAGAAGGATGGGTCTTTGAGATTGTGTATAGACTATCGGGAATTGAACAAAGTGACTATCAAAAACAAATATCCTTTCCCCGAATAGATGACTTGTTTGACCAACTTCAGGGTGCCCAAGTGTTTTCAAAAATTGACCTCAGGTCTGGGTATCATCAGTTAAAGGTTAGAGCCGAAGACATAGAGAAAACTGCATTCCGACTAGATATGGACATTATGAATTTTGGTAATGCCGTTTGGGATGACAAATGCACCTGCTGCTTTCATGGATCTTATGAATAGAGTGTTTAAATCATATCTGGATGATTTTATTGTTGTATTTATTGATGATATTCTGATATATTCTAAAGACAGGGAAGAACATGAAAAGCATTTGAGAACCGCCTTGCAGATATTGAGAGAAAAGAAGTTGTATGCTAAATTGTCTAAGTGCGAATTCTGGCTGGACAGTGTGGCATTTCTGGGCCATGTGATTGACAAAAATGGTGTTTCTGTGGACCCTCAGAAAATTGAAGCTGTTGTGGATTGGCCGAGGCCTACAAATGTGACAGAAATACGAAGCTTTTTGGGACTTGCAGGCTACTACCGGAGATTTGTGAAAGACTTCTCAAAGCTTGCCTTGCCATTGACTCAGTTAACTCAGAAAAACATGCCATTTGACTGGAATGATCAAAGAGAGGCAGCTTTCCAAGAGTTGAAAACCAGGTTAGTGACTGCACCAATTTAACCTTGCCAAACGGTACTGATGGGTTTCAAGTGTACAGTGATGCTTCTTAAAAGGCTTAGGGTGTGTACTAATGCAAAATGGGAAGGTGATTGCCTATGCTTCTAGACAACTCGACCTCATGAAAAGAATTACCCAACACATGACCTTGAATTGGCAGCCGTGGTGTTTGCTTTGAAAATATGGCGTCATTACTTGTATGGGGAACTTGCGAAGTACACCGACCATAAAAGCTTGAAATATTTCTTCACCCAAAAGGAGTTGAATATGAGACAGAGACGTTGGATGGAACTAATCAAGGATTATGACTTGCAAATCTTGTATCACCCGGGAAAGGCTAATACTGTGGCGGATGCCTTGAGCCGAAAATCTGGTGCAACTGTGTCGTGTTTGTTATCTAGCCGAAAAGACTTGTCAACTACTTAACAAGATGGACTGACATTGCTATCTCTGCTCAACCTGCTATTCTTGATGAGATTAAACAGAAACAATGTGAAGATGAACACTTGAAAAGATTAGAGAGTTTGATTCGAAACCGAGGCCCGAATTTGTTTGAAAATGGTGTGCTGAAATTTCAGAACCGTCTTTGTGTGCCTGATTGCTATGATTTGAGAAACGTGTTATGACTGAAGCTCACAGTAGTAAATTTGCTATGCATCCGGGGAACACGAAGATGTACCACAATTTGAAACAGAATTTTTGGTGGCCTGGAATGAAGAAGAGTATTGCAGACTTTGTGGCTAGATGTCTACACTGCCAACAGGTTAAAGCTGAACATCAACGACCTGCCGGTTTGCTACAACCACTCCCAATACCAGAATGGAAATGGGAGCACATCACCATGGATTTCATTGTGGGATTGCCTCGTTCTTCGAGGTATGGACTCTATTTGGGTTATAGTTGACCGTTTGACTAAGTCTGCACATTTTCTGCCTGTTAAAACTATTTATAACGCTGATAGACTGGCTAACATCTATATGACTGAAATTGTGAGATGCATGGAGTGCCAGTGTCTATTGTGTCTGACAGGGACTCGAAGTTTGTGTCAAGATTTTGGCAAAGTTTGCAACAGGCTTTGGGAACAGAATTGAGATTGAGCAGTGCTTACCACCCACAGACTGATGGCTAAACTGAACGAACTAACCAAACTCTGGAGGATATGCTCAGAATGTGTGTGTTAGATTTCAGGGAAATTGGGAAACCTACTTGCCATTAGCTGAGTTTGTGTACAACAACAGTTATCACTCAAGTATTGGGATGGCTCCTTACGAAGCATTGTATGGAAGAAAGTGTCGATCTCCTATATGCTGGGCTGAAGTAGGTGACAGACCTTTGTTGGGACCGAACTTGTGCAAGAAACAACTGAGAAAGTGAAATTGATACAGCAGCGTTTGAAAACTGCACAGAGTAGGCAAAAGAGTTATGCCGATGTTCGAAGAAGAGAAGGGAATATGAAGTAGGGGATCATGTGTTTATTAAGGTGACCCCGATGAAGGGTCAAACCCGATTTGGTGTTAAAGGAAAGTTGGCTCCGAGGTATGTTGGACCTTATGAGGTTCTTGAAAAGATCAATCCGGTGTCCTACCGAATAGCCTTACCTCCGGTGATGGAGCATATGCACAGTGTCTTTCATGTATCGATGCTTCGAGAATATTTGAGGGATCCACTCCACGTCATCGAACCGACACATGTATTATTGAAAGATGACTACACCTATGAAGAAAGGCCTATCCAGATTGTGAATCGAAGAGTTAAAAGACTGAGAAACAAAGAAATACCGTTGGTGAAAGTTGATTGGCAGAACCACGGGGGAACCTATGCAACTTGGGAAACCGAGGAAGACATGAAGAAGAGATATCCGGATTTGTTTCCTCTAGACCCGATGTTGACTCGAATGAAGGTAACTTGAGTTTGGGGACCAAACTCTTTTAAGGGGGGAAGACTGTAATAACCCCGACCCTGATTAGCTAATTGGACTTAATTAAGCCTAATAATAATTAAGAGGAAATCTGGAATTAATTTGCATGCATTGCATGAATTATGTGTTTCTATCTGTTCGGTGTCAAAACATCTGTTTGTACTTTAAACTTTAAACTGCAAATTGGAAGCCTTATCGGCACCCGATTCCGAATTGATTAGCGTTTTGGATAGTTAGATTTTATGTGATTTTGTGGTAGGTTCAATTAAAATTCGATTTGGAATGTTTAAAACTGATTAAATAACATTTTTATAGTGAACTTAGCTTAATTACAGAAATGCCATTGAGTGGCCATTGTTTAATCTTATTCTTGAGTCCTACACTTAAACAAACATCTTCATTCAGCCCTTTCTTCCTTAGAAACGACTAGAGAGAAATAGGAGAGGAGGAAGCTCAATTCAACAAGTTCTAGCTTGGATTTGGAGGAATTTGTAGGCAACTTAGAAGACTTGAACCCACACACTTGAATTTGAAGGTGTAAGGTAAGAATCCACCCTCTCACCATCCTCTCATTCATGTATTTGAGCTGGTTGTTGTAGGATTCTGGGTTAGATTAGAGTGTGAAGATGGAAATGGGTTTAGGATGTTGAATTGAAGTCCATAGCATACATGCATGTGCATATTCATGGAGATTGAGTTGTTGGGTGTCAAATTTCTACATGCATGTGCATATTTTTACTAGAGCCTTTGAGTTCAACCAATTTCTGGGTTTATTGATGCCTTGGATCATGATTTGAAGCTTTGGGAAGCACTTGAATCCATGCATGTCATGTTTGTAGCTTGTTCATAAAATTTGGTTTCAAATTTGGTTTGAACTAAACACCCTTGGGCTTTGGTTTCTTAATTTGAGCTTTGAATCATGACATTATATGTGTTTACAAGTATTTTCCAGAAATGGGCCCAAGAGGATCGTATTTGGTATGTCAAAACTTGAGTTTGAGCTCGGAAGTGCAGTCTGGGATTGCCAGATTTTGATCTTCCGCTCGAGCGTGGGAAGGTCCGCTCGAGCGGAGAAAACGAGCTCCCAGCACTTTGACCTGTTTTGCATGTACGCTCGAGCGGAGATATGAGCGCTCGAGCGGGGATTTCAAGCATCCAGTATATTTTTGATGTACGCTCGAGCTGAATAAGTCACGCTCGAGCGGGGAACATTTTTTGCCTATACGCTCGAGCGGGGAAACATGAGCTCGAGCGGAACTCTGTTTTTTCTGAAAATGTTTCTAAGGCATTCTTTTGCATCCTCATTCCATCCTAGGCATTCCTAGGCCATGTTTAAGGCTCCATACTTAGGGTAAGGGGTTTAAGTACACACTTAGGAACGTTGACGTAAATTTTGTACGTTAGAAAGGTGTGATTCATAGTGTGTATCCGTGGTGTGTTTTGTAGGTCGTGTGCCGTAATTGATTTGATCGTTTGGCTTCACCTATCGGTTTCAACGCCCACTGTGAGTAATAACTTTGTAAAGTTATGTTCAATGTTAAGTATTTTCAGTATACTATGATACGAAATGATTGATTCTTGAAAAGCTATGATATGTTGGAAATGAATGAATGAATGTCCAATTTTCTGAAAAGTATTTGTGGCACCCTTAGTCCGGATGGCCCTTACCCGGGGGTAACAATTCCGTGGCATGAGGCCCTCGCCTGGGGGATATAATACCATGGCATGAGGCCCTCGCCTGGGGGATATCATACCATGGCATGAGGCCCTCGCCTGGGGGATATAATACCATGGCATGAGGCCCTCGCCTGGGGATATAATACCATGGCATGAGGCCCTCGCCTGGGGGATATAATACCATGGCATGAGGCCCTCGCCTGGGGGATATAATACCATGGCATGAGGCCCTCGCCTGGGGGATATAATACCATGGCATGAGGCCCTCGCCCGGGGATATAATACCGTGGCATGAGGCCCTCGCCCGGGGGATACAATACCGTGGCTACTTGCGCGCAAGATATGAACCTTTATGGTTGTTGGTACCAACTCTGTCTGTGGTCTCTAGACCAATCTGATCTGTTAGCTAATGGGTGTACCACATATGATCTTATGCAAAATCTGAGTATGAATATGAAAACAAGTATGTATCTGTATCCATCTCTGAATTGGAATCTGAAAATGCATAAGACTCCCTTTCTGATAAGACTGTGTTTCTGATATAAACTCTGATTTCTAACTTTGTGATGGATATCATTCATTAAACCCTTTACTCTGTTTATTATTCACTGGGCTTTCGCTCACAGTTTATTATATATATGTAGGTGAGCCGGCACAAGACCCTGGCCAGAGTTGATGGCCTCCTGTTTCCCTTTTTGGTCAGCCAGCTGTTGCGCCTCCCGAGGAGGTTCCAGTCAAAGCCTAACCCCGAGGCAGTTTTGTTTCATGCTAGTCATTGGTTGTGTTTTGTAAAGTTGGATCTTGGGACATACTTATGTAAATATTTTGTACATATGGGTGTTTCTGGCTAGCAAGTTTATATATATATATATATATATAAGTTTTAAATTTTCTGTCTCATGTACGTCATCACAGCTCATTGGACCTTGTTTACTTTCTGTATTTGCTTCCGCAGCCCCTTATTATTTGTTAATCAGTTTTGGAGGCCGTAGGTAATCCGTGGATTACTGGCCGGTTACGTCTCCAAACCTATAGGGGCGGGTTTGGGTCGTGACAGAGTGGTATCAGAGCACGAGTATACCGCACACACAGGTCCTTATGAGCGTAGGATGTCCTAGTAAGAATTAGGGGCATTCCATTTGCATGTGTGAGTGTGTGGTAATACAACTGAACGTTAAAACTGAATGTGCATCTGAATATACCTATGCTTAATATCATTTAATGTCTGTATAGTAAAATGGAGAACCCAGGGGGAAGTGGTGAAAGGGAAACATCTGAGGTTCGTATGAGCCGAATGGAACAAATGCTAGCAAACCTGACTGAAGTGGTAATGCAACAGCAGAGACAACAACCCGTACCCCCTCCACCTCCGCCAGTGCAGGCTGAAGCTGATAACAGTGAAATCATTAACTTGACACAGAAATTCCTGAAAATGAAACCGCCAATGTTCTATGGTGGGATTGAGCCCTTGAAAGCTGAAACATGGTTGCTTGAGATGGAAAAGTTGTATGAGGTGTTCCCTTGTTCTGAAACTCAGAAAGTCTTGTTGGCTACCTATACACTGAAAGATGAAGCCCGCAGGTGGTGGCTACTGATTCGAAATGGCCACGAAACATGACCTGGACTCAGTTTAATGCAATCTTCTATGACAAGTATTTCCCTCAGTGTTTTCGCAACCGGAAAGTCTCAGAATTTCAGGAACTTAAACAGGGCAAGATGTCTGTGGCTCAGTACGAGGCCAAATTCACTGAGCTAGCTAGGTTCGCTCCCCATATGGTGGACACAGAGGACAAAAAGGCCCGCAAGTTTGAGGATGGATTGGATCTGGACATACTGGATAGGGTGGGAGTTCTGAATTTACCCACATATGTGAGCGTTTTGGACAGGGCATTAATGGCAGAATCCATACTAGCAGCAAAGAAACAACTTCCCGCTCCACGGACTGAGTGGACGGGGATCCGGGAATAGTTTTAAAAAGGGCCGTTCATTTTCTGGGAATAAGAAGCATAACACCGGGTCTTATGGTAACTCAAGCCAAGGTAGCGGCTATACGCCAAATTGCCCCGACTGTGGGATTAAGCATAAAGGTACTTGTCACCGAGCATCAGGTGCATGTTTTAGTTGTGGCAAGCAAGGCCACAGGATGAGAGATTGTCCGCTTAGGTCCGAAACTGCTAACCGTCCTGCAGCAAGTTCAGCAGGATCCGCTTCTGTGGCCAAAACCAACGTCAAAGCCAATGCAGGAAAGGAACCTTTGAGGCAAGGCCGGGTGTTTGCCTTAGTGCCGGGTGATGTACCGAACACCTATACCGTGGTGTCAGGTACACTTTCTGTATGTTCTCAATATGCATATGTGTTGATAGATTCTGGTTCTACGCACTCTTTCGTGTCGCATGCCTTTTCTCGAAAATTGACTAGGCCATTAGAACATATGACATGTGTATTATCTGTATCTACACCTTCTGGGGATTCTATGATGTGTACTCATGTTCATCCAGCATGTGATGTTGTGGTGGGTGATATGACGTTGTATGTGGATTTACTGCCTTTGGACATTCATCATTTTGATTGCATTTTGGGGATGGATTGGTTGACTAAGTACTGTGCTACTATTGATTGTGCAAACAAAACTGTGGTGTTTAGACCGCCGGGTATGCCTGAATTTACCTTTAGAGGGAATGGGGTAGTTCCTCCCCCATACTTAATTTCGGCTATGAAAGCTGTAAAACTACTTAGGAAGGGTTGTAGGGGTTATTTGTGTTGCATAATGACTACATCATCTGACAGTCCTACGGTAGAAGCAATCCCTATAGTCTGTGACTTTCCTGATGTGTTTCCGACTGATCTACCGGGGGATTTAGTTGATAGAGAAATTGAATTTACTGTGGAGGTGATTCCAGGGACACAACCTATTTCCAAGACTCCCTATAGGATGTCTATTTCAGAATTGAAAGAATTGAAAACCCAACTTCAGGAGTTGTTAGACAAGAACTTCATCCGTCCGAGTACTTCGCCTTGGGGTGCCCCCGTATTATTTGTTAAAAAGAAGGATGGGTCTTTGAGATTGTGTATAGACTATCGGGAATTGAACAAAGTGACTATCAAAAACAAATATCCTTTACCCCGAATAGATGACTTGTTTGACCAACTCCAGGGTGCCCAAGTGTTTTCAAAAATTGACCTTAGGTCTGGGTATCATCAACTAAAAGTTAGAGCCGAAGACATAGAGAAAACTGCGTTCCGGACTAGATATGGACATTATGAATTTTTGGTAATGCCGTTTGGGATGACAAATGCACCTGCTGCTTTCATGGATCTTATGAATAGAGTGTTTAAATCATATCTGGACGATTTCATTGTTGTATTTATTGATGATATTCTGATATATTCTAAAGACAGGGAAGAACATGAAAAGCATTTGAGAACCGCCTTGCAGATATTGAGAGAAAAGAAGTTGTATGCTAAATTGTCTAAGTGCGAATTCTGGCTGGACAGTGTGGCATTTCTGGGTCATGTGATTGATAAAAATGGTGTTTCTGTGGACCCTCAGAAAATTGAAGCTGTTGTGGATTGGCCGAGGCCTACCAATGTGACAGAAATACGAAGCTTTTTGGGGCTTGCAGGCTATTACCGGAGATTTGTGAAAGACTTCTCAAAGCTTGCTTTGCCATTGACTCAGTTAACTCAGAAAAACATACCATTTGACTGGAATGATCAAAGAGAGGCAGCTTTCCAAGAGTTGAAAACCAGGTTAGTGACTGCACCAATTTTAACCTTGCCAAACGGTACTGATGGATTTCAAGTGTACAGTGATGCTTCTTACAAAGGCTTAGGGTGTGTGCTAATGCAAAATGGGAAGGTGATTGCCTATGCTTCTAGACAACTCCGACCTCATGAAAAGAACTACCCAACACATGACCTTGAATTAGCAGCCGTAGTGTTTGCTTTGAAAATATGGCGTCATTACTTGTATGGGGCGACTTGCGAAGTATACACCGACCATAAAAGCTTGAAGTATTTCTTCACCCAAAAGGAGTTGAATATGAGACAGAGACGTTGGATGGAACTAATCAAGGATTATGACTTGCAAATCTTGTATCACCCGGGAAGGGCTAATACTGTGGCGGATGCCTTGAGCCGAAAATCTGGTGCCGCTGTGTCGTGTTTGTTATCTAGCCGAAAAGACTTGTTAACCAACTTAGAACAAGATGGACTGACATTTGCTATCTCTGCCCAACCTGCTATCCTTGATGAGATTAAACAGAAACAGTGTGAAGATGAACACTTGAAGAAGATTGTAGAAGAGTTTGATTCGAAACCGAGGCCTGAGTTTATGTTTGAAAATGGTGTGCTGAAATTTCAGAACCGTCTTTGTGTGCCTGATTGTTATGATTTGAGAAAACGTGTTATGACTGAAGCCCACAGTAGTAAATTTGCTATGCATCCGGGGAATACGAAGATGTACCACAATTTGAAACAGAATTTTTGGTGGCCTGGAATGAAGAAGAGTATTGCAGACTTTGTGGCTAGATGTCTACACTGCCAACAGGTTAAAGTCGAACATCAACGACCCGCCGGTTTGCTACAACCACTCCCAATACCAGAATGGAAATGGGAGCACATCACCATGGATTTCATTGTGGGATTACCTCGTTCTTCCCGAGGTATGGACTCTATTTGGGTTATAGTTGACCGTTTGACTAAGTCTGCACATTTTCTGCCTGTTAAAACTATTTATAACGCTGATAGACTGGCTAACATCTATATGACTGAAATTGTGAGATTGCATGGAGTGCCCGTGTCTATTGTGTCTGACAGGGACTCGAAGTTTGTGTCAAGATTTTGGCAAAGTTTGCAACAGGCTTTGGGAACAGAATTGAGACTGAGCAGTGCTTACCACCCACAGACTGATGGCCAAACTGAACGAACTAACCAAACTCTGGAGGATATGCTCAGAATGTGTGTGTTAGATTTTCAGGGAAATTGGGAAACCTACTTGCCATTAGCTGAGTTTGTGTACAACAACAGTTATCACTCAAGTATTGGGATGGCTCCTTACGAAGCATTGTATGGAAGGAAGTGTCGATCTCCAATATGTTGGGCTGAAGTAGGTGACAGACCTTTGTTGGGACCGGAACTTGTGCAAGAAACAACTGAGAAAGTGAAATTGATACAGCAGCGTTTGAAAACTGCACAGAGTAGGCAAAAGAGTTATGCCGATGTTCGAAGAAGAGATAGGGAATATGAAGTGGGGGATCATGTGTTCATTAAGGTGACCCCGATGAAGGGTCAAACCCGATTTGGTGTTAAGGGAAAATTGGCTCCGAGGTATGTTGGTCCTTATGAGGTTCTTGAAAGGATCAATCCGGTGTCCTACCAATAGCCTTACCTCCGGTGATGGAACATATGCACAATGTCTTTCATGTATCGATGCTTCGGGAATATTTGAGAGATCCACTCCACATCATCGAACCGACACATGTGCTTTTGAAAGATGACTACACCTATGAAGAAAGGCCTATCCAAATTGTGAATCGAAGAGTTAAAAGACTGAGAAACAAAGAAATATCGTTGGTCAAAGTGGATTGGCAGAATCACGGGGGAACCTATGCAACTTGGGAAACCGAGGAAGACATGAAGAAGAGATATCCGGATTTATTTCCTCTAGACCCGATGTTGACTCCGAATGAAGGTAACTTGAGTTTGGGGACCAAACTCTTTTAAGGGGGAAGACTGTAATAACCCCGACCCTGATTAGTGCTAATTGAGACTTAATTAAGCCTAATAATAATTAAGAGGAAAAATCTGGAATTAATTTGCATGAACATTGCATGAATTATGTGTTTCTATCTGTTCGGTGTCAAAACATCTGTTTGTACTTTAAACTTTAAACTGCAAATTGGAAGCCTTATCGGCACCCGATTCCGGAATTGATTAGCGTTTTGGGATAGTTAGATTTTATGTGATTTTGTGGTAGGTTCAATTAAAAATTCGATTTGGAATGTTTAAAACTGATTAAATAACATTGTTATAGTGAACTTAGCTTAATTACAGAAATGCCATTGAGTGGCCATTGTTTAATCTTATTCTTGAGTCCTACACTTAAACAAACATCTTCATTCAGCCCTTTCTTCCTTAGAAACGACTAGAGAGAAAGGAGAGGAGGAAGCTCAATTCAACAAGTTCTAGCTTGGATTTGGAGGAATTTGTAGGCAACTTAGAAGACTTGAACCCACACACTTGAATTTGAAGGTGTAAGGTAAGAATCCACCCTCTCACCATCCTCTCATTCATGTATTTGAGCTGGTTGTTGTAGGATTCTGGGTTAGATTAGAGTGTGAAGATGGAAATGGGTTTAGGATGTTGAATTGAAGTCCATAGCATACATGCATGTGCATATTCATGGAGATTGAGTTGTTGGGTGTCAAATTTCTACATGCATGTGCATATTTTTACTAGAGCCTTTGAGTTCAACCAATTTCTGGGTTTATTGATGCCTTGGATCATGATTTGAAGCTTTGGGAAGCACTTGAATCCATGCATGTCATGTTTGTAGCTTGTTCATAAAATTTGGTTTCAAATTTGGTTTGAACTAAACACCCTTGGGCTTTGGTTTCTTAATTTGAGCTTTGAATCATGACATTATATGTGTTCACAAGTATTTTCCAGAAATGGGCCCAAGAGGATCGTATTTGGTATGTCAAAACTTGAGTTTGAGCTCGGAAGTGCAGTCTGGAATTTCCAGATTTTGATCTTCCGCTCGAGCGTGGGAAGGTCCGCTCGAGCGGAGAAAACGAGCTCCCAGCACTTTGACCTGTTTTGCATGTACGCTCGAGCGGGGATTTCAAGCATCCAGTATATTTTTGATGTACGCTCGAGCTGAATAAGTCACGCTCGAGCGGGGAACATTTTTGCCTATACGCTCGAGCGGGGAAACCTGCGCTCGAGCGGAACTCTGTTTTTCTGAAAATGTTTCTAAGGCATTCTTTTGCATCCTCATTCCATCCTAGGCATTCCTAGGCCATGTTTAAGGCTCCATACTTAGGGTAAGGGGTTTAAGTACACACTTAGGATCGTTGACGTAAATTTTGTACGTTAGAAAGGTGTGATTCATAGTGTGTATCCGTGGTGTGTTTTGTAGGTCGTGTGCCGTAATTGGTTTGATCGTTTGGCTTCACCTATCGGTTTCAACGCCCACTGTGAGTAATAACTTTGTAAAGTTATGTTCAATGTTAAGTATTTTCAGTATACTATGATACGAAATGATTGATTCTTGAAAAGCTATGATATGTTGGAAATGAATGAATGAATGTCCAATTTTCTGAAAAGTATTTGTGGCACCCTTAGTCCGGATGGCCCTTGCCCGGGGGTAACAATACCGTGGCATGAGGCCCCCGCCTGGGGATATAATACCATGGCATGAGGCCCTCGCCTGGGGGATATCATACCATGGCATGAGGCCCTCGCCTGGGGGATATAATACCATGGCATGAGGCCCTCGCCTGGGGATATAATACCATGGCATGAGGCCCTCGCCTGGGGGATATAATACCATGGCATGAGGCCCTCGCCTGGGGGATATAATACCATGGCATGAGGCCCTCGCCTGGGGGATATAATACCATGGCATGAGGCCCTCGCCCGGGGGATATAATACCGTGGCATGAGGCCCTCGCCCGGGGGATACAATACCGTGGCTACTTGCGCGCAAGATATGAACCTTTATGGTTGTTGGTACCAACTCTGTCTGTGGTCTCTAGACCAATCTGATCTGTTAGCTAATGGGTGTACCACATATGATCTTATGCAAAATCTGAGTATGAATATGAAAACAAGTATGTATCTGTATCCATCTCTGAATTGGAATCTGAAAATGCATAAGACTCCCTTTCTGATAAGACTGTGTTTCTGATATAAACTCTGATTTCTAACTTTGTGATGGATATCATTCATTAAACCCTTTACTCTGTTTATTATTCACTGGGCTTTCGCTCACAGTTTATTATAATATGTAGGTGAGCCGGCACAAGACCCTGGCCAGAGTTGATGGCCTCCTGTTTCCCTTTTTGGTCAGCCAGCTGTTGCGCCTCCCGAGGAGGTTCCAGTCAAAGCCTAACCCCGAGGCAGTTTTGTTTCATGCTAGTCATTGGTTGTGTTTGTAAAGTTGGATCTTGGGACATACTTATGTAAATATTTTGTACATATGGGTGTTTCTGGCTAGCAAGTTTATATATATATATATTATATAAGTTTTAAATTTTCTGTCTCATGTACGTCATCACAGCTCATTGGACCTTGTTTACTTTCTGTATTTGCTTCCGCAGCCCCTTATTATTTGTTAATCAGTTTTGGAGGCCGTAGGTAATCCGTGGATTACTGGCCGGTTACGTCTCCAAACCTATAGGGGCGGGTTTGGGTCGTGACAGAGTGGTATCAGAGCACGAGTTATACCGCACACACAGGTCCTTATGAGCGTAGGATGTCCTAGTAAGAATTAGGGGCATTCCATTTGCATGTGTGAGTGTGTGGTAATACAACTGAACGTTAAAACTGAATGTGCATCTGAATATACCTATGCTTAATATCATTTAATGTCTGTATAGTAAAATGGAGAACCCAGGGGGAAGTGGTGAAAGGGAAACATCTGAGGTTCGTATGAGCCGAATGGAACAAATGCTAGCAAACCTGACTGAAGTGGTAATGCAACAGCAGAGACAACAACCCGTACCCCCTCCACCTCCGCCAGTGCAGGCTGAAGCTGATAACAGTGAAATCATTAACTTGACACAGAAATTCCTGAAAATGAAACCGCCAATGTTCTATGGTGGGATTGAGCCCTTGAAAGCTGAAACATGGTTGCTTGAGATGGAAAAGTTGTATGAGGTGTTCCCTTGTTCTGAAACTCAGAAAGTCTTGTTGGCTACCTATACACTGAAAGATGAAGCCCGCAGGTGGTGGCTACTGATTCGAAATGGCCACGAAAACATGACCTGGACTCAGTTTAATGCAATCTTCTATGACAAGTATTTCCCTCAGTGTTTTCGCAACCGGAAAGTCTCAGAATTTCAGGAACTTAAACAGGGCAAGATGTCTGTGGCTCAGTACGAGGCCAAATTCACTGAGCTAGCTAGGTTCGCTCCCCATATGGTGGACACAGAGGACAAAAAGGCCCGCAAGTTTGAGGATGGATTGGATCTGGACATACTGGATAGGGTGGGAGTTCTGAATTTACCCACATATGTGAGCGTTTTGGACAGGGCATTAATGGCAGAATCCATACTAGCAGCAAAGAAACAAACTTCCGCTCCACGGACTGAGTGGACGGGGAAAAGATCCGGGAATAGTTTTAAAAAGGGCCGTTCATTTTCTGGGAATAAGAAGCATAACACCGGGTCTTATGGTAACTCAAGCCAAGGTAGCGGCTATACGCCAAATTGCCCCGACTGTGGGATTAAGCATAAAGGTACTTGTCACCGAGCATCAGGTGCATGTTTTAGTTGTGGCAAGCAAGGCCACAGGATGAGAGATTGTCCGCTTAGGTCCGAAACTGCTAACCGTCCTGCAGCAAGTTCAGCAGGATCCGCTTCTGTGGCCAAAACCAACGTCAAAGCCAATGCAGGAAAGGAACCTTTGAGGCAAGGCCGGGTGTTTGCCTTAGTGCCGGGTGATGTACCGAACACCTATACCGTGGTGTCAGGTACACTTTCTGTATGTTCTCAATATGCATATGTGTTGATAGATTCTGGTTCTACGCACTCTTTCGTGTCGCATGCCTTTTCTCGAAAATTGACTAGGCCATTAGAACATATGACATGTGTATTATCTGTATCTACACCTTCTGGGGATTCTATGATGTGTACTCATGTTCATCCAGCATGTGATGTTGTGGTGGGTGATATGACGTTGTATGTGGATTTACTGCCTTTGGACATTCATCATTTTGATTGCATTTTGGGGATGGATTGGTTGACTAAGTACTGTGCTACTATTGATTGTGCAAACAAAACTGTGGTGTTTAGACCGCCGGGTATGCCTGAATTTACCTTTAGAGGGAATGGGGTAGTTCCTCCCCCATACTTAATTTCGGCTATGAAAGCTGTAAAACTACTTAGGAAGGGTTGTAGGGGTTATTTGTGTTGCATAATGACTACATCATCTGACAGTCCTACGGTAGAAGCAATCCCTATAGTCTGTGACTTTCCTGATGTGTTTCCGACTGATCTACTACCGGGGGATTTAGTTGATAGAGAAATTGAATTTACTGTGGAGGTGATTCCAGGGACACAACCTATTTCCAAGACTCCCTATAGGATGTCTATTTCAGAATTGAAAGAATTGAAACCCAACTTCAGGAGTTGTTAGACAAGAACTTCATCCGTCGAGTACTTCGCCTTGGGGTGCCCCCGTATTATTTGTTAAAAAGAAGGATGGGTCTTTGAGATTGTGTATAGACTATCGGGAATTGAACAAAGTGACTATCAAAAACAAATATCCTTTACCCCGAATAGATGACTTGTTTGACCAACTCCAGGGTGCCCAAGTGTTTTCAAAAATTGACCTTAGGTCTGGGTATCATCAACTAAAAGTTAGAGCCGAAGACATAGAGAAAACTGCGTTCCGGACTAGATATGGACATTATGAATTTTTGGTAATGCCGTTTGGGATGACAAATGCACCTGCTGCTTTCATGGATCTTATGAATAGAGTGTTTAAATCATATCTGGACGATTTCATTGTTGTATTTATTGATGATATTCTGATATATTCTAAAGACAGGGAAGAACATGAAAAGCATTTGAGAACCGCCTTGCAGATATTGAGAGAAAAGAAGTTGTATGCTAAATTGTCTAAGTGCGAATTCTGGCTGGACAGTGTGGCATTTCTGGGTCATGTGATTGATAAAAATGGTGTTTCTGTGGACCCTCAGAAAATTGAAGCTGTTGTGGATTGGCCGAGGCCTACCAATGTGACAGAAATACGAAGCTTTTTGGGGCTTGCAGGCTATTACCGGAGATTTGTGAAAGACTTCTCAAAGCTTGCTTTGCCATTGACTCAGTTAACTCAGAAAAAACATACCATTTGACTGGAATGATCAAAGAGGCAGCTTTCCAAGAGTTGAAAACCAGGTTAGTGACTGCACCAATTTTAACCTTGCCAAACGGTACTGATGGATTTCAAGTGTACAGTGATGCTTCTTACAAAGGCTTAGGGTGTGTGCTAATGCAAAATGGGAAGGTGATTGCCTATGCTTCTAGACAACTCCGACCTCATGAAAAGAACTACCCAACACATGACCTTGAATTAGCAGCCGTAGTGTTTGCTTTGAAAATATGGCGTCATTACTTGTATGGGGCGACTTGCGAAGTATACACCGACCATAAAAGCTTGAAGTATTTCTTCACCCAAAAGGAGTTGAATATGAGACAGAGACGTTGGATGGAACTAATCAAGGATTATGACTTGCAAATCTTGTATCACCCGGGAAGGGCTAATACTGTGGCGGATGCCTTGAGCCGAAAATCTGGTGCCGCTGTGTCGTGTTTGTTATCTAGCCGAAAAGACTTGTTAACCAACTTAGAACAAGATGGACTGACATTTGCTATCTGCCCAACCTGCTATCCTTGATGAGATTAAACAGAAACAGTGTGAAGATGAACACTTGAAGAAGATTGTAGAAGAGTTTGATTCGAAACCGAGGCCTGAGTTTATGTTTGAAAATGGTGTGCTGAAATTTCAGAACCGTCTTTGTGTGCCTGATTGTTATGATTTGAGAAAACGTGTTATGACTGAAGCCCACAGTAGTAAATTTGCTATGCATCCGGGGAATACGAAGATGTACCACAATTTGAAACAGAATTTTTGGTGGCCTGGAATGAAGAAGAGTATTGCAGACTTTGTGGCTAGATGTCTACACTGCCAACAGGTTAAAGTCGAACATCAACGACCCGCCGGTTTGCTACAACCACTCCCAATACCAGAATAGGAAATGGGAGCACATCACCATGGATTTCATTGTGGGATTACCTCGTTCTTCCCGAGGTATGGACTCTATTTGGGTTATAGTTGACCGTTTGACTAAGTCTGCACATTTTCTGCCTGTTAAAACTATTTATAACGCTGATAGACTGGCTAACATCTATATGACTGAAATTGTGAGATTGCATGGAGTGCCCGTGTCTATTGTGTCTGACAGGGACTCGAAGTTTGTGTCAAGATTTTGGCAAAGTTTGCAACAGGCTTTGGGAACAGAATTGAGACTGAGCAGTGCTTACCACCCACAGACTGATGGCCAAACTGAACGAACTAACCAAACTCTGGAGGATATGCTCAGAATGTGTGTGTTAGATTTTCAGGGAAATTGGGAAACCTACTTGCCATTAGCTGAGTTTGTGTACAACAACAGTTATCACTCAAGTATTGGGATGGCTCCTTACGAAGCATTGTATGGAAGGAAGTGTCGATCTCCAATATGTTGGGCTGAAGTAGGTGACAGACCTTTGTTGGGACCGGAACTTGTGCAAGAAACAACTGAGAAAGTGAAATTGATACAGCAGCGTTTGAAAACTGCACAGAGTAGGCAAAAGAGTCCGATGTTCGAAGAAGAGATAGGGAATATGAAGTGGGGGATCATTGTTCATTAAGGTGACCCCGATGAAGGGTCAAACCCGATTTGGTGTTAAGGGAAAATTGGCTCCGAGGTATGTTGGTCCTTATGAGGTTCTTGAAAGGATCAATCCGGTGTCCTACCGAATAGCCTTACCTCCGGTGATGGAACATATGCACAATGTCTTTCATGTATCGATGCTTCGGGAATATTTGAGAGATCCACTCCACATCATCGAACCGACACATGTGCTTTTGAAAGATGACTACACCTATGAAGAAAGGCCTATCCAAATTGTGAATCGAAGAGTTAAAAGACTGAGAAACAAAGAAATATCGTTGGTCAAAGTGGATTGGCAGAATCACGGGGGAACCTATGCAACTTGGGAAACCGAGGAAGACATGAAGAAGAGATATCCGGATTTATTTCCTCTAGACCCGATGTTGACTCCGAATGAAGGTAACTTGAGTTTGGGGACCAAACTCTTTTAAGGGGGGAAGACTGTAATAACCCCGACCCTGATTAGTGCTAATTGAGACTTAATTAAGCCTAATAATAATTAAGAGGAAAAATCTGGAATTAATTTGCATGAACATTGCATGAATTATGTGTTTCTATCTGTTCGGTGTCAAAACATCTGTTTGTACTTTAAACTTTAAACTGCAAATTGGAAGCCTTATCGGCACCCGATTCCGGAATTGATTAGCGTTTTGGGATAGTTAGATTTTATGTGATTTTGTGGTAGGTTCAATTAAAAATTCGATTTGGAATGTTTAAAACTGATTAAATAACATTGTTATAGTGAACTTAGCTTAATTACAAAATGCCATTGAGTGGCCATTGTTTAATCTTATTCTTGAGTCCTACACTTAAACAAACATCTTCATTCAGCCCTTTCTTCCTTAGAAACGACTAGAGAGAAATAGGAGAGGAGGAAGCTCAATTCAACAAGTTCTAGCTTGGATTTGGAGGAATTTGTAGGCAACTTAGAAGACTTGAACCCACACACTTGAATTTGAAGGTGTAAGGTAAGAATCCACCCTCTCACCATCCTCTCATTCATGTATTTGAGCTGGTTGTTGTAGGATTCTGGGTTAGATTAGAGTGTGAAGATGGAAATGGGTTTAGGATGTGAATTGAAGTCCATAGCATACATGCATGTGCATATTCATGGAGATTGAGTTGTTGGGTGTCAAATTTCTACATGCATGTGCATATTTTTACTAGAGCCTTTGAGTTCAAACCAATTTCTGGGTTTATTGATGCCTTGGATCATGATTTGAAGCTTTGGGAAGCACTTGAATCATGCATGTCATGTTTGTAGCTTGTTCATAAAATTTGGTTTCAAATTTGGTTTGAACTAAACACCCTTGGGCTTTGGTTTCTTAATTTGAGCTTTGAATCATGACATTATATGTGTTTACAAGTATTTTCCAGAATGGGCCCAGAGGATCGTATTTGGTATGTCAAAACTTGAGTTTGAGCTCGGAAGTGCAGTCTGGGATTGCCAATTTGATCTTCCGCTCGAGCGTGGGAAGGTCCGCTCGAGCGGAGAAAACGAGCTCCCAGCACTTTGACCTGTTTTGCATGTACGCTCGAGCGGAGATATGAGCGCTCGAGCGGGGATTTCAAGCATCCAGTATATTTTTGATGTACGCTCGAGCTGAATAAGTCACGCTCGAGCGGGGAACATTTTTTGCCTATACGCTCGAGCGGGGAAACATGAGCTCGAGCGGAACTCTGTTTTTTCTGAAAATGTTTCTAAGGCATTCTTTTGCATCCTCATTCCATCCTAGGCATTCCTAGGCCATGTTTAAGGCTCCATACTTAGGGTAAGGGGTTTAAGTACACACTTAGGAACGTTGACGTAAATTTTGTACGTTAGAAAGTGTGATTCATAGTGTGTATCCGTGGTGTGTTTTGTAGGTTGTGTGTCGTTTGGCTTCACCTATCGGTTTCAAACGCCCACTGTGAGTAATAACTTTGTAAAGTTATGTTCAATGTTAAGTATTTTCAGTATACTATGATACAAAATGATTGATTCTTGAAAGCTATGATATGTTGGAAATGAATGAATGAATGTCCAATTTTCTGAAAAGTATTTGTGGCACCCTTAGTCCGGATGGCCCTTGCCCGGGGGTAACAATACCGTGGCATGAGGCCCCCGCCTGGGGGATATAATACCATGGCATGAGGCCCTCGCCTGGGGATATCATACCATGGCATGAGGCCCTCGCCTGGGGGATATAATACCATGGCATGAGGCCCTCGCCTGGGGGATATAATACCATGGCATGAGGCCCTCGCCTGGGGGATATAATACCATGGCATGAGGCCCTCGCCTGGGGGATATAATACCATGGCATGAGGCCCTCGCCTGGGGGATATAATACCATGGCATGAGGCCCTCGCCCGGGGATATAATACCGTGGCATGAGGCCCTCGCCCGGGGGATACAATACCGTGGCTACTTGCGCGCAAGATATGAACCTTTATGGTTGTTGGTACCAACTCTGTCTGTGGTCTCTAGACCAATCTGATCTGTTAGCTAATGGGTGTACCACATATGATCTTATGCAAATCTGAGTATGAATATGAAAACAAGTATGTATCTGTATCCATCTCTGAATTGGAATCTGAAAATGCATAAGACTCCCTTTCTGATAAGACTGTGTTTCTGATATAAACTCTGATTTCTAACTTTGTGATGGATATCATTCATTAAACCCTTTACTCTGTTTATTATTCACTGGGCTTTCGCTCACAGTTTATTATATATAGTAGGTGAGCAGCACAAGACCCTGGCCAGAGTTGATGGCCTCCTGTTTCCCTTTTTGGTCAGCCAGCTGTTGCGCCTCCCGAGGAGGTTCCAGTTAAAGCCTAACCCCGAGGCAGTTTTGTTTCATGCTAGTCATTGGTTGTGTTTGTAAAGTTGGATCTTGGGACATACTTATGTAAATATTTGTACATATGGGTGTTTCTGGCTAGCAAGTTTATATATATATATATATATATTTTAAATTTTCTGTTTCTGTCTCATGTACGTCATCACAGCTCATTGGACCTTGTTTACTTTCTGTATTTGCTTCCGCAGCCCCTTATTATTTGTTAATCAGTTTTGGAGGCCGTAGGTAATCGTGGATTACTGGCCGGTTACGTCTCCAAACCTATAGGGGCGGTTTGGGTCGTGACAGAACCTATAGGAAGCGAGTGTTTTAGTGTGACGATACCTCAGAAAACCCATCTCGGTCGTCAATTCGATACAGAGAAAACACATCAGAAGCAACTCTCCACCGTACGATTCTATTCAAAACAAATACGTTAAAAAGTCAATCTTGACCACCTAACCGCCTGGTAACCCGTGTACTATAAATAAAGGTCACATTCCCAAGTCTCACCTTCCACGTTTGGATAAATCATTTTCTTTCCAGCGAAAGTATAATCTTGGGGAGTCGCGGTCTTAGAACCGCGAAAGAGAGAATTTTCTGTTGTTAAAAAAAAAAACATTAATGATAGAGATTCCACGCAATACAATTCTCATAATTTTTAAAAGGGTAAACTACCAATAGGTCTTACTTTTGAGACTTATTACCCATTAAGTCCTGTTGATAATTTATTAAGTGATAAAGATAAATTTCTCAGTCTTTTATTTTTATGAATAAATTTATAGTGATAAATTTATCAGTCTCTTTATTTTTATGAATAAATTTATAGTGATAAATTTATCAATTTCTTATTTTTATAGTGTTAAATTTATAGTTAGGACCTGTAGGTAAATAAGTCTAGTTAATAGGACCTACACGTAAGTACACCCTTTTTAAAATAATTTAAACTATTTACCTCATTGTCAGATATAATTCTTAAAAAAATTTAAACACATCAATAATTAATATATCAGTAAGAATTATAGGAAACCTCCTTTATGAGATCCCAAACATTAAGGGTATGTTTGGTTTGGATTTGTAGAGTGATTTTGAAAAAACTTTTTTAAAAAAATTATTTAATTTGTAAATTTTCTAAAGGGCTGTGCTACATCCCCCAATTTTGGCCCCCTAATCCCCCTAAATTTCAAACCAAGGCAAAAAAAAAAAAAAAAAAAAAGCCCAAAACGACGTCGTTTTGGGCATTAGGGGGATTAGGGGGGCCTTTTTTAGGGGGACAAATCATTTTCCTTTTCTAAAACAATTTTCAAAATCACTTTCTCTTTCTTACTTATCAATCAATCACTTTTTCTCTCACACAAATCTACTCAATTATAACAAAATATTAAATCATTCCAAACTCCCAAACTCCAAAACTACTTTCAAAATACACAACTAAATAAACTAAATTTTTTTTTAAACTCTCTCCCTAAAATAATTTTTGAAAACTACTCTCTTAAAACCAAACCAAACATACCTAAAAGAAAAAAGAAAAAGAAAAAATAAAAAAAGACGGCGTTTAATACTTTACAGTTGTAGGAGAGAGAATTTTCTGTTGTTAAAAAAAAAGGGAAAATTATTTAGAAGTCCTATTAGGGAGACTTGTGCTACATTTGGTCCCACAAAAAAACTTATGTTCCCATAAGTCCTATGAGAAGTTTCTTGACATATTTACCTTAATATTAGTTGTTAATATCATAATTAATAATAAAACCATATATAGGGAAATTGATATAAACGTAACGTAACGTGACACCTACATAAACGTAACGTGACACCTATACGTAACCTGACATCTACATAAACGTAACGTGACATCTACATAAACGTAACGTAATGTGACACCTACATAAACGTAACGTGACACCTATATAAACGTAACGTGACATATCTACATAAACGTAACGCAACGTGACACCTATATAAACGTAACGTAACGTGACACCAATATGAACGTAACGTGACACCTACATAAACGTAACGTAACGTGACACCTATATAAACGTAATGTGACATTTACATAAACGTAACGTAATGTGTCACGTTACGTTTCGCAAACTTAATAATTTTTATTTTTTAATCCGTTTGTTTTGAAATAGATATATAATCTTAATATATTTTTATTTTGTATTATTAATTGTAAAATTTAAAAATATTTATTTTTTGAATTTTTTTATATAAAAAAATCAAAGAAAACATAGACATTTAAACATAGGCATTTATTTGACGACGACGACGTTGTTGGCAGCTTCTGTAGAATTGGAATTGAAAAATAAGGAAGTTCATTTCTCAATGCTTGAAAGGACAAATAAAATAAATATTTAACGCTTGCATGAAAAATAAAAAAAATAGCCTCCAGGTGCCGTCACTTTGGTGCCGGTGGTATTCCCTAAAATTATCTCAGAGTGGATGGAAAACTTGACATTAGAACCATTATCTTGCTTTCCATTCGGATAGGAGAGAGAACGGACTATGACGGCGAAGAAGCAGATTGATATCAATTCGGTGGTTGGGAGTGAGAGAGAGAGAGGGAAGGTGTGAAAATGGGAGGTAAAAAGATTAGGATCTTGTGGAATACATTCTTATGAAAATAGGACTTGAGACTCTATAAGAAATTACACAAGACTTAGTCTAACATAAGGTTCTGAAAAAGAACTTATAAATAAGTCTCCAAAAAAAAAAACAGCGTTTAATACTTTTTAATACTTTACAGCTGTTTCATCATTTCATTGATGTTACTACTTGGGCGGTAGGTTAAAAAATAAATTTTTAATTCTTTTAAAAAAATGTGTTAAAAAATTAAAAAATTTAATTTTTAATTAATTTGTCAAAATAAACCTTATTTGAGTAATAGTATAGACTTGTTTGAAATAATCTATAAAAAATTAAAAAGTCATAAAATTATTAAAAAAAATTAAAAAATTTATACTATTTAAGAGTAGCTTGTGGGGCGGCAATCTAGAGGATAAAATTATTATTTTACTCTTTAAATTTAACTATCCAAAAGTCAAAAAATTAAAAATCAAAGTCGAAAAGGTAGAAGGATCATTTTAATTTTATTACAATATTTTATTACACATCTTTCCATAAAAATTATTCCAAATATATATTTTTTTCTACAAATTTTTTAATTAAAAAATTAAAAAATATACTTATATAACATATCTCAAAACAATCACGGTATATTCTAAAATTTTTATCAATATTTTTACTAAATATATATGAGATTCACGTGAACTCACACTCATATGATTTGATAGAAATATTGATAAATATTGAACATAACTCTTTTACTACTTACCTTCTCTCTCCTCATTTGTTATATCAAACATAATTTGAAATAGGCTCCGTCTGGCAAGAGTTTTTTTTGACTATTTTAGTCACAAAAGACAAAATAAACTATTTTAACCACAATAAACAAAACATCACATCCAACACATAATTATTACACTCTTCTCTCACCAAAAAAAACCAAAAGCTCTTTCCAAACTAAGCTTTTTAGCCCAGGTTAAAATAAACAAAAAAATCAAAAAGTCAATCTACTTCCCAAACGGAGGCTTAATAAAATTGGTAGTACTTTTTTACCTGGTGATGATATCATCAAAAAAATTGAAAGCAAATTAATAAATAAATAAAAATTAATTTATATATTTTATTTTTTCTAACTAGTTTTAATAAACAATCATGCTAGGTCCCCCGAATCCGGGGCCCCCGAATCCCCACAATTTCCATTTCAAGTTAAAAAAAAAAAAAAAGAAAACAGAAAAAAAAAAGAAAATAGTTCCCAAAAAAGGAAATTAGGGGATTAGGGGGATTATTTTTAGGGGGACAAATCATTTTTGCTTAATAAATAACTATTTTTTAAACAAATTTATTAACAAGCACACGTCAATTGTCTTACGGATTGTTTAGAATTTACTTATCTAGTGTGTTTTTTAATATTTTTGTATTTATTAAATATTTTTAAACAAATTTCACTAAGAGCATCTCCAATGGTTAACTTTTTTTTTCATCAAATCTGAGTAAAAAAAATAACCATTTTCTCAATCTGATATAGGCTGCTTCAATGGTTGTCATCAAAGGCAGGGGTCGACCGGCAAATATATATATATATATATATTTTTTTTTTTACTTGTTTGAACCTGAATATTTGAACTGTTTGAACTTTTTACCGGTCGACCGATTGGTCGACTGGCCGGACGACCAGCAGGTTGACCGTGGCCCCACTTTCAACATTACAGCACAGTGAATTGGTGAAGGCTCACGCAGATTCTCAATTTGATGAACAATTTGCTCCATTCTCAGTTTGATATCGGTTTGATGAAACCATTGGAGCAAAAAAAGTGACTTTTTTCATCAAATTCAAATTTGATACTGAATTTGGTTCACCGTTGGAGATGGTCTAATATTTTAATTTTTTGATGTTTTTGAAATAATATTCTATTCTATTTACAAGTTGATATTTAATACTTTATTTCTTAAAATTGTAAATAAAAATATGAAAAATAAAAAGACTTCAATTTTTAAACATTTAATTTAAAAAATTAAAATCAAATAAGATGAATATTTTTTTGTATTTATTAAATATTTTTTAAACTTTTCACAAATATTGTAGTATGGAGAGAGATTGATTGCAGCGTCGGGTGAGGATTGAGGTAAATGAAAGATAGAGAGAGGGCCTTGTTTGCTTTGGCTGTGGGAAAAAATATTTGGAGAAAATTTTTGAAAATTTGTTGGGTTTGTAATTTTTCTCAATTTTTTTTTAAAATTACTCCCTCTCTCCTACACATCAATCAATCATTTTTTTTTTCTCTTCTCTCATTTTCAATCACTTTTTCTTTCATATACATCTACTCAATTACAACAAAATATCAAATCATCACAAACTCCCAAACTCCAAAACTATTTTTAAAATATACAACAACAATACACAAAATTTCTAAACTCTCTTCTCAAAATATTTTTGAAAACTTATCTCCCAAAGTCAAACCAAACCAGGCCTTAAAGTTTGGGAGAAACGGGTAGGTTGAGATGAAATTGCGAGGTGAGATAATTGGTTAAAAATTATGTTAGGGATTCTAAATATTCTATTAAATATTTTATCAAATTCTTTATATGGGTGTAGGACTTACACACATATAGATTTGTATGAGTCCCACTTTAAATGAGATATTTGATAAAATATTTAATAGAATTGTGTGTCAATTTCTGACCACACTGCCAAATTAGTACTTAGCTGGAGAGCACCGGTAGAATAGATAAAGCTCGAACGACCTGCAACAGAAAGAAGAGATTCCGGCGGTGGTTCGTCCACCCGGGGGCACTCCGACGATCAAGTCAGTAAAATATCTCTCAAAGATAACCAATAGTGCTTAACTCACTAGACAGAATACAAAAAGCATACCTTAGACCCATGGGGGTGCCTCCCTTTTATAGCCAACATAATCCTAGTCCCAATAGAAGCCTAGCTCTAATGGACTTAGGATTACTTTTAATCTTGGACTCCCAGTAGGATTAGGATAAACTCTCTAAGAGTCTTGTCTTTACCCAAACTGAAGACTTCTCCCATTCTAGGACTCTTGTCCCTTATCCGCTTATCCCGGATTCCGGTATCTTCGTAGAAAACCTCGACCTAGCCGAGATCATCTCGGCATCATGACCAGGACACGTGGCACTCCGGTTGGCACTTCGGTGACACCTCGGCCACGTGTCGTCATTCAAAATTTATGTCCCCATAACTGCCCCCTAGGTTCTATTACCTCGGCTTCTTGAGGTGATGGAACCTATATCATTTCTTCCATTTAGCACGTCGACTAAGCTCGCTTCATCATCTATTGCCGAAGTCAGAACTCGTCGGCTCAATATGACCAAGGCCTATAGTCTGCTTTCATCAATGCCTTAGAACCAACGACCAAGTTCGTTCAAGTTTCTCAGCCGAAACCGTCCTCCTAGCCGAGGTATTTGCTTCATTGAATCAAGAACTCCAAGAGTTTCAGCACGCGTATGAGCTGGCACGCACAGTATTTCAACCGTTTTTACCACGCGTCTTTCCCCTACTGGACCGTACCTGATACGCACTATCAAGTCGTATCACTTTTGAGTGTGCTGTCTGACAAGCACGTCGTACAAGGCATCATAATTGCCATTTTGCCGCCATTTCATGCTCTTGATCAGAATCAACTCTCTCTCCGTCTTTTTACTTCTGTATCTTCGTTCTTGTTCAAACTTTCTCTTTCAAATCCTCCATTGTTGCTTTTATGAAGCTTTCTGCAACCAGTTTCACTCTCTACCTCCGGTGAGGCTTTCGTTGTACTTCTTTGCTTACTACCACCGTCTGACACCGACGTACTTCACATCGGCCTTTTTAAACAATCATTCTTCAATGTTAGGCCGAAGTTCCTTCTTTCCTTTTCTGAATGCATTCTTTGATTTCTTCTTTCAACGTGGTTGTATGTGTCTTCTTTTTACTCTTGTATGATTCTATACTTAGAATATTTTTGCAGATCTTTAATATATACTTCAATCCTGTGCAACCTTCTCGGGGTGACACACCTCGGTTATACAAACTGATGATTTACCTCGGCAAATACCCAAGTACCTTTCTTGGCACAACCTTGGTTTCCACTTGTAAATTTTTCATAAAATTTCAACAAGTGTTTAGCCTTGGTTCAACTTGTAAACTTTTCACACGTTTCAACAAGTGTTAAACATGATCTCGGTTTAATTTCAAGTTGTAAACTTTTCAAGTTTCAACAAGTGTTGAACATGATCTCGGTTTAACTTCAACTTGTAAACTTTTCAAGTTTCAACAAGTGTTAAACATGATCTCGGTTTAACTTCAACTTGTAAACTTTTCTCAAGTTTCAACAAGTATTAAACATGATCTCGGTTGAACTTCAACTTGTAAACTTTTCAAGTTTCAACAAGTGTTAAACATGATCTCGGTTTAACTTCAACTTGTAAACTTTTCTCAAGTTTCAACAAGTGTTAAACATGATCTCGGTTTAACTTCAACTTGTAAACTTTTCTCAAGTTTCAACAAGTGTTAAACATAATCTTGGTTTAACTTCAACTTGTAAACTTTTCAAGTTTCAACAAGTGTTAAACATAATCTCGGCTTTTCAGGAACCATTTCCAACTCTTTGCCCCCTTATGTGAACGCAAGTTTCACTTGGGTTCTCATTAGGCCGAATTGTTGTTCTATCACACGTTGCAGGTGGACTTCGAAGCATTTTCATGCTTTTTTACATAGGCTTCAGCTTCCTTTTGTATGTAAGGCCAACAGAATCCCTACGATATTGCTCTATGGGCAAGGGATCTACCCCCTGCATGGCTTACACATACTCCTTTGTGGACCTTATATGAAAAAAAATTTAACTTAGGCCAAGCTCTTCTCTTCTCGGACTTAATCATCTAGGCCGAGATCTTGTCTTCTGGGATCTGGGATCCGAGATTTGGAATCCGGGATCTGCTCACTTGGGCTGAGCTCTTGTCTTCTCGTATCCAGTGTTATCTTGGCTTCGCTTCGGCGAACCATTTCTCTTCTCTTGTTTGGACGCCTTTGTCCCCGGCGTGTCATCCTCGGCTCTGGCATACTTTTCTATCCTGGCTATCAGTTCCTCCATGCTTTTCGGTAATGTCTTTGCCAGTGATTTTCGAAGCAGGCAGTCATCTTTCAAGCCGTTTTTAAACGACACGATCGCCACCTCTTGGTTGCATCCTGGTATTCGGTTGAATACCTCATAATACCTTTTGGCATAGGCCCCAAGGCTTTCATCCTCATCGATCTTCAGGGCCATTAGGGCGTCCACCCTCAATGGCTGTAGCTTGTTTGTCACGAACCTGGCCACAAACATCTCGGCTAGGCTTTCCTAGGTTTTCACAGTTCTTTTCCACAACTTGTGAAACCAGTCCGATGCAATTTCTCCGAAGGATGAAGGGAACACCTTGCGGAGCAACGGCTCGTTCCCGGTGTACAACGCCATCGAGTTCATGTACAAGTCGACGTGAAAGTTGGGGTCCGACTTACCGTAGTAGATCTGGAATCTTGGCATGCTAAACCTCTTCGGGGCTTCGAATTTCTCAAATTCTACCGAGAACGGCGTTCTCGGCTTGACTGGGGAGGTTACCTCGGCATTTTGTTGCTTCCTTTTGAGGTAATCTCTCAAGTCCTCTTTGGTCCGCCTAGGAGCTCGGCTATCTCTTGACTTCAGTCTTTTCGGTGCACTGCTCTCAGCTTCGTTGTGAGCCCTTTTCGACCTTTCTCCATTAGTTGTGTCGAAGCACAGCTCCTGCCTTTGAACATGCCGATGTTCTTTGGGGTCTGCCTCCTTGGTGCGTTGTGTCCTTTGTGATTCTTCCCTCCTCGACTCTCCTCGTCCGACCTCCCTTGAAGGCCGGTGAGAGTGTTTTTCGCTCCTGGTGTGCTGGGGGGCTACAGGGATTGTTTTCTGTCCTCCCTTCTGGGCATTGGCCGCTGGAATCGGCGTGTCCTGCAGCGGGAACGATGGCTGCATGACGTTGTTTTGCATCATGAAATTGACGACCGATTACAGGTCTGCCAATTTGTTCGCCATCTCTTTCACCTCTTCGTCCCTCCGCGGGCATCTATCTTTCCATACCTGGAGGTTGTTCTCGTTGTAATACCCGCTTCGATCCGATTTCTTTGGTACGTCGCCCTCCTGGCCGACGTCTTTCTTGCCGTGATTTTGGTCCTGAGTCTCCTCGTTGCAACCATCTTCCTCCATGTTAGGGTTAACATGTTTCCCACTCTTAGTAGGGGTTTCGTCCCCAGCCTTTTTTTTCTGTCCATCACTGGCCATCTATCCTCCTTTCTTTCCCACAGACGGCACCAAATTGTGTGTGTCAATTTCTGACCACACTGCCAAATTAGTACTTAGCTGGAGAGCACCGGCAGAATAGATTAAGCCCGGATGACCTGCAACAGAAAGAAGAGATTCCGGCGGTGGTTCGTCTACCCGGGGGCACTCCGACGATCAAGTCAGTAAAATATCTCTCAAAGGTAACCAATAGTGCTTAACTCATTAGACAGAATACAAAAAGCATACCTTAGACCCATGGGGGTGCCTCCCTTTTATAGCCAACATAATCCTAGTCCCAATAGAAGCCTAGCTCTAATGGGCTTAGGATTACTGCTAATCTTGGACTCCCAGTAGGATTAGGATAAACTCTCTAAGAGTCTTGTCTTTACCCAAACTGAAGTCTTCTCCCATTCTAGGACTCTTGTCTCTTATCCGCTTATCCTGGATTCCGGTATCTTCGTAGATAACATCGGCCTAGCCGAGATCATCTCGGTATCATGACCAGGACACGTGGCACTCCGGCTGGCACTTCGGTGACACTTCAGCCATGTGTCGTCATTCAAAATTTATGTCCCCACAAGAATATTTAAGATACATAGCATTTCTCATAAGTGAAAGGTCAAATTTCAACAACATTGAATATTGTACAATTGCTACAATACTTGTGTCATCATTTGACTAAGACTAAGGGGAGAAAAAAAAATAAAAAAATAAAAAATTGAGAGCTCTAATTAATGGATGAACTCTAAAAGAGGTTTAAGTGGGTTATCCATGCGATATGATATGCAATTATGTTAGAGACCACTAATTTAGTGGCTCTAAACCCATCATTAATGAGGTGGACAAGCACAAAAAAAAAAAAAAAAAAAAAAACAGACACAATACATACTGTGGCAGTGGGTGAGACCTACTGCCACATCATTAATGGTAGCTCTAATTAAAGCTCCCACTCATTTTCCATATGATATGTATGTCTGTGTTTTTGTTTTTGTTTTGTTTTTTTTTTTTGGGTTACATCATTATAACTTAATTTAGAATTCTATTTTAAAGTACTATATTATTGTTCTAAGAATAATATTATATATATTAATTAGTATATTAATTAATATATAATAGATGATGTAACATAATTTTATAAATTTTAAATATTTGTAATTTATATAATGAGTGAAATTAATAAAAATATCATAATATATGTTAATACACTATTTAATACATTAATTGATTCATATAACATCATCATGTAATTAATGCTACTACGGATTGTAGGAGCAACAAGGAGGGTCCTCCGGTATAAGTGATATTTGTTGTTTACAGTTGATTCAGAATCCCTCAGCTCCTCTTACCCTATTTAGGCCTAATGATAGGTTAAAAAATATTTTTTTAATTTTTTAACAAAAATATGTTAAAAAAATAAGAAAAATTTACTAGAAGTCTTAGGAACTTTTGTACTATTTAGTCACACGTTTTAAATGGTTGATTGAGGAGTTTTATTAAATATAGTGTGTGATCAGTAAGTTATTTTTCAAACGTGGATGGGTATTGGTTAGACAGATATACTCTCACTAGTTAATTGGGAAAGTTTGGTTTTTTTTTTTTTTTGAATGTGTGACAAGTATGGTGTGATACTCCATTGTGAAATGTATTAATATGACACTCCAATGATAGGACACTCTAAAAAAATTAAAAACTCTTTAGTGTACTTTTTCCAATGTGACCCTCCAAAATTTTTACTCATTTTTAGTATACTTTTTCTAAATGTGGCAACGTAACGATATGATGTGACACTCCAAAAAAATAAAGACTTCTTAGTATACTTTTTTTAAATGTGACCATGTGGAGGGTATGTTGTAACACTCTAAAAAAATAAAATAAAAACTCCTTAGTGTACTTTTCATAAACGTGACTGTAACATGCCCGGGGGTATCCGCGCGTTAAACAGTTCGGACTCCCGAGATCTCTTTGATCTAATCTCACAAGTGCAATGTGAAACGTAGATGAGAATCCAGATTTGCCAACTTTTATTAAAAATCCATTTTATTGCAATTTTCAAAAATGGACTGCGTCATCAGATCTCAGAGTCGCCACCTAATATTTTGGGAAATTAGGAAACCCATTATTGTTGCCAAGGCCACTGTTCGTCGTAACCAAGGATGCTTGGCTCGGAACCTTAGGTATGAGAGGGGAATGTCAATAATGAGCACCCCCACTCACCCGATCAAAAGATCAGCCTCTACTAAACTATGATATGACTTTTATTTTCTTTATATGTTTATGTTCTGATTATTTTAGTAAATCCTAAAATTTACTATGTGAAGCATACAAGGTATAGACTAGTTTGCTCAAATTAGAACAATTCAATTTCATGTTTGTTTGTCGAAAAGAATTTGAATTTGCCACTTGACAAAGTGGGCTTAAAGTTTGTGAATTTGCCACTACAAAGTGGGCTTAAAACGTACAGTCGTTGAATTATTCCAATTCAAGCAACAAGCATTCATCCACAGGCATTCAAACAGTTTATCACTTAAGCAATTAGCCACGTGGTAGGATGTTAAACATAATAAGAAAAACACACACAAATGGGATGCTAAAGCATAAAAAAAACTCACAGAGATATCGACGTCCCTCGAACAGCTACAAAACAAAATTAGTAAAAATATGCATGATCTTATATACAAATTCCTAATGCAATTCACACATGAGATGCAACCTAGGATTCGGCTTCTACAATATGGCGTGTGAATCATCTCAAAAACACAGGGTAGCACATAGAATCACATCATATAAGAATTGATAAAATCCACAAATAGGAATTTAGCCGAATCTTAATGCATGAGACGTGAATGTAAAGCATGGATATGCATAGCATGTCAGATATATATATATATATACACAGTTAGGAAAATCGATTAAAGAATGGGATAGATAGAAGCGGGGTGGGGGATTATTACAGCATTTTAAATATTACAAATCCGAGAGAAATGACCAAAATAAAATCCTCATAAACACTCAAACTTAAAATAAAATAAAATCAAATCTTCCATCCAGCAGATCTGCACACCTCAGCCCATGTACTCATCCTCAGTGGAGGGCCACCTTGAGTTTTGTTTCGTGAACAACAGTGAGCGAATTAGAATTCCAGCCTATGGTAATTATGTCTTCCTCCAAATTGGCAAAGTCCAACAGCTGCTTTGCATTTGTTAACATCAGCATCTACCCCATCTGGAAAGATGACGAGCAATTATGGTTGCAAGAGAGAGAGAGCTTGAAGACCAAGCAGCCCGTAGGTTTGAGGAATGGGTTTGGTTTTTGTGGTGTTGGTGGCTGTTCTCGTGGATGCGCCACCTCGCCAAGGGCAGAGCAGCTGATTGCTTGAGAAGAGCTTCAGTGATGACGATAATGGTGGTGTCGTCTCCATCTAGAATGTCTTGAGGAGGGCCATGAAGTTGCCGATGGTGTAGGAAGAGGGTCACAAATCTCTAGTGCTGTTGTTGTTGAAAATGAGAGATGATGAGAAGTGTGTGTATGTTTTTTTTTTGTGTGAGTTCTCTCCTCGAAAAGCTCTCCCTTTTGAAATCTATTTTTCACCATGCCATGAACGCACCCCTCGGCATGCAGAGAGAGAGAGTGCCGAGAGGGAGATGAGGCCTTGTGTGGTGTCTGTGTGTGTATCGTGTGTGCTGGGTGTTATCAATGTGTATCAATGTGTATGCATGTGTGTGTCTGCTGTGGTGCATGTGTGAAGCTTAGTGTGTGCACCGTGTGTGGATGGCAGTGGTGTGCATGGTATGTTTTTGTCTAACCCAGTGCCTCACCTCCAACCCTCTTATTTTATTCACTCCTTCACCTCTCATGCTCTCCACCAAACCCAGCAGCCCAAAACTCTCCCTCATGTATGTCGTGTGTCTCTCCCTATCTTGCCGTGTGTGAGTGTGTTTTTAGCTTCGAAAATCCTCTCCCCCATGCATCGAGCAGAGAGATCATAGAGAGAGAGAGAGTTCAAGAGTAGTGCCCCCCCTCAAAACCGTGTGTGTGTAATCTAGCCGAAAGAGAGAGATTGATCCAAGGTGGTTGGTTGGTCTGAGAGAGAGAGAGTCATTGGATGCATGTCTCAATGTGTGCTGTGTGTGGTCTGTGTGTATCCCCTCTCCATGTGTGCTGGGTTTGCCGAGAGAGAGCAGAGAGAAATCAGTCTGTTAGAGAGAGAGAGCTGGGTTTGGTCTGTTGTCTATCTGTGTGCATGTGTTCTGTTGTGTAAAAATGGGTGTATGATGCATGGTCTGTGAGGTGTGTTGCTCTCCTCCAGAACCTCTCTTCCCCTTTATTTTTTATTTCTCCACTCACCCTAAAATCCTTTCCACCGAAAAACTGTCCCCCTCCCCCTCTTTTCTCTTGCTCTTTTCTTTTTATCATCACCTACCAGCTCCTTCAACAATCATTCTCTACCCACTCTCACTTGCTCTCTTTTCTTTTCTTTTTTTTATATCACCCACTCCCTCTTTTTTTTATCACCCACGAGACCACTCACATGAACCACCCACTATCTCTTAAAATAATTTATCATTTTTTCCACCCAAAACCTCATCATAATATATTCTATCTATATTTTAATATATAAACATATACATATATATAAATTGAATTCAATTTCTTTTCTTTTTCTTTTTTTTTATTTTTTATTTTTATTTTTTTTGTTTTGTTTTTGTTATTTTTTATTTCTAAAATACACCACCTCAAAATATATACTGTACGGGAAAGAAATACACCTTCTCGTATAATCCTGTTGACTAAGTCTGCGCCCCTCCGTACGACGTCGTTCAACTACCTGAAAATACACACGTGAGCTAGCCGGCGGGTGTGTGCCGGAAACCTCTCCGATGCCTAAGTCAGTAAGCTTGACAAATAGACAAAAGCTCTGTGTATTCAGAAAACAAAGTTGTGTTACCTCTCCTTAGGTGATGTTGGTGAGCTTTTATAGGTTTCGTGTGGCACAATCCTAGTAGGACTTTCACCTCTCCATGCAGAGTCCTCATAGGATTCATACTCCTGAAGGATAATGCTTATCCTTGCTTATCCTTCAACACCCCCCTCACTGCTTAAACCAAGTGAGATGGTTTTACCATGGCCGAACTACCATACGACCGAAATAACATTGCCATGTTAATAGAAGTGACCAATCTAGATGTCCGTTTGGCTCTTCCACATCATTTCTACCTCGGCTTTACATGATACGACCGAACTAACCATAGAAGATACTAGCCGAACTGACTCAGAACAGTCATGAAGATAGCTTCTCATACTTCAGTCAGAAGACTCAACCGGACTACCCGTAGTACTCTTCCAAACCGATATAACACACTTCTTTGACCGGACTACCCAGTTGAGGCCCTTCTACTCTGCCTTTCGTACTCCGGCGCATACCGGCCCTTTACTTAGCTTGGCCCAATTTACCTGTATAAATTACCCTCTCAATTGCCCCTTAATGCCATCTGCGTAGCATGATAGGGATTACCTGTCCATCAGCCGAGCTATAGTTTGTAAATCTTTCCAGCCGAGCTACAATCCTTTAGCTATTTCGGCCAAGCTGAAAACCTTTTAGCCTCTCCAGCCGGGCTAAAAACCATTTAACTTATCCAGCCGAGCTGAAACCATTTAGCTTATCCGGTCGAGCTAAACTTAAACCGAGCTGTCCTTATTCGGTCCAAACGTCCCTTCAGTCACAGAAGCTGAATCGTTCAGTATTCTAATGACACGTGGCTGTAGACACCCCATTTTGACCGGCCCTAAGACTTGGGTATTTTAGTTTGACCACCCTCACCAGAAAAATCAAATTGAAATTTCAAATTCTAAACCTCACCCATTTTGACCATCACTAATATTTTGGTAATTTGTAGTGTTTTATAATTTTATGTGTGTGTATTAGATTAGGTGTGTACATATCTTTTAAGTGTGTTTTTGATAACTATTTTTAAAAAAAACAAAAAGAAAATAAAAAAATAATAAATAAACAAAAAGAAAATAAAAAATAATAAAACAAAAAGAAAATAAAAAATAATAATAATAATAAATAGGGGGAAAAAGAAAGGTGGGGCGGTGAGTGGTGCATAATGTTTGATAGTGCAGAAGGCACTTATAGGAGTGGATGGGTTAGGTGAAAGGTGTGTTTTTGTTGAGTGTTAAAAAGGAGGAGAGAAACAAAGAAAAGGACTGAGGGGAGAAATGTAGAGAAAGATACACGGTTGTTCAGTGGAGAAGAAAAAAAAGAAAATCAAAAAAAAAAAAGAAAAGAAGAAGAATGAAAAGGAAAGGAGAGGAGAGAAAACACACAGCACATGGAAGAAAGATGATACACGGGTAGAGGGGAGAAGAAGATTGGTGAGCCATAAAAAAAAAAATAAAGGAAGAGGGAAGAACCCAGCTACCATTCACCATGCACACTACAAGCTCTACCATGCTCCAACTCTCCCTCTCGGCAAGAACACCAAACCCAGCTGAGCACACACTGCCATCACCATGAGAACCCATCTTCACACTCACACCCGACCAACTTCATCCTCCCTCTCAGCCATGCACACCCAACTCTCAACCTCTCACTCTCTCCCTCTCCACCACCCCTCACGGGTCTCTCTCTCTCTCTTCACACCATCACCACCTAACAAACCCATGCAACACATCTCTCACCTCACGGGTCTCTCTCTCTCTTCACACCATCACCACCTAGCTCACTAACCCATCTTCAACACACATGGCCATGCATGCACCACACCCGATCACAGGACACCACCCAACCCATTTGGTTTCACCATCCATCCCACTCCATCGCACCACCATACCACCACGGCAACCCACGGCAGCATCCATCACCACCCTCACCATGCACCACTGTGCACACCCACGGTGACCCACTCTCCCTCACTTCTCTCTCTAACCCACCTCCATGCATAAACCCAGCCGTACACAACTCACCCCTCAACCCACGACCCACAAACTCACCACCACCTTCATCATCCACCTCTCCTTCCCACTCTCACCAAGCCACAACCGACCAACCCACCTCTCCTTCCCACTCTCACCAAGCCACAACCGACCAACCCAGCATCCTCACTCCCTCTGCACCAACCCAGCAGCCATCATCCTACATACCCCCACATGCATATACACACACACCCACCAACTTCCTCCATCACTCTAGCACACCCACGGCACATCACTTCCCATGCACCTTCACACACCCAGCAGCTCTCTCACCTCTCTCTCTCTCTAAATTCTCTCCCTCTCTCTTCACCCCATGCACGGCAGACCATCAGCATACCTACTCCCATGCAATGGCACTCTCTCACTTCTCTCTCTCTCACCACCCGTGGCTACCCTCACACCACCATGACCATCATCTTCATCATCCAACACCCTCTATCTCTCTCTTCACTCTCTAACAGACCACCCTCCCAACACAAACCCATCACCACCGGACCTCACCATAGCAGCACCATGCACCACCATCATCCCTCTCTCTCTACCGAGCCACCCACCTCACAGACCCACTCTCGGCAAGCACCACCCCAAACCCAAACCCACGGGTCTCTCTCTCTTCTCTCTCTAAGATTCTCTCTCTTCTCTCTCTAAGATTCTCTCTCTATCACACTCCCATGCACAACCCACGGGTTGGCGCTCTCTCTCTCTCTCTCTCTAGGCTTAGAGAGAGAAAAGGTGGTAGCCGGCATGCCTTGCCTGCCAAAGCTGGGCTGCAGAGATGTGGGGAGAGTTGTAGAGTGAGGAAATTTGCACATCATCCAATAGTGATTTCCCTATAAGCTATGCTAGTCAGATTTCAAATCCGTTCCTTGGTTTGCCGCTTGAATCCAGAAAATATGAATCATGCGATGTCGCGGAACCCGGGACATGCGAAAAGGAGTGACATGTGCCAGTGATGAAGTCTTTTATTTTATTTTGATTTTGAGTGTTGTGAGGTTTTATTTTATTTTATTTTTCTCTCCCCTCTCCCTCATTCAGATCTGTAATAATTCAAGTATTGTAATAATCCCCCCACCCCGCTTCTTTTCTATCCCATTCTTTTATCGCTTTCCCTAACTGTGTGTATGTATATATCTGACATGCCATGCATATCCATGCCTTACATTTATGTCTCATGCATTAAGATTCGGCTATATTTACATGTGTGGATTTAATCAATTCTTCTGTGATTCTATGCGCTACCCCATGTTTTTGAGATGATTCACATGCCATATTTTAGAAGCGAATCTTTAGTGCATCTCATGAGTGAATTGCATTAGGATTCTGTATAAGATCATGCATATTTTACTAACTTTTGTTTTGTAGTTGTTCGAGGGACGTCGGTCAATCTGTGAGTTTTTATGCTTTAGCATCTCATTTGTGTGTGATTTTCTTATTATGTTTAGCATCCTACCATGTGGCTATTTGCTTAAGTGATATAACTGTATGAATGCCTGTGGATGAAGGCTTGTTGTTTGAATTGGAATAATTCAATAAATGTAGTTTTAAGCCCACTTTGCAGTGACAAAATTCACAAACTTTAAGCCCACTTGAGGTGGCAAATTCAAACCCTTTTCGGAAACAAAAACATGAAATTGAATTGTTCCAATTTGAGCAAACTAGTCTATTACTTGTATGCTTCACATAGTGAATTTTAGGATTTATAAAATAATCAGAACATTAACATATAAGAAAATAAAAGTCATATCATGGTTTAGTAGAGGCCGATCTTTTGATCGGGTGAGTGGGGGTGCTCATTATTGACCTTCCCCTCTCATACCTAAGGTTCCGAGCCAAGCATCCTGGTTACGACGAACAGTGGCCTTGGCACCGAGTCATGGGTTTCCTAATTTCCCAAAATATTAGGTGGCGACTCTGAGATCTGATGACGCAGTCCATTTTGACAAAATTGTAATAAAATGGATTTTCAATAAAAGTTGCCAAATCTGGACTTTCATCTATTTTCACATTGCACTCGTGAGACATGAGATCAAAGAGATCTCGGGAGTCCGAACTGTTTAACGCGCGCGGGTACCCTCCCGGGCATGTTACAGTGGCACGCTCTTATTGGCTATCCACAGCTGTCACGCCGTCCTCGTATACCATCAATTTTGAACAGGTCCCGCCTTTCCTCTTCCTTTTACACAAAACAACCTCATTTTATGCATTTCACTTCACCCTTCCTCTGTTCATATTCTCTCTCTGAGCCTCCATTATTCTTCGTTTCTTGGAACTGTGCAGTTTGCTTTGTGTTCTTCATCACTGTAGCTGCCTCTACCTCCTGTTTTCCTGCTTCAAACTGGTAAGCAAATCCATCTTTCTTGTTCTATTTTTGCTTTTGTTGAATCCATAGCAAACTGCTCACGTGTTTTTACAAAACACTACTTAGCTTCGTGTTTTTTCTTGGAAAAAACTTCACAAGAGCCTCATGAACTTCATAGAATAACCTGTAAAACACCGTTTGATCCACAATCACGTCCCAACCGAACTAGGATGCTGTTTGTGCTATGCATAAGTAGCTTAGACTTTTCAACCGAACTAGGACTTGTAGATATTCCAATAGTTACAGTAAGTACCATCTTCTAATTTAGCCGAGATAATCGCACCGAACTAAGTTTTGGATTTAGCAATTTAGAAACTTTGACCTCCAACTGAGCTAAGTCCTTGGGGGCTAAGCCAGCTTTCTTAGTGTCTAAATCGAACTCAGAAAGCTGCCCCTAGAGGCTTAACCGAAGTAACAAACCTCATAGCTCAAACCGAGATAACCAACCCTCTTGCTCAAAACGAGCTATCAAACCCTCCGCTAGACCGTGCTACCAAGCATATTGTTAAAACCGAGATAAAACTTGTAGCATCCCCTAGCCGAAGTAGGACTTCTTTATCTTTGTTTTCTTTTTGTAGCACGGTCAACGATCTGTGCTTAACACCTTGTTTTCCACTTTGCAGACTTAGGTTGCCCAGGCACTGCGCGCTCAACCAAGCTACTGAGCACAGTTTCCAAACCGAGCTAATTTATTTATAACTTAAAATAAATAGGGAAATATAGGTTCTTGGTAGAAACACCAGGGGGCTTGGCCGAATTCTACAAGGATTACAACATTCCTGCCGATGTCCACCTTACCCTGGCCAAGAGAGACACCATACCTTGGGGGAATAAGGGTTTTGTGCCTTTTACCCTTTTATCAATAATAGAAACCGGACTAAGATTCCCAGTCCAACCTTTGATTTGCGAATTCCTTAGGCAAACCCGAATTTGCCCAACCCAACTATCAACCAACTCATACCGTATAATAATGGGCATCGCCGAACTAAACCGTCAAACCGGTCTGAACCTTGGTCTAGCCGAAATATTCCATCAATATTCCTTAGGATCCAAAGAGGATGGATGGGTATACTATTTAAGAATACGTCGCCGACGTGAAAAAATAATAAAAGACACGCCGGATAATGACTTAAATGACGACGATTTTTTCTGGGTGTCTGGGAATTTTGAAGACCACCAAGCCCAGATCCCAGGCCGAAGTATAAACTGGAAAAAAGGAATCCCTGGTATACTTCACTTCGGTCTCCTTGCTTTCTACTTTTTTACTCCGGTTGCTAAGTTTAAGCCGAACTAACTGTTGTCTTTTTCATGCAGATCCAGCCCACATTCATTCATTATATAGCCACCCCAACCTAGGCGTACTTCGCGCCGCACTACGTGTTCAAGAAAGGAGTTGGGCTAAGCTGTTAAGTTTTGAGCCGACCTACCGATACACCGGTCGCCGAAAAGCCAGAGTGACCGACTTTCTACTGGAAGACGCTCCTGAGCCGGATCCCTCTTTGCCCCAGATCAACCTAGTGCCTCTCACCGCCGAACAAGAGATGGCCAAAAGAAGCAAATTGAAGGCCCTGCTGACCGCATCAAACCCAACCGAGGTACCACCAGCTGGGCAGACCACTGAAACCGTGGTAGCACTTCCATCCTAACGGCCCTCCTCATCTCGTCCGAGCAAGCGTGCTCGGACTAGCCAAACCGAGCGACGCCTTGCTGACGAGGACGAGACCATTCTGCCACCTACTCCTCCTCCCAGCCCTCAACAAAGCCCCCGACCGGAGCACTCTGACCAAGGTGCCTCCTCCAAATGGGTTCCCGAACTGACCTTCCAGAACCGAGCTATACAGGATTTTGACTCCGTTGTTACTGAGAAGGATCACTTGATGGCTTTCAACCTAGCCAAGAGTGTATGCCTTCCCAAGGACATGGAGCACCACCAAAAGCAACTCAATACCGAACTGAAGGCCATCCGGTCTTCAACAAAATCAATGATCCTGGTAAGTAGCACTGTCCTTTTTTCTGTTTATTTTTCCAACTCTCACTCCGGCTGAGAAGAAAATTACCATTCTCTTGCAGGCCATTCAGAAAAACCATATCACACACAGGAAAGTGCAGGAGCTTAGAAGAAATACAAAGCAGGCTATGGCAGAAGTCGAAGCAAAATCGGGCGAGCTAGAGAACGCCAAAAAATAATTGGCCGAGCTACAATCTGAGAATGGCCGACTGACCGAACTGGTTAGTTCGGCCGAAGCCGAAAAGCAGAAAGTTGCTATTGAGGCTAAGGACAAGTACCTGCGCCTGCTGGCGAAGATTGAAAAGAAGAAAGATGCCGAGATAGCCCAATTGAAGGAGGGCATGAAAAATGCCGAAAAACAAGGCTTCAAGAAGGCAGAGGACGGCTACATCCAACAGTGCGAAGCAGCCAAGGACCTATTCTTCAAATGTGGCTAGAGGAGTGCCGTGGAGCAGCTCGGCTGTGCACCCGACACCGAGGTCTACAGTGCTCCTCCGTATTCCATTCCGGCTTCACTGTCGCAGTATGCTGCCGATCTACAGAAGCAATTTCTTGAAGGGTCTGATGATGATGATGATGATGATGATGAAGATGAGCCAACGGACGCTTCGGTTGTCAATGAGCAGGCCAATAATCAATCACTTCGGTTGGAGCCGGTTGTGGAAGACCTAACTGATGGGCTGCCGACTGACACCGTGCTGCCAGCTGACACCGAGGTCCAAGTTGAGACCGAGCTCCCACCTCAAACCGGACTTCGAACAGATGCTGATGGTGACTTTGATGCAGAAATTGATGATCTCTTCAACTGATTTTCATTTTTCTTTCTTCATTTTGGATAGTGTAACCGGAGTAAAGTAACATCCTTCCACTTTTGATAATTCGAATGCTTCTCTTTTGTCTTGAATTTGTAACCGGGCTGCGGCCCCTCAGTTGTATTGAAGACTTTTGATCTTGTTAATGAAAATTCTCTTTTGTGCTGAACTCTTATTCCGGTTTTGATTTGTGTGCCTGCACTTGCCTTGCTTACTGTTACTCCAAGTGCTATTTTGGTTTAATTTCTTGCAATATTTTCAACCGGGATACCGTACTCCGGTTTTAGCGATCCAACTTATTAGCCAACCACTCTTTAGCTGATATAAACATTTTGGCTGAAGAGTATCCTAAGGTGCATTCCAGCCAACCATTCTTCAGTCATACCATTATTTCAGCTGAAGAGTACAAAGAGTTGGTTTAATCTAGCCAACCACTCTTCAGCCATACACTTACTTCGGCTGAAGAGTAGAAAGAGTTGGTTTAATCCAGCCAACCACTCTTCAGCCATACACTTACTTCGGCTGAAGAGTAGAAAGAGTTAGTTTAATCCAGCCAACCACTCTTCAGCCATACACTTACTTCGGCTGAAGAGTACAAAGAGTTGGTTTAATCCAGCCAACTTCTAAGTTGGTTTTTCCAGCCAACTTAGAATATAATGTTTGGTTATTCCGACCAAACGTCCTGCAGCCTGGATCCTTATCCTGGGCTTAGGAGGGGTGTTGGTTTAATCCAGTCAACCTCTAAGTTGGTTTTTCTAGCCAACTTAGAATATAATGTTTGGTTATTCCGACCAATCGTCCTGCAGCCTGGATCCTTATCCTAGGCTTAGGAAGGGTTCATAGTTGGTTATTCCGGCCAACTATGTTTACAATGCTCCTAACTTACTAAAGCTACTTTCTACTGAAAACCATTATGCTTAAAAAAGAATCGACTTGTTTTATTGAGAAAGTAAAAAATTACATATACTAAAAAAAAAAAAAACTAGAAATAAAACAATTTGAGATTGGCAGTGTTCCATGGCCTGGGAATTGCTTTGCCGTCCTCATCTTCTAAGTGGTATGCCCCTTTGCCTGCTAATCCGACCACTTTGTAAGGTCCTTCCCAGTTAGGTCCTAGCTTGCCATCTCCTGGTACCAAGGTATTTCCCATCACTTTGCGCAGTACCCAATCTCCGATCTTGAATTGCCTTGGATGCACTGTTTTGTTATACTTTCTGGACAATTCTTGTTGGTAGGAGGCGATGTAAACCAATGCTCTATCTCTTCTTTCTTCTGCAAGGTCAAGCTCCAATGCTATGGCTTCGCCATTTAGGTCTGGGTCAAAGTTTTCACTTCGAATTGTGGGGAGGGCAACTTCTAATGGGATGACTGCTTCCATGCCATAGGCTAAGGAGAATGGTGTTTCTCTTGTTGATCATCGGGGCGTGGTGCGGTAGGCCCATAAGACATGAGGGAGTTGTTCTGCCCACTTGACTTTCGCTCTTTCTAACCTTTTCTTCAATCCATCCAAGACGACCTTGTTTGATGCCTCTGCCTGACCATTTGCTTGGGGATATGCCGGTGTAGAATTGTAGAACTCTATCTTGTACTCTTCACAAAAGCCTCTGAAAATTCTGCCGTCGAACTGAGTGCCGTTGTCTGAGATTAATGCTTTTGGTATGCCAAATCGAGTGATGATATTCTGCCAGACAAACTTCTTCACATCTTTTTCCTTGATTGATGCCAAGGCTTCTGCTTCCAGCCACTTTGTGAAGTAGTCGGTTGCGGCAAGAAAGAACTTCTTGTTGCCTGGTGCTGTTGGAAGTGGGCCTACTATGTCCAATCCCCACATTGCGAAGGGCCATGGGCTAGTTAGAGGTAGAAGTTCTCTGGCAGGTTGGTGTATTTGATGTGCGAACTTTTGGCATTTCGCACTTTTTGACATACTTCTCTGAATCCGCTTGCATGTATGGCCACCAATATCCTTGCGAGATTGCTCTGTATGCCAGTGATCTTCCTCCTTGATGGCTACCGCATACACCTTCATGTATTTCGAACAGGAATGCTTCCACTTTACTGGGGTGAACACACTTTAAGTAAGGTCCTGAGAACGACTTCTTGTACAGTGCCAAGGATGGAGAGAGCCAAAATCGCTGCGACTTTGCTCTTATTCTGTTGGCTTCTTTCTTCTCTTCCGGTAAGGTGCCGTCTTTCAGGAACAATATGATGGGGTCCATCCAAGAAGGGCCTAACTCTGCACAGCATACCTCTTCTGCTTCTGGGTCTTCAATGCTTGGTCTAGGCAGGTAGTCGATTAGTAGTGGGTGAGGGATGGAGGTATCTGCCATTGAGGCGAAGCCTGCGAGTTCGTCTGCTCTGCTGTTTTCTTCTCTGCCGATCTGTTCTATCCTCACCACTTCAAACTTCTTTATCTCTGTTCTGACCAATTCTTGGTACTTGGCCATTCTATCATCCTTTGCCTCGTAGTCGCCAGATATTTGGTTAACCACCAGCTGCGAGTCGCTGTAAACCATTAGCTCGGTGGCCTTCATGTAGAATGCTGACTTGAGACCTGCAAGAAGCGCTTCATACTCCGCTTCGTTGTTTGATGCTGGGAAGCCAAGGTTGATCGCCTGCTCCACTACTAGGCCGTCTGGAGAGATGAGGACTATGCCAAGCCCTGCTCCATGCCGGTTGGATGCTCCATCCACAAAGAGCTTCCACATCTCTCCCACGATCAACTTCCAGCAAGTAGAGGGATCAGATGAGGCCTTGGGATCTTCCTTAATGCTGGTGTCTTCTTCAAGGTCCATGCTTGCTGGCTGCTCCTTCCCATCTGGTTGTACCAAGTCTTGTTTTGTTGGTGAGTCTTGACTTGGTGCAGCATGGTTTGCTTTTTTCTTCCTTTCTTTACTCTGGTCTGCCTTGGGGCCTGACTGAGTAACCAGTACTAGGGGTTGCGTTATTCCGACGTCAACTTCCATCTCTAGTTCGGTTGTTTTAGTTAGGTCAACTGGGCAGATGTGATGACTTCCTGGTGTGAATTCTGCGACAAAATCTTCCAATGCTTGTGCTTTTATTGCGGTCCTGGGTTGGAACTTGATGTCGTATTGTCCCAACTCTACTGCCCACTTCAGAATTCGTCCAGAAAAGTTCGCTCTTTCAAATAAAGCCTTTAAAGGGAAGGCTGTGAGTACAACTATGGTGTGGGCGTGGAAGTAATGCGACAATTTTCTTGAGGCCATCATCAAGGCCAATGCCAGTTTCTCCAGTGGCAAGTACCTTGTTTCGGCGCCCAGTAATGTCTTGCTGACATAGTAGATGGGCAGATGTTGGATTCCTTCTGCGCGGACCAACACTGCGCTAATTGCGTGCTGGAGACTGCCAGGTACAAGAAGAGTTCTTCTCCAGGAATTGGGGTTACAAGTAGTGGTGGAGAAGACATGTATTCCTTCAAGCTTTCCAAGCTGGTCGCATTCGTCGTCCCACTCAAACTTGGCCTTTAGAGCATGGAAGAATGGTCGTATATCTGTCTGACGACCGGCTTATGAACCGATTGAGCGCAGCGGCCATGCCGGTGAGATGCTGCACTTCTTTGACTGAGTTTGGTCTCTCCAGTCCTGAATTGCCTTGATCTGAGAGGGTCTGCCTATACCCCGGTTGGTCACCAGGAAGCCCAGGAATTTGCCAGATCCTACTCCGAATGCACACTTCGACGCGTTGAGGCGTAACTTATGCTTCTTTAGGATCTCAAACATCTCACCTAGGTCCTTGAGATGGTCATTCTCATCCTTGCTTTTGACCACCATATCGTCGATGTAAGCCTCCATTGTTCTGCCTAACAATGGCTCAAACATCTTGGTGACCATTCTCTGGAATGTCGCCCCTGCGTTCTTTAGGCCAAAGGGCATGACCTTGTACAGTAGTAGTCCTCTTGGAGTTGTGAAGGATGTGACCTCTGGTCTGGTTCGTGCATGGCAATTTGTGGTAGCCTCTGTATGCATCCAGAAAGCTAAGTCGGTTGTGCCCGCCGTTAGGTCTACCAGTTGATCTATCCGTGGTAGAGGAAAGCTGTCTTTTGGGCAGCCTTGTTGACGTTTTGTAGTCGACGCAGACACGCCACTTGCCATTCTTCTTTGGCACTACGACTGTGTTGGAGATCCATCTTGGGTAGTGCACCTCTCTGATTGCCCCTGCCTCCAGCAGGTTTCCTACTTCTTCCGCCACTATTCGGCGTGGTGGAGTGCCGATCTGCGGGTGCGCTGAATGATTGGTCTGGCGGATGGGTGGACATTGAGTTGATGGCAGATGAACTTGGATCAATGCCTGGCATGTCGTATGGAGTCCAGGCGAACACTTCGATGTTAGAGGTCAAAATTCCAAGACCTCTAATCTCTCAGTGCTGGACAACGACGAACCAAGTAAAAAGAACTTATCCGGGTTCTTTTCATCTATTCTGACCTCCACCAAGTCTTCCACGCTTTCTGACTAGCCGCTTTGCCAACATCTGCGAACAGTTCATTACTCTCTGGTTCTCCACCGAATGAACGTATCCTTTGGCAGCGCGGCTGCCATTCACTGTGACAAAGCACTTTTGACATGATCTGGTCGCCATAGACCTCTCAATTACTCCGGCGTCGTTGGGAACCGCATCACTTGGTGGTAGGAGGACGCCACCGAGCGCATGGCATGCAGCCATGTCTGCCCAAGATAATGTTGTAAGTGGAGGGGACCTTCAACACCCAGAACTCCACTTGTTTCGTCACACTCCCTGCTCTGACTGGGAGGATTATTTTGCCGACGGGCCATTCTGGCATGGAGTTGAATCCAATTAGGGGAGATACGGCAGGCGCCAAGTCTTTATCTTGCAACTTTAGTTGTTTGAAGGTTTCATAGTACATGATTTCACATGAACTACCCTGTCAATCAGAATCCGCTTGACGTCAAAATCCTTGACTCGGAGAGTGACGACCAGGGCATCATTGTGAGGGCAATATATCCTTGCCAAGTCTTTATCCGAAAAAGACATGACATTTGTGGCCTCTGTCTTCCCCTTCTTGACTGCTGGTTGGGCACTTAGCACCTCTCTTAAGTGCTCAGCCTTTTTGATTGATCCTCTGAGCTCGCATACACGCTCAGGTTCAAAGACTCCATGTATACGTTGATAATGCCTTGAGGTGGGGCGTCGATCGGCATTCCGTTGGGGTTTTATGGTCCTGGGGGGCTGGTTGCGCCCCTCCTTATGTATTTGTCCAGGGGCCTGCTGCCACCAACTCCTCCAGTGCTGTCTCAATGGCGTGGTGCAATTCTCAGTGCGGTGCCCCTTTTCTTTATGGAAGTGCACCGTGATCTGTCGTCGTAGTCCTTCTGTGCCTCGCCTAACTTGGCTGGCCACTTGACGAAAGGCTCGTCTCGAATCTCGCTAAGTATCGGTAGATCGGTTTCTTGAAGACCGTGGTTATGGCAGTGCGGACTCTCAACCATCTTTGTCCTGGTCTTCTCCGTTGTCTCTTCTGCCACGTCCGTTTCTGTTCGGACGGTCTACCGCGTTGACCTTTGCTGAGGCCTTCTTTTCTGGTACTGTGCGCGCCAGATTTTGCTTTGGCACGTGCGCCATCCTCTTCCACCCTGATGTGCTGATGCACTCTCTCCATCAGGGCTTCCATGGTGAGGGGCGGTGTCATGGTGATAGAGTCCCTTAGTCTGTTCCCGACTGGAAGGCCTCTTTTGTACTGTGCAATGGCGAGATTGGTGGGACAGTCCCCAATCTGGTTGAAGGTCTCCCAGTAGCGACTGTTGTAGGATCTTAGGGTCTCCTTGTCGCCCATGTCGATGGAGAGTAATTGGTCGATCCCCCGGTGTTTTGGTGTTTGTTCGGAACCTTGTTACAAACGCTTCCGCCAACTGTGCCCAGGAGGCTATGCTGCCTTCTGGAAGTTTCTCAAACCAAGTCAAGCCTAGGTCACCAAGGCTTGAGGGAATAGGATGCACATCAAGGCCTCATTGCGCCGATATACCGCCATAACCTGGCGGAAGTGGCTTAAGTGTGAGTAAGGGTCCGTCTTCCCCTCGTACGTGGTGAATTTGGGCTGTAGGAAGCCTGAAGGTAGGGGCGCGTTCTCAATTGCTGGGACGAATGGTGAGGTCTGCAGCCTCGCCAACGCCTTGTCCGTTGGTTCGTAGCGGGGCGCGGTATTGGCATTCCAACCTCGACGCTTCCATGCGTCCGAGGAGCCAACCGCTGTAAGGCAGAAACTCTGTGTGGATCGCGCGCCCTGGCGTCCTCCTTCCACCGTGCCTTTCTCTTCTAGCACGGTTCGTAGGTCGGACGATCTGGGCAACTCTGTCTGTCTGGATTGTTGGTGCGTATGCGACGGCCAATATGTGCTTCCCTCAGTGCTCGACCTGGAGTGACGAGTTCTGGAGGATCTGGATTGCGTATCGCCGTCCTGAGGCTTTGCTCTCTGCTTGAGAGGGTGTAGTATTCCGACTACGACTTTCCGAGTGGCGAGGGGGCGTCTTGTTTGTGCGCCCCTCTCCTGTCGCCACTCCTTTTCCTTTCACCTGGCGCTTAAGAGATTCCATGTCCGCCGCCATCCGACGTATCAATTCATCTTGTTCCCTGACGCGATCCTCCAAAGTTTGAGGATCAATCTGCCTTTGTCTTTCTGGGCTCTGCGAACGAGAGTGACGGGGCTGTTAGTCCGCCTTTCCCTCTGTATCCCTCCTGGGATTCGTCTGTGGTTCCAAATCCCATGGAGGACAGGGTAGGTAGCCTTCGCGCCTCGCACCCCCTTCTGGAGTTAGTCCGTCAATGGCGGACTGTGGTAATTCTTCGTGCGCCATTGATTCTTAAGAAAAAGCTTGATCAAGAGGTTGTTCTTGTCTGAATTCCCACAGACGGCGCCAATTGTACGGGAAAGAAATACCTTCTCGTATAATCCTGTTGATCAAGTCTGCGCTCCTCCGTACGACGTCGTTCACTACCTGAAAATACAACGTGAGCTAGCCGGCGGGTGTGTGCCGGAAACCTCTCCGATGCCTAAGTCAGTAAGCTTGACAAATAGACAAAAGCTCTGTGTTCAGAAAACAAAGTTGTGTTACCTCTCCAAAGGTGATGTTGTGAGCTTTTATAGGTTTCGTGTGGCACAATCCTAGTAGGACTTACTCTCCATGTAGAGTCCTCCTAGGATTCATACTCCTGAAGGATAATGCTTATCGATCCTTCAACACCCCCCTCACTGCTTAAACCAAGTGAGATGGTTTTACCATGGCCGAACTACCATACGACCGAAATAACATTGCCATGTTAACAGAAGTGACCGATCTAGATGTCCGTTTGGCTCTTCCACATCATTTCTACCTCGGCTTTACATGATACGACCGAACTAACCATAGAAGATACTAGCCGAATTGACTCAGAACAGTCATGAAGATAGCTTCTCATACTTCGGTCAGAAGACTCAACTGGACTACCCGTAGTACTCTTCCAAACTGATATAACACACTTCTTTGACCGGACTACCCAGTTGAGGCCCTTCTACTCTGCCTTTCGTACTCCGGCCCATACCGGCCCTTTACTTAGCTTGGCCCAATTTACCTGTATAAATTACCCTCTCATATACACACACATCAAATTATATAAAAACACATCAAATTATATAAAACATATAAAATTATAAAATACTACAAAGTAATAAACTATATGATATAAACTAATTTGGCCAAAATAGGTGAGGTTTGGGATTAAAATTTCAATTTGATTTTTTTTTGGTGAGGGTGGTCAAAACAAAGTGCCCAAGTCTTAGGGCTGGTCAAAATGGGGGTGTCTACAGTGACCTATGACACTCCAACGTGGTGGACCTAATTTGATTAAATTACTGCGTGTCTTTACGTCACAAACACTCCACCACCTTCCTACGTGCCGAGTATGTTGTGACACTCTAAAAAAATTAATAACTCTTTAGTGTACTTTTTCTAAACGTGACATGTGACACTCCAACGTGGCGGACCCAATTTGATTGAATTACTTCATGTCTTCACATCACGTGCCAACAAACAATTAGTAAGGAATTCACATCTCACATTGCGTGTGTTAAAAACAAACAAACTTTAAAAAGCTATTAGTGCGCTTTTCGAACAACATGACACACAAACACCCCACCACCTTTTCCATACATAACAACGCCACCCGTTCCCCAACTATACTAACAATGGCAAAACAGTCAACAAATAATTTAAGAAACTATTCAGTCACCAAAAAAACATTTCGGACCTCATGGATTACAAGTCTACAAAACAGGATTTACTAGTCAATTCCCAAAAAAATAAATAAATAATATGATTTTTAAAAAATTTAAAAATTAATTTTTAATCAACTTGTCGAAATAAACCTTACTTGAGTAATGTTATATATTTTAAAAAATTTATTAATATTTTTATTAAATATCACACATGAATATAAGATTCGCATGAAGCTCACACTCATATGATTTGATAGAAATATTGATAATATTGGAGATCCTAAGAGCATTCACAATGGATGTATTAAAAAAGTGTGTTATATGACAAAAAGTGATAAAAGTGGATCCAAAAAATGTGTGTTAAGAGTTTGTTAATTTAGTGAGTGAATGGTGATACAATGGATATGTTAAGGTGTGTGTTAAGAATATATATATATATATATAATAATAAATAAATAACATGGAATCTGCTAAAGATGAAGGCAACAAGGAATCGGGCCAGACGTTAGGTCGGCCATTTTTTTTTTCCTTGAAGGTTCTGGACGTTCGGTGTGGACAACCAGCTGGACGTTCGGGAGAACGACCGACCGGATATCTGACAGAACGACCCCACAGCACTTCTTATGTCCCCTTCTTTTTTCCTCTCGTTGGTTAAAACGCTAGTCACATTTAAAACACATCTTAACAACTGGCACTAACATATGACACTAACACTCCAGTTAACACTTCCATTGTGAAGACAAAAGTCACTACAGCTGGCTAAAAATTTGGCCACTGACACTAACACACTCACAAACACGTCCATTATGAATGCTCTAACATTTTTACTACTTACTTTACCTTCTCCCTCCTTATTTATTATATTAAACATAATTTCAAAAAATAAAATTGATAGTACTACTTACTCATGTGTTTGGAATTTTCTTGCCCCGTGATTAGGCGCTGTTTGGGAACATAGTTTTTTTTTTTTCACTAAAAGACAAATTGGTTAGAAAACCAAAAAAAATAAATCCAAACAAAATATCACATCAAACCCCATAATCATTTCACTTTTTTTCTCACAAATATCACATCCAACCACAAAAAAACCCAACTATCTTTCCAAACACAAAAAAATATTTCTCCAATAATATCCTACAACTAAAAAAACCTACAAAAAAACTCACTTCCCAAACACCCACTATATTGATCATCAGAAAAATTCGAAAGCAACTAAATAATAAATAAATAATTATTTATATGTTTTATTTTTTTCTTACCAGTTTTAATAAATAACCATTTTTTAGCAAATTTAGTAATAGACGCGTTAATTTTCTTAGGAATTGTTTGAAAATTTCTTATCTAGTGTGTTTTTTAATATTTTTGTATTTATTAAATATTTTTTTTAAAAATTTCACAAATATTTAAATTTTTTAATGCTTCTGGAACAATATTCTACTAGCATATTACTCGTGCTATGCATAGAATAAAATAATATTTTATTTATTAAAAATACGATAATTGTATTTAATTTTTTTTATACTTTGTCTCTCATAAATAAAATTTTTATATAAGTTTAATGGTTTTTATTCAAATGTTCTTTTACTATAATATATAGTATATGTAGATCAAAATTATTGTATAGACAATTAATAATTAAAATGCTTTGTTATAAAAAAAAATTACATAGTTCTAATACTTCACTATTTTAGAATAAAAATATATGAATTTTAAAAAATTATCATATTTGTTTTTGAAAGGGAAATAATTAAAGAAATTTTAAAAAATTAATGAGTAAGAAAGAATTATCGTAACACGCAAAACCACTAAAATCATAGTTAAACCAGCAAATCATTCAAATAAAAAATGGTTTAACTTAATCAGTTAGGTCAAAAGACCAATAAACTTAAACAAAAATTAATTAATCAAAACTTTAAATTTTATTTTATTAAAATTTAAACTGTCACTAAATATGGAAAGCAATCTATTAATTTAAATTTAAAATCGGCACAATAGAAATTTAAAATTATAATAATCTATCTTATAATTTATAAGTTTTAAATACAAAGTTAAAATTATCATAATTATCTCATAATTGTTGTATTAAGGAACAATAAGAGTGATATTGAGATTATTGATATATCTATATATTTATATATAAAAAATACTTTTAAGGTAGATATTATGAGAGTTTCAAAATCTCATATAAAATATTTTTAAAATCAAAATCTCTATGTGAGATTGTAAAATAAAAGTTAAATCGAAGATAGCCAATCGGGATTTTTTTTAATTGTTTAAAATTAAGAAATTAGAAAAATTAGTATGAGATATTAATCATAAGGTTTCTCACCAAAAATCTCTTTTGCTTATATAAATAGGAGTATAAGATTCACTTTATGTAAGTGCAATAGTTCACTTTTTTTTCTTTTTTTCTCGATGTGAGATTATAAAATAAAAGTTAAATGGAAGCTAACCAATGAAGATTTTCTTAATTGTTTAAATTAAGAAAATTTAATAATTTATATAAATGGGAGCATAAGATTCACTTTATGTAAGTAAAACAATTCACTTTTTTCTTCTTTTTTCGATGTGGCATTATAAAATAAAAGTTAAATAGAAACTAGCCAATAAAAATTTTCTTAATTGTTTAAAATTAAGAAAATTTAATAGTTTTAGAATGAGAATTTGAAACTTCTATAAAACTTTTCTCTAAAAACTCTATTTTCCTTATATAATATAATTTGAAATAACTCACTTTTTCCTTCTTTTCCCGATGTGAGTTTGTATAAAATAAAAGTTAACATTATTTGGGCGGGAAGTTTATTTCGAATCAAGCAATCCTGGCCGTTTAATCTTTAATTTGGTCAATTTTTAATTTATTTCGAATCAAACAAATCTAAACAATATATTTTGACAAAACTGATAAAATTGTAGTTAAACCAGCGAACCAGTCAAACCGAAAACGATTTACCCTATCAACTAGGTCAAAGAACCAACTAATTTATACAAAAAATAAATAATTTACACTGCCTTCAACTGAAACATACATAATATTACGAAATTAAATGGAAGCATAAGTGAAACAACTTATTTTTTCTTCCTTTTTCTGATTTGGGATTATAAAATAAAAGTTAACAGTTGTTTGGACGAGAAATTCATTTCTAATTAAGCAATCTTGGTCGTTTAATTTTTAATAAATTTAATCTTAGTTTATTTCAAATCAAGTCAATATAAGCAATATATTTTGATAAAATAGCCAAAATCACTGTTGAATCAATAAGTTAGTCAAATTGAAAATGATTCATCCTAATCGGCTAAGTCAAAAGACTAACCAATTTACAATAAAATTAATTAATTAAAACTTTTAAATTTATTTTAAAATTTAAACCATCTTGAATTGAAACATTCACAATACTATAATATTAAATGGGAGTATAAAATTCACTTTATATAAGTGAAACAACTCACTTTTATTTCTTTTCTCGATGTGGGATTGTAATTATTTTAAAGTTAAATATTATGAGAGTTTCAAAATCTCATACAAAATTATTTTTAAAATCAAAACCTCTATGTGAGATTGTAAAATAAAAGTTAATTAGAAGCTAGCTAATAGAGATTTTCTTAATTGTGAACGGTTGATTTATATCATATTTTGAGGGCGTTACATAACATCATGACTTGCCGTAATTAAGACATAATTCAAGATTAAAATGATTTATTTATCACACAAAATGTATATTGTCACGAGTTGCCGCTAGTATTATACAAGGAAAATGAATTCTTGCTTTTTGTTTATTTTTTAAAAAGGAAAAAACATCAATTGACTACTAAAAATTGAAATTTAAAATTTAAATCATAGTAATAAATCACTTAATGAATATTAACCTATGATTTAAGAATTCAAATTTCAAAATTTGCACACTATCTAAGAAATCAAAGCCAAGTGATAGATACAAAAACATAAATACAATGAAAAATACACACAATCATAGAAACACACACACACACACACACACACAAAATGTACATATACATGAAAAATTGATGGATGAAGAATGAGAAGAGAAAGGAACCTACAATTTGGAGTCCGCGCAAGGTGACAATGTCAGTGGAGCTCCACGACCATGCGAGTGGCCTTGGAATCGGCGTTGTTGCTATTATAGTACCCCATTTTCACTTGATTTTACATAGAGAGAGAGAGAGAGAGAGAGACTGACGCCGCAAAATAAATCACACGAGGCTAGATATAGTTATATCATTCTAGCAGACGAACAAAATCCTTGAATCAACAAGAAAGAAAAAAAAAAAAAAACAAATTCAAGAACTGAATTATATTGCATCAAAGATGATTTGCCCTAAGGCATACATACGTTTTATAATAAACTGAACCCTAATTAAATAAGGAAACAAGGAATTCGATAATTCCTTGCTAGACACGAAAATAAACAGAAAATTACCAAAAATAGAAAATATGTGTTAAGCCCAAATCTGCATACTAGGAAACAATAGAAACGCGCCAAAATAAATGACACTAAAACGGACTTCCCAAAATAAAGTTATTCCCAAACGAGACTTTCCTAAAACGGCAAAATTGCTAATTTGAAGGCCTAAACGAAGGAATTTGGCTAAAATCCACCATTCATCATCGTCGAGAACGGCAATGATTTCGATTTAAAACGTTGTTTTCGATTAGACTACCAAATTTGAGATAATTCCGAGCTCCCCAAAAGTGTCGCTATTGCTCTCAATTTGGTTTCTTTCTTGCCTTTTGTCGGTCCAATTTTTCTAAGAAGTCTTCGGCTACTTGCTAATAAGTCCACTTATTAGGACCTACACGTAAGTACCCCTATGATAAATTTTTTAACGATCTATATTTACCTTATGTGAGTTTGTTGTAGAATTCTCATATATTTCGGCTTAATCTTTTTTATTTAAATATTTTTTTTTATCTTTTATTTGAATTTTTATTTTTCAATTCAAATCTAAATAGTTATATATTTTTTTTTTGTATATATTTTTAAAAAATAAGATAGTTTTGAATTTCATAAAAAATAAGATAGTTTTTTATTTGAATTTCATAAAAAAGAAGAAGATAGTTTTCAATAGTTTTGAAATTAAAAAGTGATTTTCAACTTACCGTAATAACTAAGTACACTTATTATTTGATATGGTTATACTTACTATTTTTAATAACTATACTTACCATTCAATTATTAATAAAATACACTTAACCTGCTATGCTATTCAGGTAATAGATAAACTTAAAAAATTAACTTTAATATATTTTCAAAACCTCTAAAATAAATATAAATTTATAAAATAGAATTTTAAAAAATATATATATATACAAAATAAATGTGAATTTTATACATTTTATTATAATTTATTAATTTTATGAAATATTATTTTTTTATTTATTTATCTACTTAATAGCAATAAATAAAACCTATTTTCCTTTTCATTTACTACACTTGAAAATAATAAATGCAATTAATGAAGAAATATAATTAATAAAATATAGGAAAATTTAAAATTTATTTGAGGATTCCATGAACAAAATTTTATGTCTATTTTTAAAAATTTTGAATATTTAAAGAGAAGATTGTTGTTAATTTAGAACGCCTTAGGTAAAAATCTAATGTCTCTATCGTCTCTATCTCTTTTCTTACTTTAACTTTCCATGATATTTTGAATTTATAAATTTTAATGTTTTGTTGGGACAACATTTCACCTAGTTAAAGGAAAAATTATGAGATTTAAGTGGTAAGAAAAAAAAAAAAAAATCAAGTTTGATGAAATAGTAAGTGCAGTCTTAAGTTTAGTTTAAATGATTGATTAATCGTTTGGGAAGAAGGTTTGTAGATTTTTTTGGCTATTTTAGCCATAAAAGACAAAATAGGTTATTTTAGCCACAACCAACAAAACATCACATCCAACCCATAATCATTATACTCTTCTCTCACAAAAAAAGTCAAAAAAGCCAAAAAGTCCTTTCCAAACCAAGCTTTTTAGCCCAAGCTAAAATAGCCAAAAAAGCCAAAAAGCCAACCCACTTCCCAAACCAACCCATTAAATAGTGATGAGTCAAGTTTGATAAAGTAATAAGTATAATCTAATTGAGTAGTAAGTGTTGTTTAAGTGATGAGTCAAGTTTGATGTGTTGCATTTAGTCTCATCTAATTAATTTTCTTATACTCTTATAGATGTGTTATGGAGTGCTAAGAGGCATTACTCTTTGACGAGTATGTGGAGTAACCTATTTACATATCTATTTTTTGCACCAAAATTTTTTTTGAATGACAAGTAAAATCATATTTAGTAGACAAATGGTTGATTTGGTTCAATAAAACAAAAATGAATGACAAGTAAAATCATATATCAAAAAAGTAAGTCTCATGAATTTGGTTCAATTGATTTAGTTTTATTGTCTTATTATGTTTCCAAATGTGGGTATGTTTCATTTGAAAGATTTTAATCTTATAAGTCTATAAAAATATTTATAGAATTAAATGATTCATGAGTCATGGATATAAGATTTATTAGTATACCCGTTGATTTAATTATAATGGCTAGACAATTAACTTTTATTGTTTGATTTAATTAAAATAATAAAATAATTATTTTGAAATTAATTTGATTAAATTGAAGTTAATTTGGAATAAGGTGCTATATAATTGAAAGCGTAATGGTTGATTTTTTCAATTAATTAGACGCACCTTGCGAGATCAGTAATTCAAATAAATAGCGATAGTTTGATTGGTCAAAATTCCTACACCTCAATAGGAAATAAGTAGTTTGAATTTCTTCTTATTCTCCGTGCATTAATTGAACTTTGTATTTAATTTTCATTATTATGATTATAATTCATTAGAGTTCATTATAATATCTTATATGAATCAAATAATTAAAAAAAAAATCAATTAATCACCACTGTTTTTTTCCTTCCAAAACGTAGTATTATTACATAAATTAACTTATCTTTACTTAAATAAAAAGTAGAAGCATTGGTGTCGTTTGGTAACACTTACGTTTTCAGTTTTCTGTATATATTTACAAAAATTTTAAAAACTCAAATAAAAACTTGTTTGGTAAATTTTTGATTTATAAATCAGTGGTCTCAGTTTATAAATTTAGCCAAAAAATGTAAACTCAAAAAATGTGTTTCCCTTTTGAGTTTTCAGTTTTTTTTTTTTTTACCACCCAACACTAGCCACCACCCGCCATCATTTTCCACCACCGTCTTCTGCCACCACTCACCACCCACCTGCCACCACCACCCGCCACTCGCGCACCACCACCCACCTACCATCCACCACCCGCCACCCCATCGCCACCACCACCACCTACCACCTACCACCCACTCGCCACCACCACCCACCCCTCGCCACCACCACCACCACCACCACCCGCTACTTACCCCCACCACACGCACCAGCCACCATCCACCACCACCAGCCACCTGCCACCCACATGCCACCACTACCACCACCCACCACCACCCACCCACTCGCCACCACCTGCCACCACCACACACCTGCCACTGCCACACACCCATCACCACCACCCACTCGCTACCACCCACCACGCGCCACCATCCACCACCACCCGCCATCCGCACCACCTGCCACCACCACCCACACCGGCCACAACCACCACCACCACTACCACCACCACCCACTCGCTACCACCACCACCGTCACCCACCTACCCACCATCACCACTTGCCACCACAAGCCATCCGCCACCCACCACCACCACCACCCGCCATCCGCCACCCACTTGCCACCACCACCCTTCACCCGCCACCACCACCACCACCATCCACCACCCGCCACCACCACACCACCACCCACTCGCTACCACCCGCCACTGTCACCCACCCACCCACCCGCCACCCGCTACCACCACCCACCGTCACCACTTTCCACCACTGTCTTCCGCCGCCACTTGCCACCACTTGCCATTTGTCACTCTTTTTTATATTTTTAAATTTTTTTAAAATATTTTATCAATTACCAAACGCGTTTGTAGTTTATGTTTTTCTAAAAATAAACAAAAAATAAACAAAAATCAATTTATAAATTTTTTATAAATATAAACTGAAAACGTAAACGTTACCAAACTGACCCTAATAGTTATTTTTGTTACATTTAATTCAATTTAAATTTTACTGAATATTTTCTTATTTAATATTTTTTTGTTATAACTGTTATTTTACTGAAAATTTTACTAATAGTGTTAGCAATAGTGTTATTTTATTGAATATTTTATAACTGGTATATAGTTACTAATTGAGATTATTTTATTTTAAATTTTATTGAAAAGTTGTGCAACAGTGAGGGGAAAAGTTTGGTTATAACTGTTATTATTTTTGTTAATAATTAATTTTTCCAATTAAATTTTAAGAAGAGTTTGGTTAATAGTGTTTTTTTGTTGTTGTTGTTGTTAATAAATATTTTTTGAATTGAAATTTGAAAAGAGTTTGGTTATGAAAAATAAAATAAACAGATAGGTGCATCATTTAAAAATAAAAACAGACAGCAGTAAATTACACACACACAAAAAAAAAAAAAAGAAAAAAAAAGAAGCAAAATACAATGACAAATGGTGCTTACATCCATGAACCAAAAAAATTAAGAAAGAATGAAAAGGAAACAAACAAGTAAGAATAGAAAGTACGAGTACATCTGCAACACAACTAAAAACCATAACATGCGTCAACCATTTAATCGCTCATCGAAACAAAATAAGCGTCATTGTCAGGTGGTGGTGGAAGTGGAGGGAAGTAGTGATGGTAGATCTGAGTCACTCGATGGTCAATCTGATCAATGCGGCTTGTCAGTTCATCACGTCTTTCAGTGTCTACACGAAACTCACCAAATTGTTGAATTAGTGAGTTCTAAGCGGCAGCAAATGCATCGAACTGATTACCAAATGCATTGAACTGATTCTCCATTTGTTGTTCTCATTGTACGCGCTGATTGTGTCGTTCTTGTTCCAGCGCCAAATAATCAGTCCAGTATTGAGATTGTTGATTTGATGGCATGGCATTATCACTGGGGTCTTCGGGATCATCAGCTATTGGTGCATTTGTAACATTAATAGATCCCAATAAGTTGTCAGTGCCACCAGCTCGAGTCAGTGTATACTCTGAAATTGGTGAAGTGATTTTCACATCTGCTTCACCTACAAGGCTGACATGATAAGCTTTGAAAATTTTGGTTAGTAGAGCTCTGAAAGGTAGTGACCGGTCACTGAGAGTACCAAGATTTGCAACTATCATTTCCTTCAGTAGTATGTAATATAAATCTAATGTTTGTCCAACTTCAAAATAATATAACAAATAAACATTATAAAATGGAACAATATCAAAATGTCTTTTTTTGGGAGTGACATTTTCGACTATCCATCGATGAAGAATACGAAGGTGGGGTTTCAAATGTCTTGCTTATAATTAGTGTCGATAAATCAGTTCTCACAAATTGTAATATAAACCTCACTTACATCACCAACAATGTTAACTAGGTCAGACTCACTTTGAAAATGACTTTGCAAATCCCCGGACTGAACTCTAATAATTTGTGCCAAAGTGTAAGGGTTCAGTGTGATTAGTTTACCTTGACGTAAGATGTCAAACTATTCTCTCTAACTTCTCCCTCAGTAGGTCTCAAGTAAAAGTAAAATAAATACACAAGAAGTGGATATACCTTTTGTGGTAAATTGGTTAAAGGTAGCCATCCCATCATCTCCAGTTTGCCAACCAACAAAGGATCATATTGAGAAGGTAGATTCACCTTTCTCCCGTTAACAATTAATCGGTTGGCAAAATTTGGATAAGCTTGTTCATAATTGTATGTGAGAAAATCAATAGTTGGATAGGTTTGCTCTTGTTGGCGTGGTGGAAGGTTAGAGGTTTGGCTCTTTTTGTTCTCGGCATGACTTATGAACGTAAGCAAAATGATAGCAAAAGGTAACAAAAATATATGAAAAATGTATAGCAAAATGTATGAAAATGGTGTGCAAAAGGTACACAACAGATAGCCAAAGCTCAGCCTCGGGTTGAGACTTGCTGGAAGCTGAAACAGGCGAAGCCGGTTGACCCGCCGGATGACCTACCGATTGTTCGGCCAAATGACCCACCGGTTGACCGTCGGGTCAACCTATTTGCTGAATTGTTCGACTTACTTCTATAGCTCAGAAATTGTGAACAGCTTTGAAATTGTGAACAGCTCTGAAAGAACCTTTGATTAAAGCTCATGGTCTCTTTTTTACACAGATATGAATTGTAAAAATATAGACTGAATTTTTTAAATTAATTGATTGTGAAATTAATTGAGGTAAGTGGTGGAGGTGGTGGTTGTATCGTTCGGGTCTCTGATCTAGTTGTATTGATACTATTTTGATACTATTTGAATAATGAATGTCAATGAAAATGGTAAAAAAGTTGGTGAAAGTTATGAAGTAATGAAGTTATTGGAATGAAGATGGTGATGCTGAAAGTTGTGAAGTGAAATTGTTGGTTAGCAGAGTGATATAAAGCCTCGGTCAAACAAATGGTCAAAAACATTGTAACAATTCTGACCCATGATAAACGTTAATTCATGCTTAATTGCGCCTAATAAATAATTGAAGTGAAATGTTGTATCATATGTTGCCTTATGTGTGTGTATATATCTGTTTAACATAGAAAGATCTGTTCATGTTTTCACTTCGGTTTGCGAATTGAAGGCCTTATCGGCATCCGATTCAGAAATTGACTTGATTTATGTGTTAATTGGAATTTTTAGAATTTTATGGTAGGTTCAACTGAAATTCGATTCGGAACGATTAAATTAGACTAATTTAATGCCCATTTATTTAGCTTTAATTAATTATCTTCAAGTGAGCCTATATAAGGCTTCTTATATGCCTTTATTCTTTCTTTCTTTTTTATTCAACATTTTTGAGCTCCCTTATTCAAGCAAAACGTGAGAGAGTGAGAGAGAGAAGGCAATTGAGATCAAAAGTTGGAATATGAGATAATTGCCAAGAAGTATTGGAGATTTGCCAAGAATTTAGGAATTGAAGCTCCCTCACTTGTGCAATTTAGACTCTAGGTAAGAGAATTAGCCTTTGATCTTGTAATGTAGTTGATTAATGTATGAAAACAAGCGAATTAAGTGAATTCATGTAAGAATTGAGCTAGAATTGAAGAAAACTAAGTCATTCCATACATGCATGCATATTTTCTCACATTTTGGGTTTAATTTCCAAGAATTCCCTCATGCATGTCTTGAATTCACCTTAATTTTGGGAGATCATCAAGTTTCATGTTATTTTGTAGCATTTGATCATGTTTTGAGAAGCTTAAGCTCAAAGAAATTCATGCATGTCATGTTCATGGAGCATTCATAAATTTTAAGTTGAATTTTTACATAATTAGCAAGCTATGGGGCCATGAATTCAAGAAATAATCCTTAGCTCATGATGTTTTATGAGTTTCTAAGTGTTTCCTCAAGTTTGGGCATAGAAAAATCGAGTTTGATGCTTTAAGGTTGAGTTTTGAACTTGGAGAACAAATCTGGAAATTCCAGAATTTGCACCTACGCTCGAGCGTGGGAGTTCACGCTCGAGTGACCACTCTGAGTGCGTGCACTTCCGCTCGAGCGACCATAAGTCCGCTCAAGCATGAAATGCAAGCTTCCAGAAGTTCATGTATTTTTGCAGATCGCTCGAGCGACAAGAGTCGTGCTCGAGCAAGGGTTTGAGTCTCACACTTAAGCGAGGATCGAGCGTCCGTCGAGCGTGAAAAGCAAGCAACCAGTACTTTTGCCAAAGTTTACAGACCGCTCGAGCGAAAGAACGTGCGCTCGAACGACCTCTCACATTTGCTCGAGCGTGGACCTTATTTTCAACAAGTTTTAAAAAATGTTTTAAAGTATATTTTTACATCCTTATTCCATTCTAGGCATTCTTAGGCTAAGATAAAGACACTATAATGAGGATAAAGGCTAGAAACACACTAAGAACAATGAAATAAGTTATGTACACCCCGAACATGTGTTTTAATGTATGTATCTATTATGTTATGTAGGTCACGCGCCGCAAGACATCTGATTTACTTGTTTTGTCTGTTTACCGTGGAGCCTCTATTATCTGTGAGTAATAACTTTGTAAAGCTATGTTCAATTATAAGTATTTTCTGAATGATATAAGATGATCTGTTTCTGAAATATTAGTTTCTGTATGAATGAATGGTTGTCCAATGTTTTTGACATGTATTCGTGGCATTCTTAGCTTCAAATGACATCTGTTATCTGTTCTGTTACGTCCCAATTATGGGCCAACTGTACGTCTCATGAGCCAACCGTTATGGATCCTTATGTATACGTTCCTTTATGGGCCAATTGAACGTCTCATGAGTCAACTGTACCGTCTCTGTGCATGTGAGTCAACTGTATGCCTTTATGGTTGTCCCTTTATGGGTCAACTGTTTCTGCTAATGCTAATAAATGTGCCACGTATGATTAACTGCAAGTTCTAATTATGAATACGACTCTGAAACTGTATATGTTATGTACTATGATTTCTGAACATAATTACGAATTCATTTCTGACAACTATTAAATTCTGTTTTCTGTAACTGTTATGGACAACATTCATTAAACCTCTTTACTCTGTTATTATTCACTAGGCTCCAACTCACTATTTATATTATGTATGTAGGTGAGCAAGCACGTGACCAGGCCTAGAGTTGACGGCCTATGTTTTTGTTTTGTCAGCTAACTACCGTGCCTCTTGAGGAGGTTCCTTTTGAGAGGATTATGTCAATGCTTTAGTTGAACTTGTTTTGTATAACTCTACTTGGACTAAGTACCCTTTGATCCTATCTGTGTAGTTGGGTGACGTAAGACTAATGTATTTTTGACGTCACATCTGTATATATATATATAAGTTTGTTTTGAAAATTTCTGTCCCATGTATGTCTACACAGCTCTATGGACTATGTTAATTTTGTATATTTGCTTCCGCAGCCCCTATTTTATGTTATCCTGTTTAGAGGCTTTTGGTAATTCAAGGATTACTGACCGATTACGACTCTAAATCCATAGGGTCGGGTTTGGGTTGTGACAAACACATTGCTGAGTTTTGGAATTTTTTTTTTCTCCTTTGATCGAAAGCTAACTGTGACGACCGATTTCGTTGTGCGTTCTTGTTCCTCTCTGTTTACCTTTGGGTTTACACTTGTTAGAGTGTCGGTTTCAACTTGGAGTCTTGTTGCTCGTTTGAGTTAAGTTGTGTTTAGAAATTTTTCTCAAAAGTTCTCGTTCTTGTTTATTCCGGTGTTGCATTTCACTTGTCGCGGAGGGTGCGAGGTCGAGTCTGGAGGATCGGGAGTTGAGTCGAGACATTCTCGGGCTGGGGACCAGGGTCGCACGTGCAGGATGTGAGGCTGCACGTGTGGATTTCAGGGGAAGGTGGTACAACACATTGCTAAAAAAGCAAGTGCAGCTGAGGTGCGGGGGGGAGAAGGGCCACACATGCGGGAGTGTTGGCCGCATGTGCGGGAGCACGCGCCGTACGTGCGGAGTAGGCTCCGCATGTGCGTGAGGTAGGTGAGATTCAAAATTTGCTCTTTTCTCATTTTTTTGGGCTGATTGAGTATCACTTTTGTATATCTCTCTCTCTAAAAACATTTCCTCTTCATTCTCTCTATATTTCCTACCAAAAACCTCACAAGATCTTTGATTTCTTCAAATCCATTGGGATTTAGATCCAAGTTCTTTATCAAAGTTGGTTGTTTAGGCGAGAGCTACGTTGTGTGCAGTGGAGATCGAGTTTCATTGTCGTTGATTTTGGGATTTTCAACTCATTTCTTCTTCAAACTTGAGGTAGGGATTTCCTTTGAGTTATATATATGTTTTTGCAAGATCTAGATGATTTTCGAAATCATCCTTTGATTAGTTTTGAAAGTGGGTTTACTTTCTTTTCCTTTTTAAAAATGGAAATTGAGGGTTTTGAATTATATTGATTGAAGAAAGATGATTTTGGTGAAATCCTTCTAAACATTTTGGAGGTGAGTGGTTTTGGTGAGTAAACTAGAAATAGGGTTTTTTTGAAAGATGTTGAAAATCCTTGGATGATGTTAACATATTTATTTTGGGGGTTAAAATAAATGGATGTTTTGAAAACTGTTTATTTATATATATAAATGATGAAGTTTGTAAACTATGAGAATTGTTGTTCATTTTGGAAATTGTTATTCAAAATGTTGTTTTAGTCTTGAAATGGCTAATTTGTAGAGAATGCTCGAAATGTGGGAAATGTGTTGTTCCTTGGGGGAAATTGGAAATCAAAGTTTATATATTCATCTTGTGATATTATTGTTTTGAAAAGAGAAATGGGAGATTTGTTCACAATGGAATTATTGTGCAGAAATATTGAGAATGGAAGAAATGTTGTATTGCATCTAATCATTTCATGGGCATATCAATTCATTTGATTATGTTGAGCTTTGAGCGTTGATTTGAAAACCTTGCATTGAGAAAAGAATGTTGGGAAACGGGTTCTCATGAAATGGTTTTGGAGTAAATACGGTGGTAAGTCTTGATAGGTGGTGTAGATGAAATTGATTAAGTTGGCCTGAGTGTCCTTGGTGAAAGACCAGAAAGTTGCATGGGTAGGTGTCGAGTCTTCCGGTTAATACCGGTAAAAATGACAATTGGTAGTACTCGTATAGTCTACTTGCAGACACCGATCTAGGGATTACCAGAGTTGTATTTACTGCCCCTTGAATTAAATTGTTAAATTTTGAACAGTTGAAGTTGCATAATATCATTGAGTATAATGGTTTTTCAAAAGATGAAGATGTGTTTTATTTTAAAAAAGGCATGGCATGGCATGTACACTCATCTCTTTAGATTTGTATAAAATGTATATACTTTGTTAAGGATTTCCTACTGGGTTTTATGCTCACCCTACCGGATTTTTATGCAGGAAAAGACGTGGTGAATCCACCTAATTGAAGGCGCGAAAATGTGTATGTTGAGAGCACTAAAGTTCTCATTTGCTGTGATCCTATTTGTAAGTCAAGGGCTATGTATGTGTGGGTTTGAATAACCATTTTGTGTAACCGGGCTTAAGCCTTGGAAGATTGTAAACCCCTTGAGGGTGCTTATTTGGTTATTTACTTGTTGTTGAATCAATGTAATATCGCATGAGGAACTGTTATTATTACGTAATGCAAGTATGAGAAATTATATTTGGTTTTCCTTTAAGAGAGTCATGGTTGTTGTATTATCATTTAGGCTAGAAATTTGGGACGTTATACTGACCAACTATTTTGGCTTTTTTTTTCTTCCCTTTTATCGAAAGCTGACCAACTGAGGTTTTGCAGAGGACTGATGACTCTGTACAATATGAGTTAAATTACAATGTTGTCTTTTTTTATTTTTTTCTATCATATGAATTTAGTATTCACTGAAAGAGGGGTAATGTGGTCATTTTAATGTCAAATACATCAATGAATAGCCACACTAATATTATTGATGGTACTTCTACTTCACGGGTGACATGAACAGGTGAGACACAATAATGAAGGTGAAGACAATGGTATAGGTTCACGAATTTTTTATCAAAGTGATAAAATTTAACAAATGAAAAAATGTTTAGGTAGCGTTTGGTAAAGTTTATATTTTTGGTTTCTATTTACAAAAATATTATTAATTAGTTTTTATTTATTTTTAAAAAAAATAAATTACAAACGCATTTGATTTGAACAAAATATTTGTTGTCTAAATTTAACAAACATAAACAAAAAAAAATATGTTTACTCAGGTCTAAAATATTTATATTTATTTTTTATTATTTTATGACAATGAGATCATACACATTATAATTGAAAAAAAAATAATTATAAAAATAAATTGGGAAATAATTAATTTAAAAAAATAATTGAAAAAAAAATAAATTGAAAAACATTAATTGAAAAAAAATAATTGCAATGCAAATTATTTCAAAAAAAAATTATTTGGAAAAAAAGTAGGAAAATTTGCCCATAAATCCTATTTTGTGGAAAGTTAAGCCATTTAGTCTTAAGAGTTTTCTTATGCACCATTTAGTCCCCTTTTATTTTGGTAATGTTGCTTAGTTAATTTTGGACATTTTGCAGGTTACAATAATACCCTTTGTGGGATGTTTGTTTCCTAAATTGGGGGGGTTCGGTGTGTTGCTTTGGGGATTGGTAATGTTAACGTCTGCAAGGGTTTGGAAACATGTTTTGTTCATTGGGTTGTTCCATTGGTGCATAAGAAAACTCGGTGTTGACACATAGTTTACTGTCGTTGTGTTTGGCGTTTCTCGGCTGACCAGTATGCGTTGTTTGTGATTTTTTGTTACTTTCAGTTCAATGTTGTTGTTGTTATATGGTTGTCAATTGATGTTATTTGATGTCATGTGATGTTATTTGGTTGCAATGTTATTGATGTTTTTGGGTTGTCAATTGATGTTGTTGATTTTATTTGATGGTCTTTGGGTGTGTTGTGCATCTAATGTGATGTTACAGGCTGATTTTAGTCCATTGTTTTGCAAAATCAATAGCGAATATTGGTGTATTTTTGTCCCTGTTTTCTGCATTTTTCGGCTGACCACACGGCTTCATTCTTGGTTCTGGTAACAACCATGCATGCGCTGTTGTTGTTATTTGGTTTTCATTTTTTTAGTTTGGTGCTTTCACTGCCAATGTCTGTTTGTTATTTCGATTTTTGAATTGTTTCAATGTGTAAGGGTTTTTTAAAGTGTGAAGTATGGGTGTGTTGTTGTATCTTATGGATGTTATGTATATGCCCTCAATGGTCAATTCCCTTATAATGGGACCATTTGGTTTATAAAAAAACTTTTGGGACTAAACGTTGTATAAGTTCATAATTTGAGATTTATTGGTGCATCACCCAAAAAAGTAATTGAAAAAAAATTATTTGGAAAAAAAATTAATTGAAAAAAAATTATTTAAAAAAATTTATTAAATTTGAATTGAATTTTAAAAAGAGGTTGGTTATGAATGTTGATAAAAAATTTCAATCGAGTTTTGAGTTGTATGTTTGATTATGAATGATAACTTTTTGAATTAAAGTTTGAATTTTTTTTTCAAAACTCATAATCAAATAAATTTTCTTATTTCACATGTTATATCAAACTTTCAAAACTCAATTTTATATTCAATTTAAAACTCAATTTAACACTCAATTCAAAAACCATAACCAAACAAAATTTTTACGCTCAAATCATAATTCCAAAACTCACAAACTCAAAATACAACTCTATTTTCAAATTATATTTAAAAAACTTTACCAAACGCTACCTTAATTTTTCTATTAAATAAAAAATTCAAAATTCAGAAAATGTCATTCAAATTTTTCCAAAATTCAATTTAATATAAATGATAGAAGGATTGGAAGTCAATTTTTATAAAAAAAAATTTAATTTGATAGTGGTAAATAAATTGATGATGGATGGAAGCTGATGAGACAAAAATATGAGGCTAGAAGAGAGGATGAGAAGAAAAATGAATTGCAAGGAAAATCAGATTCCACGTCGTTGGGATTGCATATCCAAACAAACTACTCCCTCCTCGCGCCCAGCCTTATCGACTTAACCAACAAGAGAGAAGAAGAAGAAGAAGAAGAAGAAGAGAGAAGACAACGTCGATGTCTGTGTCGCTCTCCTCTGCATCTCTATATGTGCCTAGTACTACTAGCAGTAGTAGTACACACTTGAAGTTGGCCTTTGAATTGAGGAAATGGCGGATCAGAGCTTCCTCCGCTGCTTCTTCTGGCGTCCAATTCACCACTCTCGAATCAGCCATTGCCGAGGTTCCTCTTTTATCTCCAATTTCAAGCCTTTCCAATTATTTGATGTCTCTTTTCATTATTCATTGCTCAATGTCTCAGAGATTGTCGAAATTTCATGGGGATTTCCTTCTTTGGGGAAGAGTTTTTAACTTTAATTATGAGCTTTTTGAGAAGGGGGTTGGTAGTTAAAAAAACTTTTACTTTATTTTGAGTCATATTATCTCTCTTATTTTTTATATATTTTTTTAAAAAAAAGTAAAAAATTCAGTTTTTAATATGGGAGCAGCTTGCCTCCCATCCGAGATTGGACTGACGGTGCTGTTCGGTCCGTGAGGGTCCACGGTTTCTTTTTGATAATCTGAATCATTCAATATTTAGATCTCGTCGAGTACTATATTTTTGTAAAAAAATCACGTTGATCGGATATCTAGATAGCTATGTGATCAAATCAGTTTTGTATAAAAAAAATAGACGGTGAACAAATTAACGGTTGAAAAAAAACTGATCTGATGAGATAGCTTTCAATATCCGATCAATGTGATTTTTCACATGCATATAGTACTCGATGAGTTCTATATATTGAACGGTTCGAATTATCAAAATAAGCCCCGTGGTGGGCCCCACGAGCTGAACAACGCCGTCCAGTCTGATCTCGGACTGGAGGCAAGCTGCTTCCTTTTAATATAGGGTGTGTTTTCTTATTCACAAGGGTAGCTTGGGGATCCATAAGTTGGAGGCTTTCAACCAAGGTTTAAGAAAATAAGTATATATATATATCATTAAATTTGCAAATTAATTTCTCAGTCAATAATAGAATAAATTTATATGTCAAAAACGAAAAACAAAATCAGAAGAAAATAGGATTATATGGATATACTTTTTTATATATATTGTTAAACAAATAATGCTATACAAACAAAAATATTGTACAAAAATAGTGCTATACAAACGAAACAACTAGTGCTATGTGAACATAATTTACATGTTTGTCACTGCAACATCATTTTGAAAGTAAATTCTGTAAGAAAATTTTGGCAACATATCATTTTCCTTGTAAAAAAACATTACGTTAGTTTGGGCCTAAACATATAAAAATCTATGAAATACCAAGTGTACACACCCTTAAAAAAAAGTACATATCTCCACTTCTAACCGTTTGAATTTAAAAAAAAAGAATTTGTTGGTTTACTTGCTTCATAGCTACCACTACTATATATCATTATCTAATATCACTAAATTCGTAATTAAAAGCAACCACGATGAGTGATAATCAAACACAACTATGAATTATAAACATTTCGAATTTAATAATTGTGGTGAGGATTGAAAGTATTTTGGAAGGGTGGCTACCTTTGCAATTACAAACGAAAAGACCAAAACATGACATAGTAATACAATTTTGCTGTACAGGTTATCGAGGACTAGTATGGGAGGGATTGGGTAATTGGTCTAATAGAATAGCTATTGGGGGCCTTTTGGGATGGTTCTGTGGAAAGGAATTATGAGGTGGTTGGTTCATTTTGCTTAGAGGATTTTCTTTAAGATGGGTGATGGGAGAAGAGTGAGGTTCTGGTTAGATCCACAGTGTGGTTGCAGACTTCTTTAGGAGGTATTTCTTGGTTTGAATCAGTTAACCACTGACCTTCATGTGAATGTGGGGGATTATTTAGAGGTGTCTTAGAGTGACATTGTGTGGAATCCACAGTTTCAGAGGGCTTTCAAGGGCTGGGCACTCCAATCTACAAAGACCTATAATTCAGAGATAGAGTGGTGGTCATGATCTTTTGGCTTGGAGAGTTTCTAAACAAGTTTTTTCAGTTCAGTCTTTATACTGGGATATGTATGGTGACTGGGATTCTTCTTTTCCTTGGAAGGGTATATAAAGGAATAAGACTCCTAAGATTGATTTCTTTGGTTGGAGAACTTCTTTTCAGGCTATTCTCATTCTCACCGTGGATAACCTTCGGTTTAGGTGCAAGTTGATTATTTATTGATGTTACAAGTGTAAGCAAGTGGTGGAATTAGTGAATCACCTTGTTCATTGTCTGGTTGCAAGTGAGTGGACCTAATTTTCAGATTTTTGGTATAGTTTGGGTTATGCCTTATTTTTATTGATTTATGGAGCTCTAGATGCGCTAAGAGATCAGAGAGGAAGGCTTGGCAGACCACAACTTTATGTGCTCTGTGGACAATATGGACGGAGTGAAATAGGAGATTGTTTGATGGTGTCAAGCTTCCAATTTGTAGTTTGAAAGGATCTTTACTCCTTTCCTTATTTTTTATGATTGAGAGACTGCCGTTTTCTGTTTTTTTATTTTTTTATTGGCAAAAGTCAGTTGTTAGTAGTTATAGAATAGCACCTATGAGAGTTAGCCTCAACACCATTGCAAAGTACAAAGTGCTTGCCTCCTAATTCAACTCCCCCTTAGGGAGAGTTGAACCCATGACCTCCTCCTTGGTACGAAGCCCTTAGGAGAGTCATGGTGGCCAACAAAGCTAGGCCTCGTTGGTTGACAGCCCTTTTCTGTTGACTCTATTGTGCAGAGTTCATAGGTGATTTGTGCATGCCATTTGATGTATATCCTATAGGTTTTGGCTGTTGAGTGTATAATGTTCTTCCCCCCTAGGTGGCTCACTTTTGGGTTAATAAAATTTTTCTTATCAGAAAATAATAGTCAAAAGCTCTGAAACATTATAATTGAACAGCAAACTGTTACTGTTTATTGGAAGCTTCAGGCATATAGTGTTGCATGAGTTCTTTTGTCATTTTTACAGCATCAGTTGAACCAGTTTAAGATGGATAAATATTTATTACATTTGTATTTTTTCTAGTTATATTGAGTCCTTTGCACTATTGGTAGTGGTGAGCTAATATCAATTAGTTTGTGCAAGTCTAGAATTGGGTGATTACAGTGGTTTACAAATGTGATGGCTTACAGAGTTGGACATTTATTCTTGTGTTTTTTTAAACATTTGTTTTCTCACTTCTATCAGTTTGAGTAAGATATTACTGAAAGCAAAAGAGATGTTTCCTGTTTTTTTAATTTTTATTTAAACTTAAACTTCTTTACTCCAAAATAAAGAGATATTGAACACCGAAAGACATGCTTAAGGTTCTACCTAGTGCACAAGGCATTCCTGTGGACATCTAGAACAAGCTATGGGAAAATTGTATGTTGTCTCTGATGACAGTGCGTAGAAGTTTTACTGAAGTAACTCTATGATTTGCTGCAGAAAGACAGTGATGCTGTCAAAGAGGCACTTGATCAGCTGAGTGAAGTTGGTTGGGCAAACAAATGGAGTTCTCAACCATATGTATCACGTCGTATGGTCAGTGTCCATAACAAGTGTGAAGTTCTGGGAAAGTGCTACTCAAACATTAGCCACATCTACAAATCTATGCATAAATGTACATAAATAATGTACATCTGTTTACTGCTTTGAAAACTTTATTAATTAATGTACTTGGTATCAAAATATGTAGTTTAACTGTTTCAAATTTATGCGGCAGACCTCTCTTCGGGAGCTGACAACTCTTGGAATTAAAAACGCGGAGAACCTTGCAATCCCAAGTGTTAGAAATGATGTAAGTTGCACTGCACTAAATATTTTGTTTAACCTGTAACAATAGAAGAGCATACAAACCATTGCATAAATTTCATTCTGTATTTTTTGGGACTACCATTAATTATTTGGTGTAATGGATGAGTTTTGAGTTTTCCATGTGGTTTAAAATCGTGTTCTGAAAGCATGACTTGATGAAACGACCTAGTTATAGGAAAAAGAAGTTAAGAACAACACATGTGTTTGGGAAAAAAGATTCCAAACCACTGGTTTGCTAAAAAACTAGATTAGTTTTTGTGGCATAAATTGGAGCAAGATTTTGCCATTTTTCAACATGTATTCTTTGTTCTATTGTCCTCTTACCAGTTTCTGAGTGATTGAAATGATTGAAATTCTAATATTGCATTAAGACTAGAATTTGATGACACCTGTGCCTTCCATTTGATTTTCTTTTCTTATTTTTGCAAGACTTAAACCATCATAATTCGTAAATATTATATTCTCCATGAATTTGATTTAATTCAGTGATGCAGGCAGCTTTTCTCTTTACGGTGGTAGGGACAACAGGCTTTTTGGGTGTTCTTGCCGGTCAGCTTCCTGGGGTAACTTCACATAATATCCTCTTTCTCTGTAGATGTCCATAAACATTAATAAACTGTCATAAGAAATAATTTCAAATTCATATTATGTAGAGTTCTGAATTTCTCTTTTTTTAATCTATTGATTATTTTCTATAAGTTTCAAGGAACAAAGGACAAAGGAAGTACAATTGTAGCTGTGGATTATGCTTATAGAAGCTTCTTTCATTCCTTTCTTATCGGATGGTTGCTTCTGTGACTTTTGATATGTTTTAAAGACATTATAGAAATATAGCAAATACAAGCTACATGTTTTTGTAGAGTATCTCACATAATATATTAGATAGTTTTTATAAGGTTAATTTCACAAAGACCCCCTTAACTATTGGTGAGTATCACTTTGTCCTCTTGATTTATGAACCCGTACATATTGATCCCTTCAACCATGAAAATCATACAAATACGCACCTTTTTAGAGGTGGTCTGGAGGGGGTGAAAGTGATACATTTTTATAGTTGAAGGGGTCAAAATGGATGAGTTTATAGATGAAAGGGGTAAAGTGATATTTGTTAATAGTTGAAGGGGTCTTCGTGTAATTAACCCTTTTTGTACTCACCTGTTCATGCGTGTATATAGTTTTACCCTGAACATTGGGTCACTGAACTGTTTCATTTTCTTTGTGTTGTCTACTATATATTATGATTGGCACATTTTAGTTCCTTTATTGTGAGTAATGATTCTAATGTCTTTAATGTTCAACTCATCTGGGTAATGAATAAAGATATTTGTTTTGCACTAATATGTATTATGGTTAGGCTGTCAGACTAATACATTTTATTTTATTTTTTGTAAAGAGAATGGAAGGAAATTGAGGCATTTTCACATCTACTAACATTCTTATCCACATGTAATTGTCACTTAGGATTGGGGCTTCTTTGTGCCATACTTGATTGGGAGCATTTCTTTAGTAGTTTTGGCTGTGGGAAGCATTTCACCTGGGTAAGTTGTTAGGCATTAACTACGTTATTTCCTTACTACAGGCTGTCTTGAATATGTCAACAAACCTTTCAATTTTGAATTACCATGATGTTTAAATCAGAATATTGTATAATTGTTAGCTCAGTTGGGCACTTTTAAATTGTATAATGAATTATTGAAGAGCACAGTTGAGGGCCGACAGAGAATTTCGGGATCCTTGTTCTAAAGATGATTTTACATGTTTAATATAGGCTTCTTCAAGCTGCCATTGGTGGATTTTCATCACTTTTTCCTGATTACCAGGATAGGATTGCTAGACATGAAGCAGCTCATTTCTTAGGTAATTTCTCTTTGTTGGGCTTAAAATACAAACTATGGCTAGTATTGCATAAAAACATTTGAAACTACAGTGGCATAATGGGGAGTAGCGCAATGTATCTTCCTTTTTGTTGTAGTTTATTTTTTAAAAAATAGACCTATTCGTCCAAGTACAAACTTCTATCTCTGAATAGGTGAGACGACGTGGACTCTTTTATTACAATATTATGACATTAGGAACATATCTATAGAGATGGCACATGTTGTTTCTCTTTCTTGATCCATGTGCATGTGCAGTTTTGGATGCACATTGTAGTACTAGTGCTTAGGTTCATTTTCATGCAATTAAATCACTTAGTGATTTTCAAGATTCAAACTATTATTAAAGGATTGTCAAAGGGGGGAAAAAAGTATTGATAAGCCTGTTGATGCATCTTTGGAGGATCTGGAGTTCCTCGTGCGGCTTTTGGATGGTGTCTCTGCTTCTGGATCTTTCACAGATCGTGTTCCTTTAGCCATTGTGCATCTAGGGTTTTCCTGATGGGTTCCTTGCAGATGCTTGTGCCGCCTTGGATCTGGGGTTTTCTCCTAAATCCTCGTGTTGCTGTCGGATCTGGACAAAACCGAAGGCTATGACAATAGTGGATTTCTCTCTCTCTCTCTCTCTCTCTCTCTCTCTCTCTTCTATTCTCCCCTCTGTTCAAGTGAAAGACAATGGCTGTGGAGGGGGCTAGGCTTTTCTGGATTTTTTTATAGGTGGATGAGAGGGCTATCAGGGCGGAGCAAGTTGCGGTGGAGGACGGAGCAATGGCGGCTATGGTGAGGGTGGCTGTGCAAGGTTGTTGTGGCCGAGATTTGGGCATGGGGAGGGGGAGGCTGGTGTAAAGAAAGGGGATGAGAGAGAAGGGGTTGGCATAATGGGAAGGGTAATGTTGTCCCCAAAATTTGATTTTCATGTCTTTGAAATTATTGTTTTTCCATTCACGTTTTTGGTAATTTTGAAATATTCTCCCATTGAGTTGATATTATTTTGTTCCTTGAGATTTCCACTAATATGAAATTATAAGATAGTAAAAAATAAATATTTATTAACTTATGTAATTGATTAGTTAATAAAATTATTTTTAAACAACAATCAAATATACCAAAAAAAATATTATATGTACAGCTATGGGAACCTAATAAAAATAATTAAAAATCTAATTTTAAAAATTTCAGAATAAAAATAAATGATTTTAATTTAATAAAGGGTTTGAGAAGGAAGGAAATTGCTAGATTAATTGATATGGGATTGTTCATTATTGGCTATATTATATTAGAACTTTATGTAAGTAGGAAACTATTAATAATAAATCATATATATAGTATTTCATATTTTTAAAAATACCACATCATAAGGGTATCAAATGTTTAAGGGTAAACACTACTTTTAAGACCATATCAATGATTTCAAGGTATAAAATACATCTTAAAGAAAGGAGAAATTGAAGTGCTGATAATTTTTGTAATGCCAGTAGTGAGTCATGATTCTCAAATCAAATGGTGGCTTTCTGGTTGAGTAACCATGTCTTATGGTGCTCTTGAGGATTTGTTAGGATCATTTTTAAAATTTGATACTCCATATTCCTTGCCCTTGCACTTTAGTCTCATGCATGGGCACCATGACTTACCATATGGTTATACCAACTTCGTGCAAGATCACCTTATTTAACAATTTGCATATATGTGATTTTTCCATCTCTTCTTTAATTTCTTCTCCATTTGGGGTTGCATGATTTGACAAAACTTGCCCTGTGAATTTCAGTTGCCTACTTGCTTGGCCTTCCTATACTCGGATATTCTTTGGATATTGGGAAAGAGCATGTTAATCTCATTGACAAAAAGCTGGAAAAGCTCATATACAGTGGGCAGCTTGATGCAAAGGAACTGGACAGGTACAAGCATGACAGCTGTAGTTTCCATAACTCCAGTTTCACTCTGTGGCTTGTCTTTTCTTTCTCCACAACTTTTATTTTTCCTCAGTTAATCACCACTGTGTGTCTTGGTTCATCAAGTTCATAAGGGTGAAATGTATGAGCTCTTAGTTTACATTGATAGTGCTGCGTGCTTCGATATTAATGTAATAACATCTTGAGCCTGTCCCTATTTTTGCCATTGTTCCTTCAGTTCAAGTGCGATAGAGACTTTGTTCAAGCTGAAGGTGCCACTAAAATGAGGAAAGACAATAGAGATGAGGGTTATGCTATACAAACAAAATTTGTATACATAATCATATATGCCTTATTCACGTCCATTCACTGGAAAACAAGAAGCCTATCACTGTGATTCATAAGTGCAAAAATATTATTGTCACATGATTTTGTTGGAGTTTTCTGCACAAAAATTCTAAACTTGGCTTCTTTTTTTAACAAAATGGGCATGTCATTGGTTGTCTTGCAATTTTAATGCAGTTTTTTTAGCATAAGCCAAATAAGAGATACGTTAAGCCTTTATTTTATTTTATCTTATTTTTATGTACTTCAATATTTTCCTGTTGTTGCGCAATTCTAAAACAAGTAAGAGATAAGTTACGCTTCTTCTTCTTCTTATTTTAATGTACTCTGATATTTTCCCGTTTAAAAATTAGAATACCCCTTACGAAAGTCTAATTGTGGGTTAGAAAGATTGACTAACCATGATCATGTCTTACTCTTCAGTTTCATGTTGGCATGTGAAGATAGTTTCTATTTCACATGTTTCCTAAGTTCTTACAACTTGATTGGTTCCATACAAGCCTTATCAATGTTCTCTCCATTTTGTGTCGGACAAACTGAATTCCCTAATGTAATATCCATTCAAGTTTCTACCAACTGTTGAAGCATAAAGGCACAAAAGGGCAACTTTATAAGGTCACTAAAATGTTAAAGCATAAAGGCACAGAAAGGCAACTTAATAAGGTCACTAAAATGTTAAAATCTAAGATTGAGGTTTCTTATATCAAAATGACGTGAATTCTTGAGACTCACTATTTATAAGTAGAGATGATATCAAGAGTAATTATCTTTCTCAGGTTGGCAGTTGTAGCTATGGCTGGACTGGCAGCTGAAGGTTTGCAATATGATAAAGTGGTCGGTCAATCTGCTGATCTTTTCACTCTTCAGGTTTGTAAATATTATTGGCCTGAAGTCAAGTTGTATATAGATCTTACTTGACCTTTGGTCTTTTAATAATTTCCTTTTCTCTTCCCAGAGGTTGATAAACAGGAGCAAGCCGCAGCTTAGCAAAGAGCAGCAGCAAAATCTTACCAGATGGGCTGTGAGTGTTTCTATCATGCAACCAATTCATATGTTTTACTTGCATTTTGCATTACAATCTTGACGTAGAAATTCTTCTGTTTCAAGGGTAGGTATATAAACTTAAAACTTTTTGTTTTTTTTTTGGTTGAAAAAAATAAGAAAAAAAATGGTGTTTTTTTTTCCAACAATCATAACACAATGTTTTCTAGTGAAGAATGCTGATGACCGGGGGAAATAATGCAGGTTCTGTTTGCTGGATCCCTTTTAAAAAATAACAAGGTAATTCATGAGTCCCTAATGTCGGCAATGTCGAAGAAGGCAACTGTGTTAGAGTGCATTGAAGCAATTGAGAAGGCTGCATAATGATTAAAACATACCGACAGTTGTAATATTATTTCAAGAATAAGGGCACTTTAGTATGTTTAGTTGCCTGTTTCCTAATTAGATTTTGGGTCTTGGTATTTATACGTAGTGATGTAATTATTTGCTCTGATTTGAATTATGTCTGAAGATAAATTGGAAGCCATTAGCATTCATATGAATGGAGAAAATTATTCGTATTGGTCCAATGTTTTCAGGAACTTTATCCTTGGAAAGGACCAATGGGGCTATCTGACTGGCTCAACGTGTAGACCCACATATTCTAAGGCCGAGGGTTATCACGTGGTTGTTTACACATGGTAAAGGGGTTATGGGTAAGTCCTCAATATTTATAGTCCAACTAAAAGATAAAAATAAGAAATAAATAAATTCCGAAAAAATCCAAAATTAAACTATTAATTCCCTAAATAAAATATCTCAAAATAAATCAAGCTAACTAAATTAATTCTAATTCTTCTGCGCCCGCCTCATATAAGTGCAATGAATCTTGGGCTATAAAGCACTAACACTTTAAAACAAGTGTCGTAGTAGTATCAAACGCACGGACATGGCAGGAGCACATAAGGGACATGTCCCCTTTTATTTAGTTAAGTTGTTTTTAGGGAGCACATCAGAAACACACCAACTAGTTTTTTTTTCACTCTTTATTATTTTATGGATGTTGAATGTTTTTTACTTTTTACTTAGATTTAAATAATTAATAGATCATTCATAACAATAGACTAACCATAAGAGTTAATTTGAGAAAGAGTTTTTTTTATATTGAATTAGTGTTAGATTTTATTAATTTCAATTGTTTGAAGATGTAATATTAATCTACATAGCAAATAAAAATAAATAAAAATTATTGGCATGTTCCTGCAATGTCTGTGTCTCCATTTTTTTTTAAATCACCATGTTCTGTGTCCATATCCGTGCTTCTTAGACCTTGGACTTCTGCATGTGACCCCATCACTAAGTTAATTGGATTAAGGAAGCACATTGAACATGTTCATTTACCTATGCAAAGGTTATATTCATGTGCATTTGTCTGAGCATCGATAATACTTGTGTTTTATTTTGGTACATTGGAGGCTGCAACTTGAGAGAAGGAATAATGAGATTTCTAATATTATTATTATTATTGAGATATCTCCTACTTAGCTTAAGAATTGGGATCAGGTATTAAGGAATGGACTATATTCTTTAATTTTTCCTTTTTAAGCATACACCTAAGTGATTAAGCAGTTAAGTTTCCACTGTTGGCATGAGTTGTAAAATAAGAGTGAGTGTTGGCATGAGTTGTAAAGCAAGAGTGCATGTTGGCATGAGTTGTAAAGAAAAGTGATTGCAGGGATTGTCTAGAATAAACTCTGTATGATAGTCTATATATATGGACTTGTATTTCATAGAAAATATATGAATAAGAGCTATACAGTTGTTCCATGTTTCTACATGGTATCAGAGCAGAGATCCTAGGCTTTCTGCTTCACACTTTACACCTTCACCAGACCTAGCTGACTATGGCAACTTCATACACAGACCAGACATCCATTACCAACCCAACCCTAGAAGACCTAACATCCAAAATGACAGATTTACTATCCCAGACCTTGACTCAGAACCAGACACCAACCCATGAAATTTCCGCTGCACCGATCGGCATCAAGTTGGATGGCACCAACTATGCTCTGTGGTCCCAAGTTTTGGAGATGTATATCTCCGGCAAGGATAAATTGGGATACATCAATGGAGATCTCCAGCAGCCCCAACAAACTGACCCAACATGGCGAAAATGGCGGACTGAAAATTCGATTGTGAAAGGGTGGTTAATTAACTCCATGGAATCAAGCATGATTGGTAATTTCATTCGATTCCCAACGGCAAAAGTAGTGTGGGATGCCATTGCCACAACTTTTTTTGACGGCACAAACACATCGCAGGTTTACGATCTCAAGAAACGGGTGACCAAGATGCGATAGGGCAGTGGGCAAATTGAAACCTACTACAATGGCCTTCAGGCCTTATGGAGGGAGATCGATTTCCGACGCCCCAATCCGATGGTCTGTCCAAATGATATTCAAAAATTTACTTCCATTCTACAAGAAGATCGAGTGTATACCTTTCTTGATGGCTTAGACGATTGGCTTGACAAGGTTCGTAGCGACGTACTCCTAATGAACCCGTTCCCCTCAGTCGAACAGGCATATGCCTATGTTCGCCGTGAAGATTCACGACAGTTCGTGATGATGGTCGGCACAGATGGACATATTGGCACTGCTATGGCATCTCGAGGAGGAACCCGCTCCAATTCGCAGCCTCTGAAACAGCAGCTGTCGATGGTCCCAACTGGGAAACCTGCAGCTGGAACTTGGTCTGGTGCAGCGCTGCCCAAATCTAGTTTGTCATCTTCAAGCCGTAGCTCTGGGCAGCCATCTACTGAAGGTCATGGATGTACTTATTGTGGCAAGCCCAAACACACCCGTGAGACTTGTTTTAAATTACATGGGTTTCCAGAATGGTGGGACGAGTTCAAAGCCCGGAAACGAAGTGAAAGTGAAGCTGCTGTCAACAGTGTTTCGGGACGGGCTGCTTTAGCACATGCGGATCCCGAGTTGTCTCTTATATCGTCCACAAGTACTTCTCATCTCCTAGATGGCTCTACCCCTTTCAGTGCTTCAGGTAACTGTGGTTACGCTTTATTTAATTCCACTCCGGATGCCTTTAATGGTTGGATACTTGATTCGGGAGCCACCGATCATATGACGTTTGATCCCAATGACTTTACTTCTACTACTCAACCAAAACGAGTAAATATTGCTAATGCCAATGGGGTCACTTATCCGGTTACAGGAGCCGGCACTGTTTCTCTCTCTTCCTCACTCTCATTGTCAAACACTTTACTTGTTCCATCCCTATCAAGTAAATTAATATCTGTGGGACAAGCTACTGAAGAATTCAATTGTTGTGCACTAATATATCCCAAGTTTTGTTTTCTTCAGAATATTCTCACCAAGGAGATCATTGGTCGTGGTACTAAGAGGGGGGGCTATATGTTATGGATGATTTCAGTACCGGCCAAGCTCATCATGTACAACAAGTGCCCAATGTGAAACGTCAACAGATTTAGCTTTGGCATCGTCGCTTGGGGCATCCATCCTTTAGCTACATAAAGCATTTGTTACTCGATTTATTTTCTCCCATTAGTGAATCTGACTTTAAATGTGACACTTGCATTTTGGCCAAGAGTCACCGTGTGCCTTATCCTTTGAGTTTGAATAAAAGTAATGTTCCATTTACTTTGGTACATTTCGATGTTTGGGGACCTTCTCCAGTTTTAACTCCTTCCGGGATTTGTTGGTTTATGACCTTTGTGGATGACTGTACTCGCATGACTTGGGTTTATTTGTTGAAACGTAAGAGTGACGTACTTCCTCTTTTCCAGTCCTTCCATGCCATGATTCAGACTCAATTCTCTACCAAGCTTCAGATTTTCCGCTCCAATAATGGTGGCGAATATATGAATGATGCATTCAAGAGTTATTTTACCACCTGTGGTCTCATTCATGAGACTAGTTGCTCTGCCACTCCTCAACAGAATGGTGTGGCGGAACGAAAAAACCGACATATCTTGGAGATTGCTCGGGCCCTTTTGATTGGTGCCCACGCCCCTCGTAGTTATTGGGCCGATGCCATTGTTATAGCGGTTTATTTGTTGAATCGCATGCCTTCCAAAGTCTTGGACTTTCAGACACCGTTTCAGGCTCTTTCTCGCCATGGCTCTTTACCCTCTGTCCTGATGCTCCTACCTCGGATATTTGGGTGTGTTGCTTTCGTACATCTCCCGAAAACTCAACGTACTAAGCTTGATCCTTGTGCTCTACGTTGTTTTTTTCTGGGCTATGCAACGCATCAGAAAGGGTATCGGTGTTATCATCCACCCACCCGACGTACTTATGTTACCATGGATGTTACATTTCTCGAGTCTGAGTTCTTTTTCCCTACCCCAATGACCGATTCTCCTCTTCAGAGGGAGATACGACATGATGAAGAGCAGAATTGGGCTGTTTTCGATTTCCTAACAATGGGGACAGAAGTAGCTTCTCCCGAGCCTACAGTAGCTTCTACCATTACTACAGCCACTGCTCCTACTGATTTATCAGGTAGGACTGCTGACCCTGAAATGGAAATCATAACTACACCAGCTTGTATGGCTGACCATAGAGAAGAACCTGGTAGAAGTCTCGACGATGAAGACCCCCCTCATCAACCTCTAGTACCCGAGACTGATCAATCTCTTGAGAATATTCGTGAGGTAACTACTTCTCCTCCTGATAATGCTTGTGATACTTCTGTTGGTTATCAATTACCTTTCAGGCATAACCGTGGAAAACCACCAGACCGATACTCTCCAGATCATGTGAGTAAGAAATCCATATATCCGATTGCCAATCATGTCTCATCTCAGAGGTTATCAGATTCACTCAAAACATTTGTATACCAGTTGTCTGTTGATCATATTCCTAACCAAGTACAAGAAGCCTTGAGTGATCCGAAATGGATGCATGCTATACAAGAGGAAATGGCTGCTCTTCAGAAAAATCAGACATGGACACTTATTCCTCTACCGAAAGAGAAGAAGACTGTCAGATGCAGATGGGTTTTTTCTATTAAACACAAGGCTGACGAATCTATTGAGAGGTATAAGGCAAGACTTGTGGCGAAGGGGTACACACAGACTTATGGCGTAGATTATCAAGAGACTTTCTCTTCAGTGGCGAAGCTGAACACAGTCAGGGTATTTTTGTCTCTTGTAGCTAATTTAGATTGGCCATTGCATCAGTTTGACGTGAAGAATGCCTTCTTTCATGGTGATCTCAAGAAGGAAGTATATATGGATGTTCCACCTGGGTTTTCATCTTCTCAAAATGGAGTCGTATGTAAACTGAATAAGGCACTATACGGCTTGAAGCAATCTCCCCGTGCATGGTTTGGACGGTTTAGCATGGCTATGCGACAATGTGGTTTCAAGCAGAGCAATTCAGATCATACACTATTCCTGAAACACTACAAGGGAAAGATAACAGCATTGATTATTTATGTTGATGATATGATAATTACTGGAGATGACGTTGGGGGGATTTCTAAACTCCAAGAATATTTGGCGACCGAATTTGAAATGAAAAATTTGGGTGGGTTAAAGTATTTTTTGGGAATTGAGGTGGCTCGGTCAAAGCAGGGCATCTTTCTATCCCAAAGAAAGTATGTGTTGGATTTACTCGCAGAAACTGGAATGCTTGATTGTAAGGCTGAGGACACTCCAATTGTTCAGAATCATCACCTAGGAGAGTATTCTGATCAGCTACCTGTGAATAAACAGAGGTATCAAAGGATAGTTGGAAGACTAATCTATTTGGCACATACTCGACTGGATATCGCATATGCTGTGAGCGTTGTAAGTCAATTCATGCACTGTCCTAGTAAAGATCATATGAATGCAGTTGTTCTAATACTTCGATACTTGAAATCAGCCCCAGGGAAAGGACTTATGTTCTCTAAGAATAATCATCTAAATATTGGTGGTTACACAGATGCAGATTGGGCAGGCAACAATACTGACAGAAGATCTACTTCGGGATATTTCACCTTTGTAGGAGGAAACCTTGTTACTTGGAGGAGTAAGAAACAAAAGGTCGTGGCTCTTTCTAGTGCAGAAGCTGAGTTCAGAGGATGAATAAGGGACTTTGCGAACTCCTTTGGTTAAGGAAGTTACTTACAGAATTTGGTTTCCCACCTGCTTCAGCAATGGAGTTATTTTGTGATAACAAAGCAGCCATTAGTATTGCTCACAATCCGGTCCAACATGATCGTACAAAGCATGTTGAAGTGGATCGACATTTCATCAAGGAAAAGCTCGAGGCTGGGATAGTTCAGTTTCCGTTTGTCAAATCAGAAGATCAACTGGCAGACATGCTAACTAAAGGCGTGTCAAGTAAAATGTTCTACAACTCACTCGACAAGTTGGGCATTGGCGACATCTTTGCACCAACTTGAGGGGGAGTGTTGGCATGAGTTGTAAAATAAGAGTGACTGTTGGCATGAGTTGTAAAGCAAGAGGGCATATTGGCATGAGTTGTAAAGAAAAGTGATTGCAGGGATTGTCTAGAATAAACTCTGTATGATAGTCTATATATATGGACTTGTATTTCATAGAAAATATATGAATAAGAGCTATACAGTTGTTCCATGTTTCTACATCCACAATTGGATAATCAATGCCCAAACAATTGGATTAAGTGTTTAAGTATTAAAGAATATTTGGATTTGAACAGAGTATTTAGACATCTTAAAGCATAAAGCCTTCCACAATTAACAATTGGCTTTAACAGAATAGTTGGCATTAAGGAAATTATTTTGGTACATGTACATGATATAGTGACCATTTTAATTGTGGAGTTTTGGGGAGTTTACTGGTTACTTGAACTAAGTTATTTGCTGTGGAACAACAACTAGTATTTATGAAGATCTTGGAAAAACAAAAATATCTATATATATTATTGGGTAATTGTTTGTGATTTGTTTTCTTATACCACATAAATTTTCTTTTAAAGGATTAGTTATATTAGTGAGTTCTTTACCTTGTAAAGGTATTTTGAGTATGAGCATTTTAATTTTAATTTTATTTTTATTAAATTGATAATAATCTTCTGCTCAAATTTCGTTTCCTAAGGAAATTTTTTTTTTATAATCAACTATATTTGTGAGGATTGTGGCCAATCAATTATTTGTTTGGTCTTAATATTTTTCAAAGCTTAGTTATTGCCCATATAAATATATTTCATTTATAGGAACATGGAAAAGAAATTTGAAGTCTTCCCTAAATCCTTAGTTGTTTCAATTTTTTTTTTTCCCGGCAAACAAAAAAAAAAAAAGTTCATTAAAAATAAAAAGTACGACAGTCCTAAATCAGAGGGAAAAGCATACAGATAAAAAAAACCTCCCAGAAAACAACTAACAAGGGCAGCGCCAACCTTCAATAGGGTATGCAATTGAATAATCTAAAATATATTTTTTTAATAAATTAGTAATATATGGTCATGTTTGATTCACAAGATTAATAGTGAAGTATTAATAATCCTATTAAATTAGTGTGGTATTCACTATCCAATTGGATTAATATCCATTGGATTAATAATCTCACCCCTACCCCATTACTAATCCTACAAATTTGTTGGATTAATTATCCATTGGATTAATAATCCTAAACCAAAATGTTAAAACAAACATAGAATAATTGGACCCACGAATTATAATCCTAATCCCATACTCTAATCCACCCAATCAAACATGACCTATATGTTAAAACAGTCCAATTATGAATACCCTGTCCCACTACATTGAACACCCAATCAAACCAATTCATTTTGCTGAACACCCACTCCACGCCATTGAATATCTAATTCATAATCCACTAACTCTTAAAACAATAATGTTAGGATTATCATCGTTTCTTATCATAATTTCTTTATCATCTTATGTGTCAACATTATATTAGTTTAATGATTCTCCCCTACTTATGTTTGTTACCAATATTGATACATGAGATGATAAATAAAACATGAAAAAAAAAATGGTAATTAACACTCTTAAAAAGAAAAAAAACATATATGGTTAAGTTTCTTATATATACAGATTCTTCTCTACTTTTGTTTCTTCTCTCCAACATAATAATACGGAACATATATATTCATGTATTTTATTCCTTATCTAAAAATTTTATGCCAATTCAGGTTCAAAATTAATTGATCGATCAAAAACGTTTGGGAAGTGACTTTTTTAGTGCTTTGGTTTTGACTAAAATATGAGGTGAAAAAATATGTTTGGAAAAGACTTTTTGACTTTTTACGAAAAACATGCAAAAAGTAAAGTGAATGGGAATTCTTTGTAGAGGATGCCTTATCCTCGTCTATTTTTTGTCCATTAATAAATTTCTTTGTTTTGATCCCAAAAATAAAAAAAAGTAAAGTGAATGAGAAGGAATCTTTAACTTCTTTGTATGAGTTGAAAACTTTTTGGCATTTTAATAGCTTTTTGACTTTTTGACTTTTTTTAGTAGCTTTTTGACTTTTTTGGCTAAAATAGCACCTCATACAAAAAAAGTTAGATTTCATCTCATTCACTCTATTTTTTGCATATTTTTTAGTAAAAAGCCAAGTAGTTCTTCCCAAACATATTGTTTTTTTCACCTAACGTTTTAGCCAAAAAGCCATTTCCCAAACGGGCTCAATTTATAACTTGCTCCACAAATTAACCATAGAGGTAGACTGTATGAGAAAAAAACATCATCTTATCATGCTAGTGATAAAGACAAAATATATTTATGATAAAAGTTCATGTATCTACATTTTCTTTTCTTTTCTTTTTCTTTTTTGAAACAATGGCAACAATATATTATAAATTTTTTAATTTGTGATTTGGAATGTGGAGCTAGTGGATCATTTGCTTATTCATTTAGATGCTTATTGCTACAACTTTTGGTTTGGTTTGGTTTGGTTTGGTTTGGGTTCAGCTAAGTTCGGTATTGGCAGTGTTGCAAGGTTGGGTTGGGGGGAAGGTTGGGAAAAGGTGTCGGAAGGCATAGATGCTTGCGGGGCATTGTTTGGTGTGGTTGATATGTTTGGAGTGGAATAGGCGTATTTTTCATGATGTGTCTCGGTCCAATCTGTGGTTGGAGTGTCGGTTACTCACTGTGCTTCATAGTTGGGTTACGGTTACTGTTACGGTTACGGTAGATTCAGATCTGTTGGCTTTTGTAAATTTTGTAGAGGAATTGATTAGTTAGAGCATCTTCAACGTTCTATCTTTTTTTTTACCAAATTTGAGTAAAAATTCTATCTAATATCCGGCGCTCCAACGAAGGATTTTGGTCTTTCATCAAAACACCGGTCGGCCGGGAGAACAACCGGGCGAATGTCCGGCCGGTCGACCGGCCAATGTAAATGTCAATCAATTCTGAAATGATTTGTTATGGGAATATTTCAATTAAGCGGATGACCGGGTGAACATCCGGCCGGTCGTCTAATGATGCAAATCCAATGACTATGAACAATCAAATGATAAAAGATCCCAGCCGTCCTCAATTTGATGAAAGATTTATCACATCCTCAATTTGATAATGATCTGATGAAAGGATTGGAGCTGCAAAAAGGATGATTTTTCATCAAATTTAAAAAAAATTTGTTTATTTATCCAAAAAAAAAAAAGTCTAATATACTACAATATGTTACAATTTTTTTTAATTTAGATAGTTTAAACTTTTTAATGTCTACCTTAAAAAAAATTCCTGGAATTACCACTACATACTAACAGAGACAAAACTAATACCCATCCTAAACCCCAAAACTCTAATACACAGTTTTGAATTCCTAAGGCCATCTCCAATCCTTCGTCAAATGCTTCATCAAATTTAAATTTGATGAAAAATTGATTAAAACTGTGCTCCAACCGTTTCATCAAATCGATATCAAATGACGAAAGAATTAAATTTTTCATCAAATTAAGGGAGCTTTTGACCTTTCATCAAATTTTGTAGCTGGCCATTGGGCCGGACGTCCACCTGAACAACCGGACTTTCTCCATCAAAATGTCAAATTTAACTCATGGCTGAACGTCTGTCCAGACATCCTCCCGGTCATCCTCCAGGACAATCGAACTTGTAACAAAATTTGATGAAAATTTTAAATTTATCATTAGAGTGCATCATATCAAATCAAACTTTTCATCAAATTTTTACTCAAATTTGATGAAGGATTGGAGATGCTCCAACCTATTTCAATGCTTAATGATAATGTCATTCACAAAATAATCCTTTAACCCATTAAAACCCTTGACCCAATGTGCAGGTTACACTGAATTGTTACGAGTAAGCAAATGCTCATGATACTGCTTAGTTGTTTTCAGTTGTTCTGCATATATTTGTAAGTGTTGTAATGAATGTTTAAATGGCATGTGGTATGTCACAGTTATGATCTTATATAAGGTTAGAGCATTCCAATAGATGAACTAATGTGTTTGTTAGTGTCAGCTCCTAAATCAGTTGGCAAGCAGAGAGAAAGAGGAAGGAGGGGACAAGCCTGACAGAAAAAGTACCACAATAAAGCAGAACTTTTTTAATATTTCTTTTGTCCTTTCTATACATATATAATACATGTATACATTATATTATTTAAACACACATCATTGTGAGCACCCCGTTCACTCTCTAAATTAACAAACAATTAATACACAAAATTCGGTTCCCACTTTTCACCAATTAACACACAATTTAAACCATCCCACAGTGGATGCTCTACTTAACATTACAACAGAAGTACGAGAAGGCTAGGTATGCATTTTCTAGCTGTTTATACATGGGTTTGAAATGACTACTGAGTAATAGGCAGTGGTGTATAATTATTTAAAAGGTTGTCACTTCAGATATATATATATATTATAATATATATGTATTAGAAGTCATATATATATATGAGAAGGGTAGCACTGAAACAATAACCTGAAGTGGTTTTTTGTAATCATTAAAACTTACGTTGTACCAAGTAAATGTAAGCTGGCAGTTGGTCCTCTGAAACTATCTAATAATTTTCCAAAAGATGACTTGCAGCTTTAAACTGTAGGGGAAAAAATACATGATTAAAAATTTGATATTATAAAAATATATATATATATATATATATATTGCTATATTTTAAAATTGATATTAACCACAATAGTCTCTCATCTTAATTTTGCCAAAATTACAATGTTCTCAGTATTAACAGTTCCGCATTAAGAGTTAAGAAAAGGGTAACAGAAATTTGATATCACAATTCAAACTGCCATCTTCATCATCCTTAAACCTATTCAAATAGAAATTAGCTTAGTCAATAAAACACATGAAAAAAACCTATACCTGTATATATGCATGTACGCAGAGAAAAAGAGAGACGGAAAGGGGACAACATCTTGGAATTGAAGTTGCTCAATTTGCAAAATCCAGAAAGGAGATAATTGCATAACAAACCTCCATATGGAACACACATCAAAATCAAATATGAAAATTAAATAGAGATGTACCTGGACATGCATGTATGTGAGTATATATCGTTCAGTGTATATATATAGCATATTTTAATTTGGGTTATAGAAATCTTTTTTATGGTAAGGACGCGGTCACCCAACCATTTTTTTAATATGAAATTTTTTTAAAATTTAAAAATATATAAATAATATAAATCTACATAACTTCATTTTGAGTGAACACCAACTGGTCTTGCTACCCTTCATAGTTGTCAAAATCGACAATCACATTGTGAATCAAAATCATAATTTTGTGAATCATAAATAAAATCAAATCGAGAAATGTTAAGTTTCAGTACAAACTATTAAAAATTATGTTAAACAATTCTATATATAAAAATAAATAAAAATTGATTTTAGCATGTTTTATAAAATAGTTTTTATATAAGAACATGATTACACCATCTAATCGGGAATAAATCCCAAGAGGTGTGTCTAAATCCCACCAACCATAAAATTATTCAAAATAATAATATAATCTTTCTTAACATTAAAAAAAATAAACTTAGAAACTTTTTATAAAGTATAATAATAATAAAGAACTTAGTAGAATTTTTAATTGTAAGACCTAAAATACTTTAAAAAGTGCGTATGTGCGCTTATTGTTCAAAAAAAGTTTTTGTTTTTAAAAAAAAAAAACAAAACAAAACATACATGTATATATACATGTATGTAGAGAAAAAAAAAGAGACAGAAGGGGACAACATCTTAGAATTGAAATTGTTCAATTTGTAAAATCCAGTAAAAGAGAGATTGAGAGGAGTTAATTACAAAGCAAACTACTCCATATGGAACACCCATCAAAATTCAAATATGAAACTTAAATAGAGATGTACCTGCACGATGTATGTGATGTATTTATCGTTACATGTGTATATATACGTATATTTTAGTTTGGTTGTAGAAGTCATTTTTCATGGTAAGGACATGGTCACCCAAATAGTTTTCTTTATTTATTTTAGATGGGACAAATTTTTAAATTATATATATAACTGCACAACTTTAAATTTGAGTGAACACCCATAGGTCTTCTGCCTTCATATGTTAATATATATAGTGTTTCCAAGAGTTAAGTGGGAGCAAGTTTGATGACAGAAAGCTAAGGACCAGGTTTCACAATAGTATAACAAAATAATGTTATGATTGAGACACTCAATGTTGCCTCTATTAAGGTTATTTTGTAATATATCCCTGGTATTTCTTCTTCAGTTGGAAGAGCTAAGCAGATAGGTACATTGACAAGTCCATATGTCATGCACTGTAATGATGATAAATTTACATGTTTTGGTCCAATGCGTATATCATTTTAAGGTGTATAAATGGTCCCTTAAGCTGTTATTATTTACCTAACTACATCTGTGCATTAGTATCATTATTAGTAGGTAGAATACATGGAAGATGATCTTGAACTGTCAGTAGAGATTGTTGGACAGTTACAACTGAAATTTGTATAGACAATATGGTCAATGCTATACAAATTTTATTTACCATCATGTATTATACGATGTGTTATGTGAACATTTCAAGATTCACAATTGATTTAGGCAAATCTTGACTTTGGGAAAAATATTCATGCTAGAATGAGATTATTGTATCATTGTTGCACTTAATTATCTACACAGTTAATTCATGAATGTTTTATGGATGTGAAAGTGTTAGCTGTTAAAGAGAATATTGGTATATATACATACCAAAGTATTACTATACACAGCCCTCAAAAGGAACATATGGTAACACCTAAAGTTTGAACCACAATGGTTCATAACTTCTATCAATTTAGATCATAACAAACCAAATTGGTTCATAACAAACACACCACAAAAGCCTCATAACCAAGACCACTTCGGTTCATAACAAAACACCACCAAACCTCATAACCAAAGCCAATTTGGTGGACATACATACGAGAAGTGTTACTATACACACTCCCTCAAAAGGGGCATATGGTATACACCAAAAGTTTGAGCCACAATTTTTCATAACTTCTACCAATTTATATCATAATAAAACCAAATTGGTTCCTAACAAAAACACCACAAAAACCTCATAATCAAGACCACTTCGGCTCATAACAAAACACCACAAAATCTCATAACCAAAGCCATTTTGGTTCATAACCAAACACTACAAAGTCTCATAACTAAAACCAATTTGAGTCATAACCCAAAACACCACAAACATCTCATAACCAACCACCACCTGTGTTACATGGACTCTTCTATTTTCCCCACAATACTCATGTCCATCAAATATGACATGGGTAAAGGTGTGGGATATGTGTCCGACACTCGTACCCAATTTAGACACTTAGATCCTTTAATTTGTGACAATATATGAGAAAAAGAAACTCACATTTGCTAGTAAACACAATAATTTTAGCCTCTCACATGAATTAGATACAGAAATTTCATATTTTTTCTGAATCATATTCAATTTCTATATAATTTCAATATTTCATCTGAGAATATTATATAATATGCAATTTATATGTGTATATGACGCTCCCCGCACCCTTATCCAATTTTGGATACGTATCCCAAGATTCAAATATTAAATTTATGAAGGTCTTGGATTCCCAGTTAAATAGAGATAAACTCCCTAAGAGCTTTATCTATATCCAGACTGAGATCCTCCCGACTCTTGTCCTTTATCCGCTCATCTCAGATTCCGATATCTCCAAAGATAACCTCGGCCTAGCCGAGATCATCTCGCATATGACCAAGTCACGTGGCACTCTGGCTGACACGTCGGCATCACCTCGACCACATGTTGTCATTCACAAAATATGTCCCCACAACTGCCCCTTAGGTTCTATTACCCTCGACATCCTGAGGTATGGAATCTACACTGTTTCGTTCAAGTACTATGTCGGTAAGACTTACTCTATCCTTCACGACCGAGATCATCACTCGTCATATGACCAAAACTCTACAGTCTACTTTATCAATGACCAAGAACCAATTCTTCAAGTTCCTTAACCGAGATCGCTCCTCTAGCTAAGGTTTCTGGCTTCATTCAATCAAGAACTCCAAGAGTTTGATCTGCATATGAGCTGTCACGCAGATTTCTTAACCGTTCCGCCAAGCTTCATCTCTCATTAGTTTCGTTGTGACAACCCCACCACTGTTTAGTGCTAATCTATGATTTAAGCATGATAAGTAACTGGTTAGACTGAAATTCTGAACTGATTGTGTGTGTATGTTTTTTAGTGCGTTTTCTATCTGTTTGCCATTGAATTATCTGTTCATGTTTTAAGTTTCGAACTGTAAATTGAAGGCTTTATCGCGGCCGAATCAGAAATTGATTGGTATTTTATGATAATTAGAATTTATGTGATTTTATGGAAGGTTTAATTTAAATTGATTTGGAGCATTAAATTGGATTAAATAGTGTTGAATTACATTAGTTGCATTAATTACCAAAATGCCATCTAGTGGGCCACTTTTATTAACATCTTGAGGCTTGAACTACACACTTAGACACAACATTTCTTCAGCCCCTTTTCTTGAGCCTAAACCGTGTGAGAGAAAGAGTGAGAGAAATTGGTTTCAACAGAATTCTTGCTTGAACTTGGAAAAATTGAAGAGTAGATTGCATAATTGAGCTTCTAGACTTGAAATTGAGGACCTAAGGTAGGAGAATCATCTTCTTGAGCTTGAATTCTAGTTGTAGCTTGCATGGTCCATGAGCCATTAGTGATCTAAGTCTAGAATTGGTTTTAAATTGTTGAATTGAAGCTTGAATCATGCATGCATATATACATTGTTGAGTTTTGAGGTTGATTTCATGGAAATCCTCACATGCATGTCTATATTCTAGCTATGGTCCATGAATTCATCATGTTTTTGAGTGAATTGACTCATTTGATCAAGTATTTGAAGTTTTGATTTCAATTGAATACTTGCATGTCTTATGTTCATCATGTTCTTGAAGTTTTGTTTGGATTGTGTTTCATTGAACTACCTTTGGGCCTTAATTTTGCAAATTGATCTTGAAACATGTCATATTATGAGTTTTTAAGTGTTTTCCAGAAAATTAGCCAAAAGAATTGAATTTGATGCTTTAAATGTTGAATTTGAGCTTGGAGGTTCAATTTGGAAATTCAGATTTTGACCCACGCTCAGCGTAAGACTTCACACTCGAGCGTACACTCTGAGTACATGCATCCCGCTCGAGCGGGGAAAGTAACGCTCGAGCGTGAAATGTGTATCCAGTACTTTTCATATGTTTACAGTCCGCTCGAGCGAGGGAATGCACGCTCCAGCGAGGACTTGTGTCTCACACTCAAGCGGAGGTCAAGCGCCCATCGAGCGTGAATTGCATGCATCCAGTACTTTTGCTTGAGTTTACAGTCCACTCGAACGAAGGAAGTTACGCTTGAGCAGAGATCTTTGTCTGCATGTCCGCTTGAGCGTAGAAAGCTACCTCGAACGAGACCCCTGTTTTCTGAAAATTTTGAAAAGTGTTTTAAAGTACATCTTTGCATCCTCATTTCATCCTAGGCATTCCTAGGCCTAGTTTAAGGCATCTTAATGAGGTTATTGATGTAGAACCACATCGAGTCAAGATAGGGACTAAGTCATTGATTCCCAAGTGTGTAACTTAATGTGTGTTCGTTCTGTAACTGTGTAGGGTTGGCATCCGAGGACGCTCATTAGCCACTTGTAGCCCAGTGCTCTGTGAGTAACAATGTTGTAAAGATATGTTCAATTATGAATATTTTCTGAAAGATCAACTGTTCTGTTTACCGAAACGTTATTGTTTAATGAATGAATGTTTGTCCTATTGTAAACTGTATCCGTGGTATCCATAGCAATTTACTGTTACTGTACTGTTACTGCTACTGTCATAGAGATCTCTGTCGGTTCCCATGTTTGGAACCATTACTGTTTACTGTTATGATGGCCATCAACTGACTGTTCGGTCTGTTAAGACCTACTGTACTGTTTGCTATTGGATATACCACATATAACTGCTATGGTTTCTAAATGACTGACATGACTGTTTAATGACTGAAAGGACATTCATTCTTAACCTTTGACACAACTGTTATTCACTGGGCTTTAGCTCACTGTTTATATATATATGTAGGTGTTAGGCACCGGATCGATGCTAGGAGCGTCGGGTTAACTCCCTTTTTGTCAAGCCAACCACTGTGCCTCACTCGAGGTTCCAAGTCTGACGAGCTAAGGCTGCTTTAGGGTGTCTCAGTTTCACCTTCCGTCCCTGTTTTGTAATACTGTTTAAGACTTGTACTGTACTTGAATGTTTGTACATATGGTGTATATATGTTTTCTTATGAATGTGAATAAGTTCAAAAAATCTTTTTGCATACAGACTGCACAGCTCATTGACATCTCTTATTACTGTTTTGGCTTCCGCCAGCCCCTGTACTTGTATTACTATCTTTACTGTTAAACAGGCCTTCGGTAATCACGGATTACTGGCTGGTTACGGTACTAAACCCATAGGGGCGGGTTTGGGTCGTGACAGAGTGGTATCAGAGCGATATCAAACCACGAGTTATACCACACACACGTGTCCAAATGAGCTATAGGATGTCCTAGAAAAGTGAATAGGGCATTGCATGAGCATTGAAAAAGTGTGTGTGGCCATGACATGAATATATGTGCTAATGTGCTAAGGTGTTTAAGTATGCAACTGCCTATGTTTATTATCATTGTATTGCATATAGTGAAATGGACAATGCAAGGAATGCCGATGAAACAGAATCATCTGATGCCAGAATGGCAAGATTAGAAAGAACAGTTGAACTGTTGACTGAGGCCTTGAGGCTACATCAGAACCAACAGCCCCCACCTCCTCCAGTTCAACCCGAGCAGAATGTTAATGATGATATAATTGCTCTGACATAAAGTTCAGCAAAATGAAACCACCATCCTTTCAGGGAGGCCTTGAACCGTTAAAGGCCGAAGCATGGGTGCTAGAAACAGAGAAATTGTTCGAGGTGTTTTCGTGTTCTGAAGCACATAAGGTGCTATTGGCTACCTTTACTTTGCAAGAGGAAGCTAGACGGTGGTGGATGCTTATCCGTGACACCGACACTATTATGACTTGGGCTTAATTTAAAGAAGCCTTCTTTGAGAAATACTTTCCTCAGTGTGTCAGGGATCGCAAAGTGACTGAGTTTAACAGTTGAAGCAAGGTACCATGTCTGTAGCCGAATATGAATCAAAGTTCACTGAACTTGCCGATATGCACCACACATGGTGGACACTGATTACAAAAAGGCCAGGAAGTTTGAAGGCGGCCTTAATGTTGAAATACTTGACAGAATCAATGTTTGAAATTACTGAAATACGTAGATGTTCTTGACCGAACAATAATGGCCGAGTCAAATATCGAAGCATTGAAACAGACTGAAACACCAGCGTCTGAATGGCGTGGTAAGAGACGGGTTTTAAGTTTAAGAAAGGCCGAAATAACTCACTGAACAAAAAGCAGAATACAGTGTTAACAACCAGTTCCAGTCAGGGGAGTGGCTCCATACCGCCCTGTTCAGAATGTGGTAAGAGACATATAGGGGTTTGTTATAAAATCTCAGGTGCTTGTTACAGGTGTGGCAAGGTGGGCCACATGGTCAAAGATTGCCCTTCCACTTCTCAAGGCAATAGTAAAGCTGCACCAAGCGCAGCAGCATCAATTGCTCCACCGAAACCTAACCCCAAAGCTACTGGAAAAAACCTATGAGGCAAGGCCAAGTGTTCGCACTTTGTAATAACCCTCACCACTGATTACTGGTTAACCACTGATTACTGCTAAACTGAGACTGATTATGATAAGTAATTGAATCGACTGAAATACTGAACTGACTGATTGAATGTACTAGTTTAAATGCATTTCTATCTGTTTGACTGTTAAATTATCTGTCCATGTTTTATGCTTTAAACTGCAAATTGAAGGCCTTGTCGGCGGCCGAATCCGAAATTGATCGATGTTTTATGATCATTAGAATTTATGTGATTTTATGGCATATTTAATTAAAATGTGATTTGGTATGATTAAACTAGATTAAATAATGCTAATTGTAAGAGTTGGCCTTATTTACCAAACTACCACTCAATGGGCCACTACCTAAGACTATATTGAAGCCTTATTACACTCAAACAAGACATTTCATCAGCCATTTCTTGAACCATAGCCGACTGAGAGAGAGAGAGTGAGAGAATTGAGTTGTTCTTGAGAGTTTAACTTGGAGACTTGAAGAAATTGTAGAAGATTTGCAAATTGAACTTCTAGACTTGTGATTGAGGAACCTAGGTAAGGACTTTATCCTTTTAATTGTGAATTAAGTTAGTTCTTGCATGGTTCTTGGAGGATTAGAGTTTTAAAGTTAAGAATTGGTTCAAGATTGTTGAATTGAAGCTTAATCCATGCATGCATGCTCTTATATTGAAGTTTTGGAGTTGTTCATCATGAAATTGCTTCATGCATGTCCATCTTTTGACCATAGTTCATGAATTCACCATGTTATAGAAAGAATTGGCTCATTTGTTCATGTTTTGAAAGCTTGAGGTTGATTAAATTCATGCATGTTATGTTTTACATCATGTTCATGAAAGTTGGGTTGAAATTGTGTTTAATTGAACTACCTTTGGGGCTTTGATTTTACAAATTGAGCTTTGAAACATGTTATTTGTGCGTTTTGAAGTGTTTTCCAGAAAATTAGCCCAAAAGGATCGAATTTGATGCATTGAAACTTAGTTTTGAGCTTGAGGTTCAAATCTGAAATTTCCAGAATTTGGACTTACGCTCGAGCGGGGAAAGTGGCGCTCGAGCGTGAAATTCGTGCTCCCAGCATTTTGCATTGTTTTACAGTCCGCTCGAGCGGGGACTTGTGTCACACGCTCGAGCGGGTGTCAAGCGCCCATCGAGCGTGATTTTCATACATCCAGTACTTTTGTCATGTTTTGCAGTCCGCTCGAGCGTGGGAAGTGACGCTCGAGCGGGGAACCTTTGTCTGCGTGTACGCTCGAGCGGGGAAAGCCACGCTCGAGCGGGACCTTGTTTTTCTGAAAAATTTGAAAATGTTTTTAAAGTGCATCTTTGCATCCTCATTGCATTCTAGGCATTCTTATGCCTAGTTTAAAGCATCTTAATGAGGATATAGATGTAGAACCGCACGAGTCAAGTTAGGGATTAAGTTATTGTTTTTTCCCAACAGTGTAGCTTAGTGTGTGTTCATCTGTAACTGTGTAGGGTTGGCATCGGAGATGCGCTCTAGCTTATCTGTAGCCCAGAATCTGTGAGTAACAACTGTGTAAAGATATGTTCAAATATGAATATCTTCTGAATGGTTAAACTGTACTGTTTCTGAATTGATACTGTTAACTAATGAATGTATGTCCTCTATTCTGAACTGTATTGTGGCATCCATAGCAACTACAGTTACTGTTACTGCTACTGTTACAGAGATCTCTGTTAGTTCCTATCTTGGAACTTCTGTTTACTGTTATGATGGCCATCATTGACTGCTCGGCTTTCAAGACCTACTGTTTACTGTACTGTTCTGTAATGGATGTACCACATATGACTGTTATGACTGAATGACTGATATACTGAATCAATTGACTATTTTCAATACTGAAAGGACATTCATTCTTAACCTCTTTACGCATTATGTTATTACTGGGCTTTAGCTCACTGTTTATATATATATGTAGGTGTCCAGGCACCAGACCGGAGCTAGGAGCGTGGGTTAGACTCCCTTTTGTCAAAGCCAACCACTGTGCCTCACTGTGAGGTTCCGAGCCCGTTCAAGCTACGGCTTTGGGGTGTTTTAGTTTCCCCCATCTGTCTCTGTATCTGTTTTGTAATACTGCATCGACTGATAGCACTGTACTGTACTGTCTTAATAGGGATTAAGTCCCTGACCTGGATGATGGTAAATACTGTACATATTTTTGGTACTGATAGTATATATGTTATGAAAAGTCTTTTTGCATACAGACTGTCACAGCTCATTGGACATTGTTTAATTACTGTTTTGGCTTCCGCCATGCCCCTATACTCTGTTGTCTTACTGTTAAGCAGGCCTTCGGTAATCAGGATTACTGGCCGGTTACGGTGCTAAACCCATAGGGGCGAGTTTGGGTCGTGACACATTGTACCGGAGGATGTGCAGAATACCGAGACCGTTGTGTCAGGTATACTCTCAATTTGTGCTCAAAATGCTTATGTTCTGATTGATTCAGGGTCTACACATTCATATGTCTCGCATGCTTTTTCGCGAAAATTGAATAGACCACTGGAACCCATGAATTATTTGTTAGCTGTATCTTCACCCGTTGGGGGATCCATGACTGTGCTTATATGTACCCTGCATGTGAAATTATTGTTGGGGATGTGCATTTGTATATAGATTTACTTCCTTTGAATATCGATCATTTCGATGTGATATTGGGAATGGACTGGTTAACAAAATATCATGTTACCATAGACTGTGTAACAAAACAAGTTGTTTTCCGTCCTCCTAGACTACCTAAATTTGTGTTTAACGGAGTTGGAGTAGTACCTTCCCCGTATCTGATTTCATCCATGAAAGCTTTTAAACTAATTAAGAAGGGATGTAAAGGGTATCTATGTTGTATATTGACTGTACCTACTGATGCTAAAACTAATGTGGACAGTATTCCTATAGTCAGAGAATTCCCAGATGTTTTTCTAGATGATTTGCCAAGGATTTGATTGACAGGGACATTGAATTCATCATTAATGTGATTCCGGGTACACAGCCAGTTTCCAAAGCTCCGTATAGAATGGTACTTACTGAACTGAAAGAACGGAAAATTCAGCTACAGGAACTGTTAGATAAGAAGTTCATCAGGCCCAGCACTTCACCGTGGGGCACACCGGTTTTGTTTGTGAAAAAGAAGGACGGCTCACTGAGACTCTACATTGACTACCGTGAATTGAATAAGGTAACAGTGAAAAACAAATATCCATTGCCTCGTATTGACGATTTGTTTGACCAGTTACAGGGTGCCCAAGTTTTCTCTAAAATTGACCTTAGATCTGGATACCACCAGTTGAAAGTCAAACTAGAGGACATTGAAAAGACTGCCTTTCGAACGAGGTATGGACATTATGAATTCCTTGTTATGCCTTTCGGAGTAACTAATGCACTTACTGCATTTATGGACCTTATGAACAGAATTTTCAAACCTTTCCTCGATGAATTTGTAGTTGTGTCCATAGATGACATTTTGATTTACTCCAAAAGCACAGAAGAACATGAACATCATTTGAGAATTGCCTTACAGACCTTAAGAGAACAGAAACTGTATGCAAAACTAACAAAGTGTGAATTTTGGCTAGACAATGTAATGTTTTTGGGACATGTAATCAGTAAGGATGGAATTTCAGTTGATCCGCAGAAAATTGAAGCAGTAGTGAATTGGCCCAGACCGTCTAATGTGACTGAAGTCCAAAGTTTTCTAGGCTTAGCCGGGTACTACAGAAGATTTGTGAAAGACTTCTCCAAAATTGCCCTACCATTGACTCAGTTAACTCAAAAAGGGATATCATTTGACTGGACCGATCAGAGAGAATCAGCCTTCAAGAGTTAAAGACTCGACTTGTGACTGCACCGATTCTTACCCTACCCTCAGGTACAGATGGATATACTGTATTTAGTGATGCTTCTTATAAGGGTTTGGGGTGTGTTTTGATGCAGAATGGTAAAGTTATTGCATATGCTTCCCGACAACTGAGACCGCATGAAAGAACTACCCCACTCATGATCTAGAACTTGCTGCAGTGGTATTTGTATTGAAAATCTGGCGACTATCTTTATGGGGCGACATGTGAGGTGTATACAGATCACAAGAGCTTGAAATATTTTCTTCAACAGAAAGAATTGAACATGAGGCAGCGGAGATGGATAGAATTGATAAAAAATTATGACTTGCAAATTTTGTACCATCCGGGGAAAGCTAACACCGTTGCCGACGCACTGAGTCAGAAATCAGTTGGAAATTTAGCTTGTTTACTCACTGGGTAGAAAGAATTGCTATGTGACCTTGAAAGATTTGAAATTGAAATTGTTTTGCGTGAACAAGGTGGAACCTTAGCGCTATTTCTGCTCAACCGGCACTGATTGAGAAGATTAAAGGAAACAGCAGCAACATGATGACTTTTTGAAAAAGGTCATTGATGAACGGGAGTCCAAACCAAGGCCGGACTTTAAAATTTGAGAACAATGCGTTGAAATTCCAGGGAAGGTTGTGTGTACTGAATGATTCTGAACTGAAGAGACGAATTCTGCAAGAGGGCCACAATTCGAAACTGTCTATCCATCCAGGAAATACGAAAATGTACCAAGACTTGAAACTGAATTTCTGGTGGCCGGGAATGAAGAAAGAGATTGCTGACTTTGTATCGAAATGTCTTCATTGCCAACAAGTTAAAGCTGAACATCAACGACCCGTAGGCTTACTGCAACCCTTACCAATACCGAAATGGAAATGGGAACATATCACTATGGATTTCATTGTTGGTTTACCTCGCTCCAGTAAAGGTATGGACTCAATTTGGGTTATTGTTGATAGATTGACTAAATCTGCTCACTTCTTACCTGTCAAAACAATTTACAATGCGGAAAAATTAGCTATAATTTATATTGATGAGATTGTTAGATTGCATGGAGTGCCTGTGTCCATTGTTTCTGATAGGGACTTGAAGTTTACCTCGAGATTTTGGCATAGTCTACAAACTGCATTGGGTACTGAACTGAGACTGAGTAGTGCATACCATCCACAGACAAATGGCCAGTCAGAAAAACCATTCAGACTCTAGAAGATTTACTACGGATGTGTGTTCTTGATTTCCAAGGAAATTGGGAAAACCATTTACCTTTAGCTGAGTTTGCCTACAACAACAATTTTCACTCGAGCATTGGTATGGCGCCTTTCGAGGCTTTGTATGGCAGGAAATGTCGATCTCCTATCTGCTGGGCAGAAGTAGGAGATGGGCTTTTGCTTGGGCCCGAGATTGTACAGGGAAACCACGAAAAAGTGAAACTGATTCAGCAGAGATTGAAACCGCACAAAGCTGACAGAACGTTATATGGGTGTTCGAAGGCGAGACAGGGAATATGAAGTAAGTGATCATGTTTTTGTTAAGTGACGCCAATGAAAGGCAGACTCGTTTTGGAGTCAAGGGTAAGCTAGCGCCCGAGATATGTCGGACCGTAAATCATTGAGAAGATTAATCCGGTGGCGTATCAAGTAGCGCTTCCTCCTGAAATGGAGCATATGCATAATGTCTTCCATATTTCAATGTTGAGGAATTATCTTCGAGATCCCTTCCATGTGATTAAGCCTACCCGTGTAGTGCTAAGTGATGACTACACTTACGAAAAACGGCCTATTCAAATTGTAAACCGTCGGATCAAGAAGTTGAGGAACAAAGAAATTCCGTTAGTGAAAGTGGACTGGCAAAACCATGGTGGCGTGTATGCCACTTGGGAAAAAGAAGATGATATGATGAAACGGTATCCTGAACTGTTCCCTCTGGACCCAGTATTCTTCCAAAATGAAGGTAATTCAAGTTTGGAAGACCAAACTCTTTGTAAGGAGGGGAGACTGTGAAACCCTCACCACTGTTTAGTGCTAATCTATGATTAAGCATGATAAGTAAACTGGTTAGACTGAAATTCTGAACTGATTGTGTGTGTATGTTGTTTTAGTGCGTTTCTATCTGTTTGCTATTGAATTATCTGTTCATGTTTTTAAGTTTCGAACTGTAAATTGAAGGCTTATCGGCGGCCGAATCAGAAATTGATTGGTATTTTATGGTAGGTTTAATTTAAATTGATTTGAGCGATTAAATTGGATTAAATAGTGTTGAATTACATTAGTTGCATTAATTACCAAAATACCATCTAATGGGCCACTTTTATTAACATCTTGAGGCTTGAACTACACACTTAGACACAACATTTCTTCAGCCCCTTTTCTTGAGCCTAAACCGTGTGAGAGGAAGAGTGAGAGAAATTGGTTTCAACAGAATTCTTGCTTGAACTTGGAAGAATTGAAGAGTAGATTGCATAATTGATCTTCTAGACTTGAAATTGAGGACCTAAGGTAGGAGAATCATCTTCTTGAACTTGAATTCTAGTTGTAGCTTGCATGGTCCATGAGCCATTAGTGATCTAAGTCTAGAATTGGTTTTAAATTGTTGAATTGAAGCTTGAATCATGCATGCATGTACACATTGTTGAGTTTTGAGGTTGATTTCATGGAAATCCTCACATGCATGTCTATATTCTAGCTATGGTCCATGAATTCATCATGTTTTTGAGTGAATTGACTCATTTGATCAAGTATTTGAAGCTTTGATTTCAATTGAACACTTGCATGTCTTATGTTCATCATGTTCTTGAAGTTTTGTTTGGATGGTGTTTCATTGAACTACCTTTGGGCCTTGATTTTGCAAATTGATCTTTGAAACATGTCATATTATGAGTTTTTAAGTGTTTTCCAGAAAATTAGCCCAAAAGAATTGAATTTGATGCTTTAAATGTTGAATTTGAGCTTGGAGGTTCAATCTGGAAATTCCATATTTTGGACCCACGCTCGAGCGTAAGACTTCACGCTCGAGCGTACACTCTGAGTACATGCATCCTGCTCGAGCGGGGAAAGTAACGCTCGAGCGTGAAATGCGTGTATCCAGTACTTTTCATATGTTTATAGTCGCTCTCGAGCGAGGGAATGCACGCTCGAGTGAGGACTTGTGTCTCACGCTCGAGCGAGGTTGAGCGCATCGAGCGTGAATTGCATGCATCCAGTACTTTTGCTTGAGTTTACAGTCCGCTCGAGCGAAGGAAGTTACGCTCGAGCGGAGATCCTTTGTCTGCATGTCCGCTCGAGCGTAGAAAGCCACGCTCGAGCGAGACCCTGTTTTTGAAAATTTTGAAAAGTGTTTTAAAGTACATCTTTGCATCCTCATTTCATCCTAGGCATTCCTAGGCCTAGTTTAAGGCATCTTAATGAGGTTATTGATGTAGAACCACACCGAGTCAAGATAGGGACTAAGTCATTGATTCCCAAGTGTGTAACTTAGTGTGTGTTCGTTCTGTAACTGTGTAGGGTTGCATCCGAGGACGCTCATTAGCCGCTTGTAGCCCAGTGCTCTGTGAGTAACAATGTTGTAAAGATATGTTCAATTATGAATATTTTCTGAAAGATCAACTGTTCTGTTTACCGAAACGTTATTGTTTAATGAATGAATGTTTGCCCTATTGTAAACTGTATCCGTGGTATCCATATCAATTTACTGTTACTGTACTGTTACTGCTACTGTCACAGAGATCTCTGTCGGTTCCCATGTTTGGAACCATTATGTTTATGTTATGATGGCCATCAACTACTGTTTGGTCTGTTAAGACCTACTGTACTGTTTGCTATTGGATATACCACATATAACTGCTATGGTTTCTAAATGACTGACATGACTATTTAATGACTGAAAGGACATTCATTCTTAACCTCTTTACACAACTATCATTCACTGGGCTTTAGCTCACTGTTTATATATATAGTAGGTGTTCAGGCACCGGATCGATGCTAGGAGCGTCGGGTTAACTCCCTTTTTGTCAAGCCAACCACTGTGCCTCACCTCGAGGTTCCAAGCCTGACCGAGCTAAGGCTGCTTTAGGGTGTCTCAGTTTCACCCTTCCGTCCCTGTTTTGTAATACTGTTTAAGACTTGTACTGTACTCTGAATGTTTGTACATATGGTGTATATATGTTTTGCTTATGAATGTGAATAAGTTCGAAAAAGTCTTTTTGCATACAGACTGTCACAGCTCATTGGACATCTCTTATTACTGTTTTGGCTTCCGGCAGCCCCTGTACTCTGTATTACTGTCTTTACTGTTAAACAGGCCTTCAGTAATCACGGATTACTGGCCGGTTACGATACTAAACCCATAGGGGCGGGTTTGGGTCATGACATTCGTACCTGACACGTGCCACCAGGTCGCGTCGCTTCTGCGCACGCCGCCTGACAGACACGTCATCCAAGGTGTATTCATTTCCTTTTGCCGCCTTTTCGAGTTTCAACAAAACTCTCTCTCTCTCTCTCTTCGTCTTCTCACTTCGTGTTCTTACATTCTCTCTATGCTCAAGTTTTTCTCTCTCTAACATTTCCCCAACCTCCATTGTTGTTTCTTCGAGCTCTCTGCATCTGTGCTCCGTTCATCCTCCGACAAAACATTTACTGTCCTACTCCACTCGTCGTCACCATCTGACTCGACAAACCTCGAGCCGGTGTCCTCAACCTCGGACCCAACTGGTGAGTTTCTAGTTTCTTTCAATTTTAGTTTCAACCCTCCATTATTCTGAATATGTTCCTTCTTTACCATATGTCTATTCTGTTTGCTATTGAATCTGTTTGCATGATTGCAATCTGTTTTTCTTCGATTATGAATCAATTTCCTGTTCTTGAATCTTGAATCGTTATAGTCTTTCGAAGATGGCAATCATGTTTTTTGCTTGAGTCATTTGCACACTGTTCTTCACACACTCACTTAATGTCTTGAAGTTTCGGATGTACACACCTGTTTTTCTGTTTCACCCCTGATTTTTGAATTTCTTTTCTGGTCTTCTTGCTTTGTTTCCAGATTCTTGACTTTGATTCTTGTTTCTGTATAGACTTAGGCTTGGGATTTGATTTAGAACCTGTTCCTTAGGAAAACTAAAACAAGATCCCTTTAGATCTTCAAAATCCTAGCTCCGGTACCAGTTTAAGGTTTAGCCGAGGTTTTTAAACCCATACCAAATATTCTTTTCTGAAATTTTGTACTATCTTCCATTTAAGTCGACGTTATGGGCATGTTTAAGTGGAGGGTAGACACCCCAGAGAAAATTGAGAACTTTAGGAGAGAGTTCTTTATCCCAACCGACATTCAGATGAAATTGGCTGGGAAAGAGGACTCCATTATGCCTGATGGAAATCTTATGCCCTTCCTAGTAGTTGCCTTCGTAGAGTGTGGACTTAGGTTTCCCCTATACATCATTTTTAGGGAAATCCTCTATTATTATAAGCTCAACCCCATGCAACTGGCCATCAATTCATACAGGGTTATCAATGGCACCATAGAACTGGCACGCCGAGAAAATGCTAAGATTACGCTAGCCGACATCCAGTTTTGTTACACTATGTGTGGTCTTAAGTCTGAAAAAGGCTACACCTATTATCCCATGCCCAAATCCACAGCCTACAAAATCGTAGCCTTCTTGACTCCAACAAGGGTGCTGTGGATGACTATCTGATCATCTCAGGCAATTTGTGGCCAGGTTCATTACAAACAAGTTGCAGCTACTAAGGGTAGACTCCCTGATGGCTCTGAAAATTACTGAAGGTGAAGGCCTCGGGGCTTATGTCAAGAGTTATTATGAGGTGTTCAACCGAATATCGGGATGCAACCAGGAATTGGTGGTCGTATCTTTTAAGAACGGCCTGGAGGATGAATGCCCACTTCGAAAGTCGCTGGCAAAAACTCTACCAGAGAATATGGAGGAGCTCAAGGCACGAATCGATAAATATGCCATAATAGAAGAGGACACGCCGGAACGAAGGCACCAAAAGGAGAAGAGAAATGGCTCACAAAGAGGGCCGACCATTTTTAGTTTGTCAAAGAAGGCCACAGATTTTTTGTGGACAGAGGAATGCGAAGTCGCATTGGCCAACTTGAAAAAAATACCTGACAACTGCTCCAGTTCTGTCAAACCCAATACCCGGAGAAGAATTGTTCTTGCTTGGCTGTTTTAGAACACACAGTGAGTGCAGTGGTAATTAGAGAAGAAAATGAGAACAAAGGGCAGTATACTATGTGAGTAAAACCTTAGCAAGTGCAAGACCAGATACTTATCCCTGGAAAAATTGACACTAGCCTTGGTGATGGCTTCGAAAAAACTGGATCACTATTTCCAAGCTCACAAGATTGTGGTACTGACTGGGCATCCTTTGAAGTCCCTATTGCAATAAGGAGATCTAACATGCAGGGTAGCCAGATGGGCAGTAGTGTTGGGCCAATATGACTTAGAGTTTAAGCCCATAACAGTAATTAAGGGCCAGGTTCTGGCCGACTTTGTGGCTGAGTTCACCCCTGGTGCCATCCCGCGTCGAACTCCGATGAGCCGTGGCTTGGGATGCCCAAGGGAGTAGGAAGAAACCCAACTGGGGCCCAAGAACCCCACTCTAGCAAAACAGAAGAAAAAAGAGAAACCAAAGCCCTGCGACATTTACATTGGCAATTCATTCCGCCTGTTTGTTGATGGAAGCTCAAACTGTCAAGGAGTAGGTGCAGGAGTAGTGTTGGTATCGCCAGATGGAAAAATGATAGAGCAGTCTATTCATTTGGGATTCAAGGTCTCAAACAATGAAGTAGAGTATGAGGCACTGATTACAGGGTTAAAGTTGGCAGCAGCAATGGAGGCCGATGAGGTGGTAGTCTTCTGTATCTCCCAACTTATTGTGAATCAGGCAACAAGCGAGTATGCAGCCTGAGATGAACGAATGATAGCCTATGTTAAAGAGGTTGTCAGATTGTTTTCCTTGTTCCAAGATTGCCAGCTACAGCAAAGTTAACCGAGGTGGCAATAGCACACCGACGCCTTGGCCAACCTGGCTAGTGCAATAAAGTCAGGGGAGCCAAGGACAATCATGATCGATTACTTGACGGGACCAAGTGTGGAACCTCTAATAACAGAATATGAGGCAATGCATGTAGAGATGGGTCCAAGTTAGATAGATGCAATAGTAATGTTCCTCAGGGATGGCAAGTTGCCAGACGACCGAAAAGAGGCACACAAGATCAGATTGAAGTCGGCCAGGTTCAGCCTAACAGCAGATGGCCATCTATACAGGAGATCTTTCATTGGACCCCTTTTGAGATGTGTACATCCCTCCCAGGTTGAGGACTTTCTGTATGAGATCCATGAAAGAGTTTGTGAAAGCCATGTTGGGGGCAGATCACTTGCTCATAGGGCCATTACTCAAGGGTACTGGTGGCCCTACATATAGAAGGATACTGAAGCCTACATCAGAAAGTGCGAGAATTATCAAAGGTTTGCACCTTTGATATATTAACCAGCAGCTGATTTGAACTTAGTATCCAGCCCTTGGCCATTTACCCAGTGGGGCATAGATCTTGTTGGATAATTGCCCCAAGCGACTGGGCAAAGAAAGTTTTTGCTAGTAGCAACTGACTACTTTACCAAGTGAGTAGAGGCTGAAACCCTTGCGAAGATTCGAGATATTGATGTGAAAAACTTCATATGGAAGAACATCATCACCAAGTTTGGGATCCCAAGGGCAATAATAGCAGATAATGGTAAACAGTTTGACAATAAGCTAATCAAAAGCTTCTATGCAAAATACAAAATCAAAAACTATTACTCCACTCCAAGTTTTCCTTAGAGCAATGGTCAGGCAGAAGCATCCAATAAGACTATCTTAGATGGGATCAAAAAGAGGCTGGAAGCAGCAAAAGGGAAGTGAGTGGAAGAGTTGCCCAATATACTCTGGGCATATCGGACTACACCGAGAAAATCAACTGGGGAGTCTCCTTTTGCTATGACTTACGGCACTGAAGCAGTTATCCCACTAGAAGTCGGCATCCCTGGAATCAGAACCGAGGGAGTGAAAGATGGGACCAATGAAGCATTCTTAGCTGAGATCTGGATCTATTGAAAAAGAAGAGAGAGAGCAGCATTCGGCTGGGGGCATACCAGCAGCAGCTTGCTAGGGCTTACAACAAGAAGGTCAACCCAAGAGAGTTCAAAGTTGGGGACCTTATCCTGAGGAAAGTTGTCGGCAACAAAAAGGATCCTAGGGAGGGCAAGCTTGGCCGAAACTGGGAAGGGCTTTATAGAATCATCTCTGTTACCGGTAGTAGGCATATCGACTTGAAGACACTGATGGCAAAGAGTTGCCAAGACCTTGGAACACTTTTAATTTGAAGTTTTTTTATCATTAGTTTTTTTTTTTTGAAGTTTATGTCATAATTTTATTAGCTGAAGTAATAATAAAATGCCAGTTTGATTTTTATAAATTTGAAATTTGTGCAATAGGACTGACCAGTCCTATGATGTTTTTAAATAAACATGACGAATAACTTAGACTTATTATATGGCAGAGTTGAATTATATTTGCATATAATATAATAGAACTAAGTTGGCGATATTTCTGAATGAAACATGACGAATAACTTAGACTTATTATATGGCAGAGTTGAATTATACTCGCATATAATAGAGTTAAACTAAGTTGACAGTATTTCTGAATGAAACATGATGAAGAAACTTACTTATTATATGGCAGAGTTGAATTATACTTGCATATAATAGAGGTGAACTAAGTTGAATTAACCTAGACTTGCTATGTCAGCAGAGTTAAACTCAGAATAGAACTAAATTTGCTTTAGTTAGATTAACAGAGAAACCAAGGTTGAATACCTCAGCTAGTCTTTGTTTGAATCTAACTTCGGATAAAGACTATAAACGCATAATGTGAACTTAAGTGGAACTTAGGTTCACATTAAGTTCACAGGGAACAGGGAGCAGAATGATAAATAAACTTGAGAGCTTGGGACTTGTTGAAATTTTAAAAAATTTACAAGTTAGAATGGACTTGACACTTGTTGAAATTTCAGAACAATTTACAAGTTAGAGTTAGCCGAGGTAATGATGAAAGAAGTATTCGAGGTACATATTACCCGAGATGACTAACCAGGTTGTCAAGCTTGGTAAGATTGGAAAGGTGAAGTCTTAATAGAAGACAGTAAGCGGAAGTAAAGAAGCAATACTTGACTGAATAAGTTTTAAGAAACAACACTTGTAAGAATATTTCAAAATATTTTTAAGTGTTAGCCGAAGTATTCCAATTATTGGCCGAGACAAACAGTCAAGATTTATATCCGAGGTACTCTAACCTGAAGTGATTACACAGTTAAGGTGTACTTTGAAGAAATACAAAAATATTCTAAGTATGAAAGCATGAAAGGCATGAAAGAAAGCAGTAAGCATAAATAAAGAGAACATTCAGAAGAAAGGAAGGCATGCATTCAAAGAGAACTTGTTCGTTTACAAAGACAAAAGAAGGCATGTCGGCCAAATGAAAACCAACATTACTTAAAACAAAACAGAAGATTACATTGTTTGTGACAGTTCAAAATAACAGGTAAAGGAAAAGATTCTAAGTGCCACGATCATTGAGGATTCTCTGCAAACTACCCTGCCTCGGTGATTGATGGTGTCTCAGCCTCGGCAGACAACTGAGTAGTCTTCTCGGCTGCCTAGTCTGGATCTCGGCATCGATCTCAAGAAGAGTCTCATTAAGGCTCTTCTCGGCAGTTTTAACCTCGACTTCAGAAGTGGTCTCGGAACCTCGTCCTAGTCATCTGAGTCAAGTCTAGAACTTGCTCATCTAGAGTTGGGACTTGGCCCCAATTCCAATCTTTTGAGCAACATCGCGACTGTGTCCTTGTCGACCTCAACTTCTTTTTCCTCCTCAGCCTCATCCTCGGATTGGCTTGGAGTAGGTGGGAATAGAAGAGCAAGTCGGTTGGCATCGTAGTTAGGCGAGTCGTCGAGGACGGCCAATTCCTTCAACGCAGACATCCATCCAAGGGTGTAACCCTTGTTGCATGCCTGGTTGACTTGCTTTTTATATGCGTCGCGAACGTCGGTCGCCTCTTAGGCGTACGTCTTCTCGTCGGCTGCCTTTATTCCAGTCGCTTTGGTAGCAAGTGCCGTTTGAAGCTTAGTTGGGGCTTGAGACTCCTTCTCTTTAGCTTCTTTTGCCTCGGCCTTGGCGACCTTGGTAACTTTTTCAGCGGCTTTGGCGTGATCCTTGGCTTTGCTTTGGGCTAGTTGGGTAGCTTTCGCTTGGTCCTTCAAGCTTCGGATGTGAGCCTCGGCCTTGTTTAGTGAAGACAGAAGCTTGGCTGCCTCCTTTGTCTTGTTGGTCAGTTCCTTCTTAAACTCCTTGATTTTGACTGCGACGGAGTGACCCTGCTGGATAGCCTACAAGAATGGAAAGAAAATTCGTTAAGTATGGGAACCAAAATTGAAATTGGACCAAAGGTTACAAGTGCTGAAACTTACTAAAACGCAGTGTTGCATCATCATTGCATAGTTTTCGTACTCAGAGAGCTTGACCATCCGATTAATGTTGGTCAGAAGGAGAACAGCGATAAATAGGGCGGCACCAACTTCCAAACTATCGAGCGCATTGTCCTTGGCTAGAAGAGGTCAGTCTCGACCTTGACAGACGGGGTCTAGGGCTCGTCGACACGAAAAACAGAGGGCTTAGAAGCCCTCTCGGACCTCAGCTTCTTGGATCGCAGGTGATCAGATGTCTCAGTCGGCAGTAGAGCTCTTCTTTTCCCAATTTAGAAATTGGCACTGTATCTTATGACTCAACTTCTGTGGCGGTTTGCCTTAGCCCTTTTTACCCTCTTTGCCTTGGGCTTTTATTGGGATTGGGATGGAGAAGAAGAATGAACCAACACCACGCCAGAGATATCGGCTAGCAGGTCATCGGGAACAATTTTTGCCCGACCCATTTCGTCGGCAGTAGCGGCAATGGTAACTCTGGGACCAAAATGAATGGTTGGCAAGGTGATAGGAGGGTTAGAAGGGTCGGTCTCCAAGAAGTCAAGACCTTGGTGTCTTTTACTTCTAGTTCTGCCGGCAGGAGCGTTTGGAGGAGCTTGACATCGACGCTGGCACTGGGCTGGAGGAATTAATTGTGGAGCAGAGGTTGACGGTTGCTCTGTTGGATCAGAAGTTGAGGCCTAATCTGTCCTTGGAGATGAAGTAGTTGGAGGAATTGTGGCAGAAGGTGGAGTTTGGCTTCTTTTGGGGACGTCGAGCAACGGACTGTGGTAGGTAGGGATGTAGTTGAGAAGAAGAGGAGCCTTGCGTGCCTCGATTGGTAAACCGAGAAAGCGAACCAAGTCTTTGCTTGGCACGTAGTACTGGCGAAAGTTTTTTTCGAGCTGAGGAAGGGGTGCAAAAATAAAGAGAGAACATTATAACAGAGTAACAGAAAGAATGCTAAAGAAATTCAGAGAAGGGACTTTGAGGGGACTAAGTCCTTACCCTTGTCATCCCTAAATACTTCTTGGCGCAAAGGGAAATAAGCTCGTCATCTGGTGCAAACTCCCAATTGCCCGAGACAATCAGGTAGTCGTCTCCTGCGCCCTTATTTGAGTTTGGGATATCGCCCATCAACTTGTATTGTGTAGATCTCGGCTCGAGGTAGTATGTGTAGTTGTTGTTGTTTTGAGGCTACATATGGTGTAGTAGTACTGGATATCAGAAAGGGTAATTCTGACATTTTGTCGGCGTGCCAACGCAATAATGCCATTAATGATCCTAAAAGAATTCATGGCTAGTTGCATAAGGTTAAGTTTGTAGAAGTAAAGAACTTCCCTAAATAGAATGTCTAGAGGGAATCAAAGTCCATACTCTATAAACGCAACTACAGGAAAGGGCATGGAGTTTTCATCAGGCATGATAAAATTCTCCTTCCCAGCCAACTTGATTTGAACGTCAACTGGGCTAGAGAACTCTTGTCGGAAGTACTTTAGTTTGGTCGGGGTGTCTACCCTTCACCTAAACATACCCATGATCTCGGCTAGAGGTGTTTTGCAAAGGACTTCAGGGAAAACATTGGCAGGGTTTGAGAACCTCGGCTAAACCCTAAACAGGCTCTAGGGCAAGAGTTTTGAGGATCTAAGGGGAATTTGTTTCAATTTTCCTAAGAATATGAGTTCTAGAGCAAATCCTAAACCTAGATCTACAAAAACAAGAGTCAAGGCCAATAGTATGGAAACTGAGCAAGAAGATCAAAAAAGAAATATGGTTCAAAATCAAGAAGTATCAAAGGCAAGCAAAAGTCAAGAATCAAAACGAAACAGAAATATAGAGAGAAACGCATATATGGCAAAAACAATGCCAGACGTTCGAACAATACAATGAAGTGTAGTGATTCGAAACACAAAACAAAAAGGGAAATTGATCAGTAAGGTAACAATGTAGGCACAGTGGTAAAACAAAAATGATTCAAGAGCATAGAAAATCACATCACTGAGTGGGTGTGTGTAAATGTGCAATAATCAGGAGCAATAAACAAATTGATACAGTGTAAGACCATTATGACAAAGAACTGAGGCAGATTTAAGAACAAGATATGCAAGTAACTAAGTATGGCAATCGAGGCAAGAATCAAGGAGTGAATGAATAACAGATTACAGCAATGATACAGTAAAAAATTGAATAAAAATGGGTGATATTGACGGCTTATCGAATGGAGCCAAAAACGAGGGCGCTGGAGTCAGAGTACTTGAACAGTCAGAATCAAGTGACCAAACGAGCGCAGGCAACAATGGACGGAATAGTTGCAGAGCTTGAGATCTTGAGAATGGTGGTTCGAGAGTAAAAGTTTAGAGAAAGAAAATTTGCGAAACGAGGGAAATTGTTTTTGCAAAAGTAAAGAGACGAAGAGAGAGAGGAAAGAGTTTTGTCAAAACAGAAAAGGCGGATAAATGAAATGAATAGGCCTTGGATGACGTGCCTGTCAGGTGGTGCGAGATAGATCAACGTGACTTAATGACGCGTGACCAGTATGAGCCAGTAGGGCTTTGACACGTGGAGGAAACGGTTGGAGAAACTGTGCGTGACAACTCATGCACAATTAGAACTCTTGAAATTCTTGAAGTATTGAGGCGAAGACCTCGGCTACAGGAGCAATCCTGACTGAGATGCTTAAAGAATAGGGTTCTTGGTTCTTGATCCTTGGTAAAGTGGACAGTTGAGTCTTGGGAACTTGAAACCGACGAATCATGATCTCGGTCGAGGGGAAGGAATGTAATTTTTAGTCGACATACTATATGGGCAAACGATATAGGTTTCATCACCTCAAGTTGCCGAGGTAATAGAACCTAGGGGGCAATTGTGAAGACATATTTTGTGAATGGCAGCACGTGGCCAAGGTGACTCCGAGGTGTCAGCCAAGATGCCACGTGGCCTGGTCATACACCGAGATAATCTTGGCTAGGCGAGCTTATTCGTGGAGATACCGGAATCCGAGATGAGCGGATAAGAGACAAAAGTCCTAGAATAGGGGAGGATGTCAGTCTGGATAAAGATAAAACTCTTAGGGAGTTTATTCCTATCTAACGGAGAGTCTAGGATGAGTATTGAGCCTGAGTCCCCTGAAGTGAGGCTTCTACAGGGATCATGTCAATGTTGGCTATAAAAGCAGGGCACCCCATGGGTCTAAGGTATGTGTGATATATTGTGAGCAGTAAGTGTTTTCTTGTGAGTTAAGCACAATTTACTATCTTTGAGAGATATTTGATTATTGACTTGAGCATCGGAGTGCCCCGAGTAGATGAACCACCGCTGGATTCTTATCTTTCTGTGACAGTTTGTTCAGGCTTAATCTATTCTGTCGGTACTCTCCAACTGAGTTCCTTGTTTGGTTATGTAGTCAGAAATCAACACCCACAATTAGAATGAATGCATGAACCAACAAAAGGGAACATTTGAGAAGACAAAGAGATGTGATTTGAGACTTTTCAATTGTTGAATTCTATTAATTAATAGTTATTAGGCTTTAATGGTCGGACTTCTAATATTTTTTAGCCATTAATTATGAATTCTTTGGTTTTATCGATATTCACTTGATAATTTAAAGGTGGACACATGTCAAACTTTTACACAAATACTTGGCACATTTTTTTAGCATTATTAATGAAATGCCCCAGTGTAATTTTTCTCTCTTTTTTTTTTCCGCAATTACAACCTATTATTTTTTAATTTATATTTGTTTTAGATATTTTTTTAATATACAAATTATTTTTTGAAGGTGGACACGTGTCAAAGCTATTATTTTTTGAGCATTATTAATGAAATGTATAGTGTAATTTTTTTTCTCTTTTTTTTCTCTTTTTTTTTGCAATTGCAACCTGTTACTTTTTAATTTATATTTGTTTTAGATATTTTTTTTAATATACAAATTGTTTTTTACAGTGTAATTTTTTTTCTCTTTTTTTTTTCGCAACTACGACCTGTTATTTTTTAATAAGAATTTATATTTGTTTTAGATATTTTTTTAATATAGAAATTTTTTTTTTTAGATTTTAATGAAATGCACAGGGTAATTTTTTTCTTTTTTTTCGCAATTACAACCTGTTATTTTTTAATAAAAAATTATATTTAGAAAAAAAAGTAAGTAATTGTCCAAAACTAAAACTATTTTAAGAAAAATAAAATAAAAACAAAAATGAAATTGTTTGAAATATAATATGATTTAATTATTTATTAATTTTAAAAAATAAACTTTTAAAGAAAATAAAGAAAACTATATAATAAAAAAAAGTACAGAAACTAAACATAAATATATAATACAAAAATAAATAAATTATAGGATTTTTAAGAAGTGAGACTCACAAACAAATTTTGTAAAATCTTGTCTATTCATATATTTTTTGTGTATATATTTTTGTACTTCTAATCTTGAGAGACATTAAAATAATTTGCATTTCGTGCATTAGGTTCATCTCATAGTTTTAACAAGCACAGATGTAATAAATTTCATAACACAAAACACAAACAATTGTGAGATAGAGTATATAAAAAAAAGTGAAAGCAACGTTCAATAATGATGTTAAAGCACACCTAACGTTTTAATTAAAGGTATAACTAGATAAATCGTCATAGAAGAGGAAGAAAACTTTTATTTTTCATCACGACAATCAATATATAATGGGTAAATTACATTGACATCCCCTGAGGTTTATATTTATTACAGTTACCCCCTTCACCTTTTGGAAATTACATCTCTCCCCCTAAGGTTTAAAGTTTCATTACAGATTCCCCCCTTAGCAATTTAATTTTTTTAAATACCAATTTTGCCTTCATAGGTAAATTACATTGACACCCTTCACATTTTAGAAATTACAATCCCCTCTCTAAGGTTTAAAGTAGCATTACCAATTGTCTCCTTGGTTAGTATTAGTTGGAAAAAAAATTCATTGAAAAAAAAATTAATTGGAAAAAATATTATTTGAAAAAAAATTAATTGAAATTTTTTTTTGTATTTTTAAATTTCTGTTTAAAAACCACATAAACTCATTTTTTGAATTTACATTTTTCTCTCAAATTTACAAACTGAGACAACCATTTATAAACTAAAAAAATTATTAAACAAGTTTTTATGACAGTTTTAAAATTTTTGTAAATATAAATTGAAAACTGAACACGAAATAGTTTACCAAACATGTTTCAAATGGTAAAAATTTTGTAAAATTAACAAATAATTAAATAAGTTACCAACGTAAGAAATGACTTATTAAAAGATTCTTAGGCTATGTATAGTTTGATTTTTAGAAAAAAAATTTAAAAATTAAAAATTAATTTGGTTAAGAAAATAAAAATAAAATAATTATCATTTTTATATATTTTTTATCTTTCGAGTGGTTAGAAATAATTTTTTACAAATTAAATTGAAACAGCTATACGATGTATATAACCTGTTCAAAAATTAAAATAATAATTAATTTTTACCCTTAAATGATAATTATTTTTATTTTTTTATTTCTTAACCAAATTAATTTTTAATTTTTAAATTTTTTTTCTAAAAATCAACCATACATAGCCTAAGAATCTTTTGATAAGTTATTTCTTATGTTGGTAACTTATTTAATTATTTGTTAATTTTACGACATTTTTATCATCTGAGGCCTGTTTGGTAACCATTTCGTTTTCAGTTTTCAATTTATATTTACAAAAATTTTAAAAACTATCATAAAAACTTGTTTGATAATTTTTTTGATTTATAAATTGTTGTCTCAGTTTGTAAATTTGAGGAAAAAACAAAAATTCAAAAAATTAGTTTATGTTGGTTTTTAAACAGAAATTTAAAAATTTTACAAACAAAATTTTTTTTCAAATAATTTTTTTTTCAAATAATTTTTTTTTTCGATTAATTTTTTTTTCAAATAATACTAACCGAAGGGCCAATTGGTAATGCTATTTTAAACCTTAGGGAGGGGATTGTAATTTCTAAAATGTGAGGGGTGTGAATGTAATTTACCTAGTGAGGGAAAAATTGGTATTTAAAAAAATCGAATTGCTGAGGGAGGAATCTGTAATGAAACTTTAAACCTCAGGGGGGAAGATGTAATTTCCAAAAGGTGAGGGGGGAACTGTAATAAACATAAACCTCTGGGGTTGTCAGTGTAATTTACCCATATATAATTTTCCCATATATAATTTTAATGTCTCTCACTCTTCCATACATCTAATTCTCTATCAATATTAGAATGAATGCATGAACCAAAAAAATAGAACATTTGAGAAAATAAAAAGATGTGGTTTGAAACTTTTCAATTCTTGAATTCTATTAATTAATAGTTATTAGGCTTCAATGATTGGGCTTCTAATATTTGTTAGCCATTAAACTGAATTCTTTAGTTTCATCTATATTCACTTAATAATTTGAGAGTCGACACGTGTCAAACCTTTTACATAAATACTTGGCACATATTTTTCCACATTTTCTCTTTTCTCTTTTACATAAATACTTGGCACATTCTTTTTTCCACGTAGTGTCAAACCTGTTATTTTGTAATGAAATGCACAGTGTAATTTTTTTTTCTTTTTTTTTTTTTCCCTCCACAATTGTAACCTGTTATTTTTAATAAGAATTTATATTTTTTTTAGATATTTTTTTCAGTATACAAATTATTTTTTACAGGTTAATTTTTTCTCTTTTTTTTCTGTAGTTGCAACCTATTATTTTTTTAATAAGAATTTATATTTGTTTTAAATATTTTTTTAATATATAAATTATTTTTTTTTTAGATTTTAATGAAATGCACAGTGTAATTTTTTTCTCTCTTTTTTCACAATTGCAATAGTTGTTTTTTCAATAAAAAATTATATATAGAAAAAAAAAAGTAATTGCCCAAAACTAAAACTATTTTAAGAAAAAATAAAAAATAAAAACAAAAATGAAATTATTTGAAATAGAAAATGATTTATTTATTTATTAATTAATTTTTAAAAATAAACTCTTAAAGAAAACAAATAAACTATATAAAAAAAAGGTACAGAAAATAAACATAAAATATAGTATAAAAAATAAATAAATTACAGTATTTTCAAAAAGGGAGACTCACAAACAAATTTTATAAAATCTTGTCTATTCATATACTTTTTGTGTATATTTTTTTATACTTTTAATCCTGAGAATAACATTGAAATAATTTGCACTTCTTGCATTAGGTCCATATAATAGTTTTAGCAAGTACAGATATAATAAATTTCATAACACAAAACACAAACAATTGTGAGACAAAGTATCTGAAAAAAATGAAAGCACGTTCAATGATGATGTTGAAGCACACCTAACGTTTTTAATTTTGAAGTATAGCCAGATAAATCATCATAGAAAGATGAAGACAATCTTTATTTTTCATTATGATAATTACATAATTCAATATATAATTTTAATGTCTCTCATTCTTCCACATTTTCAATTCTCTATCAATATAGAATGAATGCATGAACCGAAAAAAATGGAACATTTGAGAAGATAATGAGATGTGGTTGAGACCTTTCAATTGTTGAATTCTATTAATTAGTAATTATTAGGATTCAAATGGTCGCATTTCTAATCTTTGTTAGTCATAAAGCTGAGTCTTTGTTTCATCTACATTCACGTAATAATTTGAGAGTGGACACGTATCAAGCTTTTACACAAATAATTGGCACATTTTTTAAGCATTATTAATGAAATGTATAGTGTAATTTTTTTGTCTTTTTTTTCGCAATTGCAACTGTTATTTTTTAATGAAATGCACAGTGTATTTTTTTTTTTTTGGCAATTGCAACATGTTATTTTTTAAATAAAAATTATATTTGTTTTTAAATATTTTTTTAATATACAAATTATTTTTTACTGTGTAATTTTTTTTCTCTTTTTTTCCGCAATTGCAACATGTTATTTTTTAATAAGAATTATATTTGTTTTAGATATTTTTTTAATATACAAATTATTTTTTTAGATTCTAATGAAATGCATAATGTAATTTTTATTTTCGCAATTGCAACTTGTTATTTTTTAAAAAGGATTTATATTTGTTTTAGATGTTTTTCTAACATACAAATTATTTTTATCTTTTTTTAACAATTGCAACCTGTTATTTTTTAATAAAAATTTATTTGTTTTAGATATTTTATATAGAAATTATGTTTTTTAGATTCTAATGAAATGCACAGTGTAATTTTTTCTTTTTTTTTTTTGTTTTTTTGTTTTTTTGTTTTTGCAATGCAAACATGTTATTTTTTAATAAAAAAATTTATATTTATTTTAGATATTTTTTTATATACAACTTATTTTTACAAATGTAATTTTTTTCTCTTTTTTTTCACAATTACAACCTGTTATTTTTAATAAAAATTATATTTTTTTAGATATTTTTTAATATACAAATTATTTTTTTAGATTTTTTATGAAATAATTTAACAATCACATCACTAACCATAGTATATAGAGAAGTTTAAAATAGTGCTGCATAGGTATGTGAGAAGTCCAAAAGACTTGTAGTGTGGAAGAAGTCAATAAATGTTATGTTTTTTTTTTTTTTTGAAATCAAAAAATTAAAAAAATTAAGATTGAGATATTTGAACTTTCACAGACTTGTGGTTAGAAACCCCCTTTTTTTTTATATATATAATCTATACTATATATATTATATATAAAAGCAAATGAGTATGTTCTTAAAATTCTCCAAAACTCCAATACTATCTATCTATATCTATACTATCTATCTATCTATCTATCATCTATATCTATTATCTATCTATCTATACTATCTATTATAAGCAAATGTAGTATGCTCTTAAAATTCTCCCAAAACTCCAATACTAATATCTCAGGGGTTCTCTCTCCTACGTTGCACTTCCTGGAATCTCTCTACACTCATTTTTCTTAATTTTCAATATTTTTTAATATATAAAAACAATGATTCTAGCTTTTTTACCTTTGCTAAATAAAATTAAATAAAAATAAAAAATATAACCAAGAGATGAAAAGAAAAAAATGAAGAAGCAAAAAATAAAAGGATAAAATCCACATATTATCATTATCTCTTCTAAAACAAACTTACAAAAAAATAATAATAATAATAATAATAATAATAATAATCAAGAGATGAAAAGAAAAAAAAAAGAAGCAAAAAATAATCCTTGTCTAAAAAACTTTGCTAAAAACTTACAAAAAAATAATAATAACCAAGAGATAAAAAGAACAAAAAATAAAAGAATAAAAATCCCATATAGTTATTCTTATCTCTCTTCTAAAAAAATCTAAAAAATCTCCTCTCACGTTCTTCTTCCATCTCTATAAATAGTTGTATTATTCTCGCTAAAATGAAACTTAAAAGGGTGGGGAAAAAAACTCACTACCCTTGCTCTCTGTTACAACAATATAAATACTTCTCTATATCTTTCTAAAAAAAACTTAAGCTCAAACCTGTTCATCTACAATTTACTTCTAGAGATATGGTATGTCACTAAAATTCTAAAGGTTTTGTTGTCTTTTACTTTAATTTGTTTTCATTAATTAATCCATAGATAAGTTAAAAGTTGATTTTTTTTCTTCTCTAACATTTTTCAAGTATGTGTTTTATGTTTTTATTTTGTGTTCATATTGAATCACTTTTTAAAGATCATACAATCATTTCTCCATTTTCATAATGTTTTCTTTTTCAAAGATTTTGGACAAAAAAAAGAGCAATGGCAGTGTTGTAGTTATCATCCCAAGAAGTTTGACATTGAGGGTTATGTAAAAAGTAAGAAGAGGGAAGAAGAAGAAGAAGAAGAAGATGATGATGAAGAACTAGATGGAAAAGTAGAGAATATGAGAATTCGAATTAATGTGCAAAATTGATTCTTTATGTGTATGAAGTTGATATTTTTTAATTTTTTATTTGTTTTATTTTTAAATTTAAACATTTATTTGGTTATTACTATTTTTTTTTTTGAATTTTTTTGAATTATGATTGTATTTATACATTATTTAATTAAATAAAAACCAAAATTATAAGGTATGCACGGGAATCTCTTGGAAGAAGAGTTTTAGAAGCTCCAAACTTCAAACTAAATTTGTTAATTTTTTAAAAAATTTTAATCAATGAGTTTTGAAAGCATAAAAATTTCAAATTAAAATTTTCAATTTTTAATTACCTAAAAAATCTATTGTTTAGTTCCTTTGCTCCTTTGTCAATATGCCATAAATAATTAAATATATATTGGTTTGAAGTCACATTACACATTAAAAATTGTTAAAAATTGATATGATATCATGATTTATACTATTATTAGAAAGAAAAATGATTTGTGGCACTAATTTGTTGAGCACTAATGGCACTAATTTCCTGTTTTGGTAAGTTTGTTTGTTTTTTTTTTTTTTACCTGATATAGAAATTTGGGGCATTAGTGCCCCTGAATTTAGTGCCACCAATCACAACTGTATTAGAAATAAGCTCTTTAAAACAATTAAACTATCTAATTGAATTATTTGTTACAATGTAATCATAACTTTTGGCCAAAATTTAAAATAATTTTAAAACTATTTGTCTAAAAACACCTATTATTAGAAATACGTTCCGTTTGTTTAGAAATAAATGGATGATAGAAAATAAAATTGGTAGAAAGTAAAGTGAAAGAAACGAAAAAGAAAAAAAATTTTATTTTCTTGCATGCATTTAAATAGATGAAAAATTTTGTAAGAAAATTATAAGAAAAAGTATAATCAATGTATAACAAGGAGTTGTATAGCCTAACTAACAAGTTAATTTGAGTTGTATAGGAAATTTTAGTTTTCATTACTTTCAAGGACTCTCTATCTAAGAAAACACATAATTTTATTTTATTTTTTTTCACTTTCATGTATTATCTATATAACCAAACTGAGGTTTAAAATTGAAAATATTCCATTAAAAGTTGAAACTACTACACAATTTCAAAATCTCTATCAAAATATCCAATTCTTTAGAATCTAAATTACATTCATTGATGTGGATTTTGTAGAAAAATAAGTTTGACCTTTGAATTTTGAATTTATACAAAAGCAATTATTATAAAATTTTGGATTTCTATAAAAGATAATTTAAATAGATTTGTTCACTTTTTCAATTTTTTTCTCTACAAATTCCAAATGCAAACACGACTTAATAATTTTTTGAGTGATTATGTAGGAAAAAAAAAAAAAAAGATTTTAGTTGATAATAAGTTTTTTTTTTTTCCTTGATAAGTTTTAAAAATCAATAAACGTGTTGGGATATTTTGAAAAGATGGTTAAAAGTTGACTTTTGGCTTTTAACCAAGCTTTTGGCTTTTTAGAAAGTGATTTGAAAAGTTGGTAAAAAACTGCTTTTGGCTTTTTTGATTAATATTTATTTATGATGTCACATCACAATAAAATGACTAAACTATCCCCACCTAATGTAGAAAATTTATATTTTTACCCATGTAAATATAAAAAAATATAAAGGATATAAAGGATTTGTTCACTTTTTCAATTTTTTTCTCTACAAATTCCAAATGCAAACACGACTTAATAATTTTTTGAGTGATTATGTAGGGAAAAAAAAAAAGATATTAGTTGGTAATAAGTTTTTTTTTTTTTCCCTTGATAAGTTTTATAAAATCGATAAACGTGTTGGGATATTTTGAAAAGATGGTTAAAAGTTGACTTTTAGCTTTAACCAAGCTTTTGGCTTTTTTAGAAAAGTGATTTGAGAAGTTAGTAAAAACTGCTTTTAGCTTTTTTGATTAATATTTGTTTTGATGTCACATCCACTATAGGAAATTCATTTTTTAGCGGCGTTTTAAAAACGCCGCGAAATCCTGAAAAATGCAAGTAATATCTTATAGTGACGTGTAAAATTTTCGCCGCTGATAGGGCCGCCGCAATAGCTACACAACATTTGAAAAACGTCGCTAAAAACATTATACGGCGTTTCTTAAAACGCTTTAAAATCTTTGACGACCGTCTCGCCTTCCGTCCCCAATTAACGTGTGACGTGAGAATGACGTCATTTAGTGGCGAATTAAATGTGTGACGTCACAATGACGTCATTTTGTGGCGTTTTTTCAGAAAACGCCACTTTTTTTTTCTTTTTTTTTTTTGGGGGGGGGGGTGGTTGGTGGTTCCCTGCTGGTGGTGGAAACTGAATTCACAATTTGGGAATCTCATGTTTTATGTTTGCTCTATGCAACCAAACTGCTAGATTTAAAACCAGTCCTCAATACATGCCATATACATGCATAATATAATCTCACCAGAATCATCATTTCAAGTAAAAATTTCACATCTAGTGTCATATATATGCATATTGTCAACTAAGACATCTAAGCAACCATAAGTCTGTAACACATTGTTTCCATAGGACGCAATTCAAACAAAGGATTCCATGCCCACATTGAGTTTTAGAAACTCAAGACAACCAAAAAAAATTTTAGTACGGTTTGTTGACTTCCAAGTCTTGTAGCTTCTTTTCATGGTAATCTAAAAGATCAACCTTGTGTCCAAACAATCCCCAAAAGCCATCACGCCTCAACCTTTCTCGAGTACGGTTGTTGACTTCAAGCGAACAAGCCTCCTATTCAATTTATCTGCATCACTCTAAAGAAGAAAAAAAATCAAATAATTAGAAGTCACAAAGGAAAAAAGAAAGCAAGTTGATATAGTTTTAGGATGTGCACTAAACCACATCTGAAGTGTTATATCTAAAATAATTTTGTTCTAATGCTCCAATTGAACAATGTATGAAAAGGAGTGCAGACTGCAACTAATTTAATCTTCCAAAAGGCTCAAAATTCATTCACATGAACCAATTACACAAAAAAATGACGATGATAATAATAAGAGCACAATAAACTATTCTAAGCTTTTAAGTATGTCTTGAGACACTTAATTGAAGAAATAATTATCTGATATTTGATATCAGATAATCATTGGGGCATCATTGTTTTTTATAAGAAATTTATATATCATTTTCAATATACATTTGTGTGTATAATATGCAAGATAGATACAAAGCAGGGGGGCCCAACAACCAATTTTCTATTTTCTATATAATGCTCTGTTTGTCTGTGCATATACACAACAAGAATCAAAAAGAGACAGCAACAGCAGGATCTCCACTGACTTAAAAGAAGAGAATTCTACAGTAACCCGGTTCTGTTTTTCATTTTGATGAGTTTAAAACACACACACAACCACCCTTCACACACCACTTTTTGATACTTTCTGCTTAGGGCTCAACAATGTTGGTCAAAGTGCAATTTTAAACACAATTAGAGGGCACCAATTAATTAAAAAAACAAGTATTTTTTTTACTTCTCTTTTTTTTATGGCAAAGAAAGTTTCAAGACAGTCACTTTAGACCTACCCCTACTACAAGGTAAAATCCTGGATGCTTATGAGTCACAAATATCAGATAAAATCAGAGAGTTAAACACAAGACTTCCTCATTCCATATATTTCTGTTTAGTATCTCTTTCCATTCATGAACCAAATTGAAGAAAAGCATTATCAACTAATTTTATACAAAACCCCCAAATGGAGGGAGTGTGATAATGACACTTTTAGATGTTAACTAAACATCTACTTCTTATGCAAAGGACTAAAGCGAGGAACCACAAAAACCCATACAGACATTCTATAAAATAAGTTAGTTTGCCTACCATTGATCCTCAACTTTAGTAATCCCAATTTCCATACCAGGTGATGAAGACAATTTCAGGTTTAAAAGCAAGCTATTGTGCCTAAGAGATCAATAATGGATGATATTATTGTCTTTTACCTGATAAACTATCCATGTAATCTTCATCAATATAGTTGTCCATGATATTATTGTCTTATACAAGATAAAAGATTTTATTGAAAAAATAGATCATCATGACTGAAAACAAGGATGAAGAGGCCTAAGAACAGTGAAAAAAGAATTCCACTCCAAATCAAAACAAGACTACACCAAAGATCCCTGGTTCACCATTGTCCACAATTCTGCATTTCCTATATAGACAAAATGGTTCAAAAAGTATGTGAAAGAGACTGTTTGTGCCTACCAACATAGTTTCAGTCAATAAGATACGTGGAAGAATGATACTCTGTAAAAAAGTTTTGAACACTTTCAGTGACGCTGATCCCGGATGAGACGGGGATACTTCTTACTAATATAGTAAACTGATGTGGCTGAGGTTTGGATGCATAGAAATAGGTAATCCTTTTTGATGAAATATAGTTAAACTCCTTTTTGGGGAAGCATATAGCGATCCTGGGTTTACCCCTTGTTGTACAGTGATCCGGACGTGTGTCCGTGGATGTTAGTAATGATTACTATCTTGTTTACATCCTTTTCTGCTTTGTATTCGAGTTATGGGATGTGTTGGGCAAGCTTGTTACAGGTTGGTTGTGTTTGGGAGCCAAGGGTTGCTACCCAGAATTTTGGGTCTTCGCTCGAGCGAGTAGTTCTTCGCTCGAGCGAGCTTCTGTCCTTGGTCCTTCGCTCGAGCCAGGGTTTGGTCACTCGAGCGAGATTGGAGTTTTGTGTCTGGTGGCTCGAGCCAGAGTGGCTTCGCTCAAGCGAGCGATTGCGTCTAGCTCAGGACCTGAGAGTTGCATTTCTTGGCTCGAGCGAGATTTTCTTCGCTCGAGCGAGCGTTCCGTCGCTCGAGCGTGCGTCTGGTTGCAGACCTGTAGGTTCGAGTTGTTGGCTCGAGCGAGCATCTTGTCGCTCGAGTGAGGTTCTGGGTGGTTGGCTCGAGCGAGACTTTCTTGGCTCGATCGAGGTTTTCTGTGTCTGGTCGCTCGAGCGACCAAGTCTTCGCTCGAGCGAACCTGTTTTATATCAGCAGACAGCAGCGATTTTAAACATAACATTTTCATCACTTTTCATTTTAAAACCCTAGATCTGAGACTCTCTCTCTCTGGACTTGCCATCTCTCTAAATTTTCATCCCTTTCTAGTGTAAATCTACCCTAAGCTCTTTGTTAAAAAGGTAGAGGGTGTTGAGAGCTTTGATTTAATCTGAAAATTTGGCGATTTGGAGCATTTTGGTTTTTGGTCTTCATCTCCGTTGGAGCTCAAATTTTGAGGTAGGGATACCCTACTCCTCCTTATGGACTTTGTCTTTCAATTTTAGCTTTTCGATATGTTGGGTGTTGTTGGGTGATTTTATAAAAGTTTGGGTCTTTTGTGCAATTTTACAAAGATGGGGTTTTGTTTATAATAAACCTATATGCAAGATTGGCATAGAATAGTGAGATAAAAGATGGATTATGGATGGAGATGGAACCTTAGGGTTGTTTTGTTAATTATGGAATATGCCCTAATTGGTTTGATAAATTAATTTGAATAATTAATTTGAGTAATGAGGAATTGAATTGAAATGTTTATTATATTATCCATTTTGTGCATTTATTTACTGTATAGAAATAACTGCTTTGGGCTATCGGTGGAGGATAGTCTTGATTGTTGTAGACAATGCATGATGATTAGGCAAACTAAAACTGATCATTGAAATGTGTCATTGAGTGTGACAGTTGAAAGAATACATTAATTTTATGTATTGATTGGTGATGTGTATAATTATTATTTATATGCATTGTGTTGTGTTGGAGAAGATAGGAGATGTACTCCACGGTTTAGGGGATGATAGGGGATGGACCTCTAAACCGGATGTTGTTTGGGAGAAGATAGGGGATGGACTCCATAGATATAGCCCATATGCTTATCTAGTAATGTGTTGACACAGCTCATACGCTTGTCTTTGGAAATGTGATATTGCTCTTAGGCATATCTATGGAAGTGTTGATATAGCTCATATGCTTATCTGTTAATGTGTTGATATAGCTAGTATGCTTATCTTTTATTGAAACAGGAAAATGCTTAATATGAGTTACTATCTCATATAAGTGGTTTGGCCAGGTTCTGAGCCATGGTTATGAATTGAGAACTGAAAAGAATGAAAAATAAAACTATAAGATGATATAAGTGGATGTATCAGTGTTGGCCATCTTTCAATTGCTAATCTTTTAGTCATTGTTCATAGCTGGTTTAGTGTATTTCTACTGGGCTGTGGCTCACCCTATATGGGAACATTATTTTCAGGTACAGGTAGCATGCTACCTCCAAGGGCTTAGCTTGGATGGATATGAGAGTTGAAGACTTTCTTTTGATCATTTTGTTTGTGTTACATGTATACCAAGCCAAGGGCTTACTTTGTATAGAGTTAGTACTCTCCTTTTGTGTAACTGTAGACACCTCATTTTTGACCGCCCTCGAGACTTGGGCGTTACTGATGGTTTGCTCGGTGATGAAAGGTGTGCAGGGGAAAGGTTCAATTTCTTCAGCAAGGAGAGAAAGAAATCTCAACTTCACACCCCATTTTGGACCAAAATTATTTTGGATGGTTTTTAGACCTTAAAACCCTCTCTTTCAAAACATTTTTGAAATTAAATTCCCACGATGTTTCGACGCTCGCATTTCGGTAAATGTTGCGCTTTTCGGTAAACTGAGCAAGGACAAAGTGGAGATGAATGAAAGAGAGATGAAATCTTTGAAAAATCTTTCAAAACACCTTACTTAGGGGTTTGAAGTTGAAGAAAAGAGGAGAAGAGGGGGGAAACCAAGTTGGAGAAGAAGTTCGGCATGAATCCGGGTAGAAGAGGGTCGAGCAGCCCTCGCTAAATCGGGCTTATTCATTTGCATACTTGGATTTTAGCTATGGGGCCACCACCGTTGGAAAGAAGACTTTCCGGGGCTTCATTTTGCACTTAAGAATCTCTTAAAGCCAAGTCCGGGTGGGGAGATATGGTTGGTTGAAGTAGAGGATCAGCCCGGTTGGATCGAATCTGCGCGGCTTCACCAAAAAGGGCATAACTTTTTCCACAGGAGGAATTTTAATGCAAGGTTTGCGCCATTGGAAAGATAACTTCCGGGGCTTCAATCTGGATATCCACCGGCACTTTTTGACCTCATCATCCACCCATCGGCACTCTATTTAGCCGACCGGCCAGTACAAATTGCAGGTCGGCAATTTATTGTGCCGACCGGCAATTTATTTGGCCGATGACCTCTTTTCATGGCCAATTTGACCCTTTTGACTCTTGCAGGCATGGTGCATGCCAGCTGTGCCAGCTGGAGTGCATAGACCCGACCCCCCATGCACATGTGTGGTTGTTTTGCACCTTTCCACCCTTTTTGGCCCCAAACCCCTTCTAGAAGGATGACCCCTTTGGCCAAGCTTCTTGGAGAAGCTTGGCCAGCTGTATTAGCTCCCTCTAGAAGCCTTGCACCCCCCCCCCTTGAACCCCTTTGGCCCCTTTGACCCTTTCCCTTTACTTAGCTTGTAAGTTAAGTGTTTTCCTTGGCATATATAAGCACCTCTCCTCTCCCTTTGTCTAGGTTGGAGCTCTTGAACCAAAAACCAGAGCATATATATCTATACATCTGATATATACACCCTCTCTCTATATATTTCCCTCTCTCTCATACCTTGTGTGTGTTTCTAGACCTTAAAAGTGCATTTTAACCTCATTTTTGCACTAACACACACACCATTACACCTTGCTCCGAGATTGAGAGGCTTGGAAGGTTCATTCTTGAGTTTTTGGGTTGGTTTTGATCAGAAGAAGGTGGCTGGAGTGGCTGTTCTTCAAAGTGTTCTTCAAGGGTGAGTTAGTTGCTTTATATTCCCCAATCTTGCACTAGCTTTTAGCCCTATTTTCTTGCTGTTTTGAGCTCTGACCAAAACTGAAAATGTCATTTTTTTGAGCTATATTCCATGTTTCATTAAGAGCTCATTGCAGTTTGAAGCTTCTTTTGGCACTTGCTTCATTATCCTCTTGAATGCCATTATTTTGCATGATATTTTTAGCCTATGTGTGATCTGTTTTGGTGCATTTCATAAACTGTAGATAGGCTTATTTTGAGCCCTTCTTCAACATTGAAGAAGGGCTCAACACTGTCGGGGACCTCCATGTATCACTTGCTATTGTACCCCTCTTTGGTCCCCATTTTTGCATGATTTACTAGCTTATCTTGCTTCTGTTTTTCGACCCTGATCAGAACTGAAAAGGGTCTTATTTTGACCCCCTATCCATGTCCCATGAAGGGTCTTTTGTTGTTTGATGCATGTTTTGTATACTTCATGTTATAGCCCTCTTGTGGCCTTAATCTTGCATTGCATTTTGAGCATGTTTGTATATTGATTTGGGGCTTGTCATCTACTGTAAGTAGTCATATTTTTGGTCCCTCTTTAGTGTTGTAGAAGGGTATTTTCCATTTTGGGCTTTGCATCTACCACTTGCTTCATTACCTCCCTTGCGGAGCCATTTTTGCATGATAGCTTAGCCTCACTTTTGTTCACTGTTTGGCCATGTTTTGAACTGTAAACATTCTTGTTTTGGGGCTTCCTTGCTTCTGTCTTCATGCTTCATAGTCTAAAAATGCTTTCTTTGCAAAGTTATAGTTCAATGCATCCGACTAGTTTTGGGTTTCGGGGCCTATAGCATGTATTGTATGACGTATTTGCATGTTTCGGGGTCATTGTGCATCATATTCCAGCACTGAAGTTTGCATGTTTACATGCCATGTTTCATCATTTGCCATGCCTTGTTAGAGTTGCATGTTGTATCTTAGGATTGATCCATGCATTGGACATGTTTGTGTGCATTTCGGTTGCCTCATTTCACCTAATGGCCTCTCTATGTGAGCGTGGCTGAGGCTATCTCATATTGGTGTAAGCCCATCTTGCATTGTGTATGCCATGTTTCAATGCGTTGTGCATGTTATGTTATGTACATTGTGTGTGCCATGTAGTTGCATTGCATGTTTGTGTGTTAGCTTGCATGCTTAGGTTGCATATGCATGTTGTGCATTGCCTCACCTCTTGATCAACCATGATTGAGGTTGGGTCCCTTGTATGTTTGTGTGCATTGCATTTGACATTGAAATGCAAACTTGGCCTCTTAGGCCATCATGCGTCGAAATGCGCCATTGATGGCCCGGGGGTCAAGGGCCATGCTCCCTTGAGTCCATTGCATGATAGGGAGTGTGTCCATGCATACATTGCCTTGAAATTCCATGCCATACACTGTCTAGCCTTGTTGCTGTCAAAACTGTCTTCTGCAGGAATTGTTTGCCGACCGGCAATGTATTGGTGGCCGATAACCTCTCAAGCAGCCGATGGTCATTTTAAACAGCCGGTGGTCATTTCATCCAGCCGATGGTGTACTGCAGTGTGCAAGGAAGGTGTTCTGGGACTTTGGCAATTTTTGGAGAGGCAGGGCAGTAAGAACAGAGGCAGCAGTGGTATGGTGCGGGTTTTCCGGGCGAGTCGGATTCGAGCATGCATCATTCACGCATCCCGAGGCGGGCGGCCGTGGCCACTTTTCTTTTTGCATTTAATTTATTAATTAGACTAGAGGTTTTGTAATAATTAATTCAGTATCATTTATTCAGCCTGTATATTCTTTTGGTCCCTCCGTGTGAGGGCAAATCTGTAATAAGTGTGGGTGAGTGGTATGTATGTCTTCCAACCCCACTTCTTCTTCCCTTTTATTTACCTGCTTATAATGGTAGATTAGGGCACGTTTATTTTAGCATACCTTATGCAATGCATGCGTGCATCCATGCATTTGTTGACATGCACCGGGCTCGTACATCACGCTAACCGCATTATATTTCAATTTCCAAATTGAATACTGTTACATGTAGCATTTCACATGTCATGCTTAGGATAGCCGAGCCTGCTCTAAGCTGCATCTTGTATGTGTTGCATTAGCCACCTAACATGAACTAGGATCATGCGTGTTTTGCTAACTAGTTTGTTGTTTTGGCACGGAGTGCGATGTAAGTATTTACGCTTTAGCATCTCGCATGCGTGTGAATGTTAACATGACAGTATGATTACCATGGCCTAAATGCTTATATGAGATAAACTGTTTGAATGCCTGTGGGTGGAGGTTGGATTGCTTGAGTTGGAAAAACTCGTTGAAATCCGTATTTTAGCCTACTCACGAGTAGCAATTTCAAAACTGTTTTCAAAACAAACGGATATGCAATGCTTATTTCCAAATTAGGACGATCTAGTCTATACTTGTTTGCTGTGCGCATAACATAGTAATTCTAGGCTAATAAGAATAAGAACACATAACGTTTTCAAATGGATATCACGGTTAGTAGAGGCCGGTCTTCGGACCGGGCGAAAGGGGGTGCTCATAGCTGACCTTCCCCGATCGTACCCAAGCTCCCGAGCCAAGACATTTGGTGATGACGGACACGTGGCCTTCGGCACCGAGTCAGGGTTTCCTAAATTTCCCATTTAAAAATATTTAGGTGGCGACTCTGTAATCTGGCAAAGCAGTCCATGTTTGGCACTACTTTTCAAAAATCTGTTTTTCTTCAAAACGATTTGCCAGAGTTGGACTCTTTGGTTCAGATTAGAACCGCAACAAACAAAAGGGAGTCCGAACTGTAGCGAGGCCCGGGCGTCTACAGTTTCTGGCGACTCTGCTGGGGATTTTAGAGAGCTTGACTCGAACTCGTGATATCCTGTTTTGATTTCATTTATGTTCTTTGCATTGCATGTGCATTGGTGCGCCTAGGACACCGTGTTGGCCATCTGCTATTCCTGAGCGGTTTGCTGGAGGCTTGTCTTGTCAAGGCATGACCATAAGGCTGACCGGTTGCGGGCTCTGCCAGTATGGGAACACAAACCCCGGTTTTACCGGGGCACCCTTTTTGACCATTCGACCTAGTGCATATTCGGATCCATAGTGACCATTCCAAACTAGGACAGGTTGCTTACCCGATAAGGTTGTTTGAAACCGCTGTGTGTAGTGAAACCCTAGCTCCTGACAAAATAGGACAGGGAAACCCTACCCCAACATAGGGGTGTATTGGCTCTCTTTATGCTATGTGCTTTTAAAGGTGTATCTCTACAGGGGCGCATATCAGTTTGCAAGGGTATCCGGCCGAGGGCACCGTAACAGTTTTTGAGAATCAGTTATATCTGCGGGTATCAGATTCAGTTTTGGGGCAGTGATTTGGGGAACAGTGACCAGTAATGAGTACAGTCGTTCTTATGCTTATATCCGTTCCAGTGAAATTGAGCTGAGATGCTGTCGGTTTTCTCTTTTGCTAGGTAGTCCTGGAACTATAGCTTCAGAAGGCTCCAATATTCCCCGAGGTTCATCGGACTTGTGCTGATAGACTTTGTTAGGTCAGGAATTCAGTTCAAAGGCAACCAGTGTTCCTTCGCTGAGGCAAGGCAGACATCCGATCCGTTAGTCACCAGTCACATCACCTCTGTTCGGATCCGCAGCTTTCAGTTAATATGCAGGGAGGAGGTGCGTCAACTCCAAGAGGCCATGCAGGCCATGCAGCAGGATGCTGCTCGTCGGGCAGAGTTTACCACCCGCCAAGCAGAGGTTCTGGCTCAACAAGCGGGCTTACTCACCAAGCTTCAGCAGCAACAGCAACCCCAACAAGACGGAGCGTCTGCTTCGCACCCAGCTCCACCCCCACCTATGGTTCCAATACCCAGAGAGGCAGCTCACGTCCAGGAAAGTACGGATGTTCCGACATGGCCAGTCTACTGCCAATCCCACCTCAGTTGTCCAAAGCACCGGCTAATCCAGTGGACACGCCCTTTGAATTTAAGGTTGACCCAACTGCACTTAAGGTCAATAAACTGGAGGAGTTGTTCAGACGAGCACATGGAGTGAACCCCATCCCGGATTTAGAGGACGGGTATATTGAATCTGCAGTTACCTTGCCGGAGCAGTTTAAAATGCCGCATATCGATCGCTTTGACGGCTCTGGAGACCCAAGGGTGCACCTCCACCTGTTTTCCGATATCTTGAAGCCAATGGGTTTGACCACAGCTCAGAAGTTGTCTCTCTTTGGCCGAACCATGTCTGGGATAGCCGCAATCTGGCATGCAAAATTGAAGGACTCTGTGAAACGGAACTGGGAAGAGCTGGCTGAGGCCTTTATTGCTCAATACTCCTACAACACACAGATCGAGGTCACAACTCGTGATCTCGAAGCCACCCGCCAAGAACTAAAGGAGGGTTTCTCAGAGTTCGTGACGAGATGGAGATCAAAGGCCTCAATGATGACTACAAGGCCTTCTGACAAAGACCAGATAAGGATGGTTGTGCGCAACCTCCAACCCAGGATGATGCAAAAAATGATAGTTTTACCCTTTCCTACCTTTGCGGACCTACACGAGATAGGGGTACAGATCGAGGACGCTATGAAGCAGGACCTTGTTGACCAGGAGAAGGAGCAGCCTAGGAGGGCATTTACCCACAGTTCGAATGCGACCACCAGTGGTGACACAGCTGCTATAACTTCAGACATGGGCATGGTCACCACCCCCACACAAAAAATGACCACCCCACTCACCGGTGCATCCGAAACTAGCTCACAAATGGCCAAATACCCACCTCAGGGCCAAAGGGTGTTTACCCCACTGTACATGTCTCTGTCAACGGCCCTGAGGGTCCTGATCAAAAAGGGGTATCTGAAGCCACTGGAGCCACAACCATTACCAAAGAAACCCCCTCCCTCACATAACCCAGCTGACTACTGTGCCTTCCATCAGCGAGCTGGCCATGACACTGACGTGTGCTTTCGTCTTCGTCATGAGATCCAAAACCTCATTGACAGCCGGACGATAGCTCCACCTTCAGACCCCAATGACCAAGTACCTCATCCACATCTCAACCTAATCCACACATCCACCTTTGACCCCAGTATACATCACCCCGGCCCATCTACCCAAACCAGAGGTGTTTATCCCAAAAAGCATGGACTTATGCATGATGGGTGCATCTGAACCCCAATCATCTCAAACCTGTGAACCCACTACTTCTGAGCTGATGAGGATGATCGAAGATCTTCAGAGAACTGTAGCAGATTTGGCCTTTGGAGTTTTGGCTCCATCATCGACAATCACGTACCAGGGAGTTCATATAAAGGTTCCCTAACCTTGGGACGGGCTGCATTGGAGAAGGCCAATCTCTTAGCAAAGTGGAGGCCAGTGATAAGAACAAGGCTGGGGCAGCATTAGTCCCCATGAACATCTTCAGTTGGCTGCTGAGGCTTTGAAAGCGAGGACTGAACAAGAAGCAAGTCCTCGGTTGTTAAAAACTGTGGATGACACTTTTGCCACTCAATTAGGGGCAGTTGAATCAAGGGGAGCCGGGAGAAGGGCCTTTGTACCAGGAATTCCTTTCAGCTCTAGCCCCGTACTCGGAAGAGACCAGCAAACCCAGTCAGCACGTCAATCCCTTTGCTGGTGCATCCAGCAAAAAGCCACAAACCTCAAAATACCCACCTCGGGCCAGAGGGTGTTTACCCCACTGTACATGTCTATCAGCGGCCTTGAGGGTCCTAAAAAGGGGCACCTGAAACCCCTAGAGCTACGGCCATTGCCAATAAACTCCTCCCTCCCATGATCCGGCCAAGTATTGTGCCTTTCATCAACAGGTCGGCCATGTCACTGATAGTGTTCCGTCTTCGCCATGAAATACAAGATCTGATTGACAATAAGGTCATCGTCGCAACTGCAAAGTCTATCGGCACTGATCAATGAACTTGGGGGATAATGTGATGTGATCAGGAGATGAACCACCTGCGGGCGGCATTCAGTTTACTTCAGATGTGGTGGACGGCATGCACTGTTTTGAGCAATGTACAAATGCTGTTAATTTTGCTTTCTGACTTGGGTATTGGGTCAGTCTTGTCTTTTTGTATTGAGTCAGTCCTTTCATACTGAGTCAGTTGGGTCTGTCTTGTTGTATCGAGTCAGTCCTGTTTTGTTAGAGTCGGGTGATTCCGGGGGTGTTACCTCGAGCATCACCATTTTGTTTTGTGTTTGTCTTTTCAGTTTCTTTTGAGTCTGTTTCTGCCTTGGAGCCAGTTACACCAGAAGATCTGAATGAAACAACAGTGATTTTTACGCTCTCGCGTTTGCTTCTGCCATGTGCCAGTTGTGCCAGAAATTCTGAATGAGATAGCAGTATTTGACTGGGAACCCTGCCTTTTCTGTGCCTTGAAGTCATTGTAATGACCTAAGTTTTTCAAAACTTTTTGAACACTGTGGTAAAAACAAAGAGGAAGGAATTCCTCGGGTTTTGCAAAAATTGATCAACTTGAGAGAAAGAAAGGCGTGCTAAGCCCTTAATGAATGAAATCATGCTTGTCGGCGTGAGTACTGAGAAGGATCCTGGTTCGATCCAGACTGGTTCCACACTATCTTCTGCGCGAGCGATTTGTCGCTTTCTTAAAAACTGTCAAAAAATGTTTTGCGCGGTCCTGCGAAGACCTGTGTGGAATCGCTCTTGAGATTGTGCAGCCTAGGATCGCTCTCAGCCTCGAGACTCGACCCCCTTTGCTTTCAAACCTTGAACTGGCATTCAGAATGTTCAACGGTCGACCACAATGTAAGGCCTGTGTGGCCAGATTTGAAGCAGCCCTCGAACAAGAGGCACCAAAGTCAGATCAAGAAGGTAGACCTCATCAGAAGAAGCTTGCAAAGTTAGAACAGAAGCACCCCTCGAACTAGGGGAAAAAATATCCGATGTGCTCGAAGAGCCAAAGGTGGATCCTTCTGCAAATCAATACAACAGCCATTCTCCTGGATACAGAGGGCTTCAATCTCAAAACCATTTGGCATGGACTTGTTACACTTTTACCCTTTGAGAGGCTCGCTGGGCCGAAAACCCGGAAGGGCGACCCAGGCAAAAGTTAGAGCGAAGAAAAGAATGAAAAAAAAAAAAGAAAAAATGCAAAGATACAAAATGCAAAAAAAAAAAGAAGAAGAAGAAAAGAAATGAAAATGAAAAGAAAAAAAACAAAGCTCGCAAGGTCGAAAACCTGCAACAGGCGCCTTGGCAAAAGTTAGAGCATAAAAGGAGAGGTTAAATACCCGAGTGTACCTTAACCCCGAACTACGTAAGGCTTGATTCCCATCTTTGGGATACGTAGGCAACTTCATTTTGAAGTCCAGCCGTAAAAACATTCAAATTCGATTGTGTCCATGCGATGGTTCTGGTCATCTTTGTCTTCTCTGTATCGAGATTTGGTTGTGTTCGACTCTGAGGACTGACTACAATGCGCCGCGGTGCATCCAAACAAGGGGCAACTTTCCGTTGCCATTCAGTGTTGCGGCGCCAGCCAAACAAGGGGCAACGTTCCGTTGCCATTCAAAACACCGCGGGTGTCATTTCAAACAAGGGGCAACTTTCTGTTGCATGCAGTGTCCTTCAGACAAGGGGCAATTTTCCATTGTTATGGATTCGAGGCTGCGCATCTCGAGAGTAGGTTTCATGCTCGTTGAGCAAGTGGCTATTTGCAAAAATAGTTTTTGAGAATTTTTGCTAAGGTTGACTAATTTTCTCGAAAATTGTTCCATTTTTCCAAAAAACCGGACCATTTCTTGGATCCAAAAAAGGAAAATTTTCAGTGCTCATAGCCTGACTTGCATGATTTCAAATCAAAATCGAACAAGCATGCTAATCTAACTCTACATTGGTCAAAATTGTTTTAGTAGAAAGCCAAAAAAAAAAAAAAAAAAAAAAATGGTCAAAAATGATGAACCAGGGGCACAGTCGAGTCAGGTGTCCTGTCTTTTCCCCGTTGCCACCATACTTGCCAGAAAGGGCACTCTACCTGCCAGAAGAGGGCACAACTGAGGTTAACAACAAAAGGGCTGAAAGCTCTCAACATCCTCCAAGCAACGAGGTATCAAGCCAAGTGCGAAGCACGAACTAGACTGGGGTGAGATATTCCACTCCATCATCTGGACAGATCTAACCATGTCCAAACTCCCCAGCAGAGCATCATCGACTGATGTCGGCTGCAGATTTGCTACACACCCAGTTGTAGCACAGCCCCTCTGTGGAAGAAACTCACTATTGTAAACAAAAAGAAGAATCTGGCGGAATGCTAGGGGCAAGACCCCGCAACTTTCTATTTATCCATCAACCACCCAGGGGAGGGATTGAAAATGAGAGATTGAAGAATAGAGAGATGTGCATTGAGAGAAAAAGTGAGAAAAGGGCTTTTTCGTGAGAAACAGAGCTTGAGGGCCGAGTGATGTGAGAATCACAAATGAGAAAGGGTGGAAAATAATACCCGGAGAAACTGGCTCCTCGTGCACTGAGAGGTCTCTCGTCATTGTAACACGTCTGTGTGTCGTGTCTTTTGTTTCGTTTGCCTCGATTCTTGCTTTGAGTCGTTCCGAGCATATCTCGATGTGTTTAGGTTGTTTACCTATCGTTTTCCGTTGTTGAGTCTTTTTCGCTGTGTTCAGTTGTAGGCTCAATACCCGGTCGAGAACTCATTTTCTCAATTCAAAAATGATTTGTTGTGTACTCAGAGCGCTGTGCATTCTCCAATTTGTGCAAAAAAGGAATTTGTTCTTTTCAAAAACTGCAGGGTTTAACCCAGGTCATGTGAGAACAGTAAAATCAGGATCTATCTGAAGCTATATAGGTTCCACACTGCAAAGCAAAAGAAAAGAGGGAAAATCGAAGCATCTGAGTGTGTTTCACCTCCAGCAAATTCCGTGGGATGTACCCCGTCAAGCCTTGTCAATGCTCTGAAGTATGGGTGTGCCTCTACCTCAAGCTCAAAATGTTTCTGTGGAAGTATCAACTGATGTCTCCGATGCGTAGCTCATCGTCGGTTCGCATGCACGAGTTGTATCCTTTTGGAATCTATTGTGACTCCTCCAAGAGGTAAATCGGAGTTGCGTTTGAATTGGTCTCGTTAAGGCGTGTATTTCCTTATTCAACATTTTATTTCAAACACACTGTTGAGATTGCATCGAATATGCATTGATTATTGTGCACAGAATGTGTATACACATCGTCCCACTTGCATTATGCTGCATGTTTCCAATTGCATTGTTATGCACCCACTTCATTTGCATCGTGATGCACATCCCAGTTGCATTGTTATGCACTCATTTCACTTGCGCTGTCATGCAGTTTCGCCTACATTGTTGTGCGCCTTTTACTTGCGTTGTTGTTCTTTCCTCTCTCGCGTGTACTACGCTGAGAGGTTTCTCTTTGCCTTTCTTTTCTCTCTCGCGTGTACTACGCTGAGAGGTTTCTTTTTGCTTTTCTCTCTCCTCTCTCGCGTGTACTACGCTGAGAGGTTTCTTTTTGCTTTTCTCTTTCCTCTCTCGCGTGTACTACGCTGAGAGGTTTCTTTTTGCTTTTCTCTTTCCTCTCTCGCGTGTACTACGCTGAGAGGTTTCTTTTTGCCTTTCTTTCCTCTCTCGCGTGTACTACGCTGAGAGTTTTTTTTGCTTTTCTCTTTCCTCTCTCGCGTGTACTACGCTGAGAGGTTTTTTTTGCTTTCCTCTTTTCTCTCTCGCGTGTACTACGCTGAGAGGTTTCTTTTCACTTTTTCCCTTTCCTCTCTCGCGTGTACTACGCTGAGAGGCTTTTCTCTTTCCTCTCTCGCATGTACTACGCTGAGAGGTTTCGTTTTGCTTTCCTCTTTCCTCTCTCGCGTGTACTACGCTGATGAGGTTTCTCTTTGCCTTTCCTTTTTCTCTTGCGTGTACTACGCTGAGAAATTTTATCCTTCTTCTCTCGCGTGTACTACGCTGAGAAGTGTTACTCTTTCCTCTCCTGTGTACGATACGCTGAGAGATGTTGTGTTTGAGACTCTGGGTATTCTCGGTAGTCGCTTTTAGCCTTCTCCGCGTGAGACGCCGTGAGAATTGCTTAATTCTCTTTCATCCTTTCTGCATGAGATGTAGTTTGGTTCATGTTTACTTGCTTGCATAGCATTCGCTAAAATGTTGCATTTATTTTGCATAATTGCTTCATCACAGCATCTTGCATGATCATAAGTTATGCACTTGCATTGTGCATCTCGCCTGCCCCCGAACTACGCTGGTTTGATTCCTTGCAAAGGGATACGTAGGCAGCTGCGGGCACAACCATTTATCTATCTATATTTGTTTGTTTGTCCAAGTCTCGGCCTTATCAAAAATGGGTCGTCTCTAGACTTGACACTCACTCCGTCATTGTTATGACTTTCGAGTTCTGTCAAAGAGGGGCAACTGTAGACACCCCATTTTTGACCGCCTCGAGACTTGGGCGTTACTGATGGTTTTCGGTGATGAAAGGTGTGCAAGGGAAAGGTTCAATTTCTTCAGCAAGGAGAGAGAAGAAATCTCAACTTCACACACATTTTGGACCAAAATTATTTTGGATGGTTTTTAGACCTTAAAACCCTCTCTTTTCAAACATTTTTGAAATTAAATTCCCACGATGTTCCGACGCTCGCATTTCGGTAAATGTTACGCTTTTCGGTAAACCGAGCAAGGACAAAGTGGAGATGAATGAAAGAGAGATGAAATTTTTGAAAAATATTTCAAACACCTTACTTAGGGGTTTGAAGTTGAAGAAAAGAGGAGAAGAGGGGGGAAACCAAGTTGGAGAAGAAGTCGGCATGAATCCGGGTAGAAAGAGGGTCGAGCAGCCCTCGCTAAATCGGGCTTATTCATTTGCATACTTGGATTTTAGCTATGGGGCCACCACCGTTGGAAAGAAGACTTCCGGGGCTTCATTTTGCACTTAAGAATCTCTTAAAGCCAAGTCCGGGTGGGGGAGATATGGTTGGTTGAAGTAGGATCAGCCCGGTTGGATCGAATCTGCGCGGCTTCACCAAAAACAAAAAGGGCATAACTTTTCCACAGGAGGAATTTTAATGCAAGGTTTGCGCCATTGGAAAGCTAACTTCCGGGCTTCAATCTGGACATCCACCGGCACTTTTTGACCTCATCATCCACCCATCGGCACTCTATTTAGCCGACCGGCCAGTACAAATTGCAGGTCGGCAATTTATTGTGCCGACCGGCAATTTATTTGGCCGATGACCTCTTTTCATGGCCGATTTGACCCTTTTGATCTTGCAGGCATGGTGCATGCCAGCTGTGCCAGCTGGAGTGCATACGACCCCCCATGCACATGTGTGGTTGTTTTGCACCTTTCCACCCTTTTTGGCCCCAAACCCCTTCTAGAAGGATGACCCCTTTGGCCAAGCTTCTTGCTGTATTAGCTCCCTCTAGAAGCCTTGAACCCCCCCCCCCTTGAACCCTTTGGCCCTTTGACCCTTTCCCTTACTTAGCTTGTAAGTTAAGTGTTTTCCTTGGCATATAAGCACCTCTCCTCTCCTTTGTCTAGGTTGGAGCTCTTGAACCAAAAACCAGAGCATATATATCTATACATCTGATTATACACCCTCTCTCTATATATTCCCTCTATCTCATCCCTTGTGTGTGTTTCTAGACCTTAAAAGTGCATTTTAACCTCATTTTTGCACTAACACACACACCATTACACCTTGCTCCGAGATTGAGAGGCTTGGAAGGTTCATTCTTGAGTTTTTGGGTTGGTTTTGATCAGAAGAAGGTGGCTGGAGTGGCTGTTCTTCAAAGTGTTCTTCAAGGGTGAGTTAGTTGCTTTATATTCCCCAATCTTGCACTAGCTTTTAGCCCTATTTTCTTGCTGTTTTGAGCTCTGACCAAAACTGAAAATGTCATTTTTTTGAGCTATATTCCATGTTTCATTAAGAGCTCATTGCAGTTTGAAGCTTCTTTTTGGCACTTGCTTCATTATCCTCTTGAATGCCATTATTTTGCATGATATTTTTAGCCTATGTGTGATCTGTTTTGGTGCATTTCATAAACTGTAGATAGGCTTATTTTGAGCCCTTCTTCAACATTGAAGAAGGGCTCAACACTGTCGGGGACCTCCATGTATCACTTGCCATTGTACCCCTCTTTGGTCCCCATTTTTGCATGATTTACTAGCTTATCTTGCTTCTGTTTTTTGACCCTGATCAGAACTGAAAAGGGTCTTATTTTGACCCCCTATCCATGTCCCATGAAGGGTCTTTTGTTGTTTGATACATGTTTTGTATACTTCATGTTATAGCCCTCTTGTGGCCTTAATCTTGCATTGCATTTTGAGCATGTTTGTATATTGATTTGGGGCTTGTCATCTACTGTAAGTAGTCATATTTTTGGTCCCTCTTTAGTGTTGTAGAAGGGTATTTTCCATTTTGGGCTTTGCATCTACCACTTGCTTCATTACCTCCCTTACGGAGCCATTTTTGCATGATAGCTTAGCCTCACTTTTGTTCACTGTTTGGCCATGTTTTGAACTGTAAACATTCTTGTTTTGGGGCTTCCTTGCTTCTGTCTTCATGCTTCATAGTCTAAAAATGCTTGCTTTGCAAAGTTATAGTTCAATGCATCCGACTAGTTTTGGGTTTCGGGGCCTATAGCATGTATTGTATGACGTATTTGCATGTTTCGGGGTCATTGTGCATCATATTCCAGCACTGAAGTTTGCATGTTTACATGCCATGTTTCATCATTTGCCATGCCTTGTTAGAGTTGCATGTTGTATCTTAGGATTGATCCATGCATTGGACATGTTTGTGTGCATTTCGGTTGCCTCATTTCACCTAATGGCCTCCTATGTGAGCGTGGCTGAGGCTATCTCATATTGGTGTAAGCCCATCTTGCATTGTGTATGCCATGTTTCAATGCGTTGTGTATGTTATGTTATGTACATTGTGTGTGCCATGTAGTTGCATTGCATGTTTGTGTGTTAGTTTGCATGCTTAGGTTGCATGTGCATTGTTGTGCATTGCCTCACCTCTTGATCAACCATGATTGAGGTTGGGTCCCTTGTATGTTTGTGTGCATTGCATTTGACATTGAAATGCAAACTTGGCCTCTTAGGCCATCATGCGTCGAAATGCGCCATTGATGGCCCGGGGGTCAAGGGCCATGCTCCCTTGAGTCCATTGCATGATAGGGAGTGTGTCCATGCATACATTGCCTTGAAATTCCATGCCATACACTGTCTGGCCTTGTTGCTGTCAAAACTGTCTTCTGCAGGAATTGTTTGCCGACCGGCAGAATAGAGTGCCGACCGGCAATGTATTGGTGGCCGATAGCCTCTCAAGCAGCCGATGGTCATTTTAAACAGCCGGTGGTCATTTCATCCAGCCGATGGTGTACTCAGTGTGCAAGGAAGGTGTTCTGGGACTTTGGCAATTTTTGGAGAGGCAGGGCAGTAAGAACAGAGGCAGCAGTGGTATGGTGCGGGTTTTCCGGGCGAGTCGGATTCGAGCATGCATCATTCACGCATCCCGAGGCGGGCGGCCGTGGCCACTTTTCTTTTTTGCATTTAATTTATTAATTAGACTAGAGGTTTTGTAATAATTAATTCAGTATCATTTATTCGGCCTGTATATCTTTTGGTCCCTCCGTGTGAGGGCAAATCTGTAATAAGTGTGGGTGAGTGGTGTGTATGTCTTCCAACCCCCACTTCTTCTTCCCTTTTATTTACCTGCTTATAATGGTAGATTAGGGCACGTTTATTTTAGCATACCTTATGCAATGCATGCGTGCATCCATGCATTTGTTGACATGCACCGGGCTCGGTACATCACGCTAACCGCATTATATTTCAATTTCCAAATTGAATACTTGTTACATGTAGCATTTCACATGTCATGCTTAGGATAGCCGAGCCTGCTCTAAGCTGCATCTCTGTATGTGTTGCATTAGCCACCTAACATGAACTAGGATCATGCGTGTTTTGCTAACTAGTTTGTTGTTTTGGCACGGAGTACGATGTAAATATTTACGCTTTAGCATCTCGCATGCGTGTGAATGTTAACATGACAGTATGATTACCATGTGGCTAAATGCTTATATGAGATAAACTGTTTGAATGCCTGTGGGTGGAGGTTGGATTGCTTGAGTTGGAAAAACTCGTTGAAATCCGTATTTTAGCCTACTCACGAGTAGCAATTTCAAAACTGTTTTCAAAATAAACGGATATGCAATGCTTATTTCCAAATTAGACGATCTAGTCTATACTTGTTTGCTGTGCGCATAACATAGTAATTCTAGGCTAATAACCAGAATAAGAACACATAACGTTTTCAAAGTTGGATATCACGGTTAGTAGAGGCGGTCTTCGGACCGGGCGAAAGGGGGTGCTCATAGCTGACCTTCCCCGATCGACCCAAGCTCCCGAGCCAAGACATTTGGTGATGACGGACACGTGGCCTTCGGCACCGAGTCAGGGTTTCCTAAATTTCCCATTTTAAAAATATTTAGGTGGCGACTCTGTATCTGGCAAAGCAGTCCATGTTTGCATTACTTTTAAAAATCTGTTTTTTCTTCAAAACGATTTGCCAGAGTTGACTCTTTGTTCAGATTACGAACCGCAACAAAACAAAACAGGGGAGTCCGAATTGTAGAGTGAGGCCCCAGGGCGCGTCTACAGTAACCAAGTGTTAACTTGGAAAGCTGTAAGCCTATGGGGCACTCGCTTTTGTTGTTAACATGTAATACTTATGTAATGAAACACTCTGATGAATAGAAGGATGTTGATCTTTTATATATTAAAGCATGTCTATGTTGATGGATTTTATGTTATTTTTGAGGGCGTTACAAAGCAAATCCAACTATAATGGTTTAGAATGAACCTGAGTTTGTCATATCTACTTCTTCTTCTTCTTCTTTTCTTTCTTTGATATGTGAACCTGCATTTGATAAGAACAAATAACATGAATAAAATGTCATATGAAAATTTCATAATTAACTATTACTCACTTCCTCAGACGAACGATGACAATTAAATGATGAGTTGTATGCATGGGATTGTTGTTGTGAATGCACATGTGTAGCAGCTGGTGCAACAAGCCCACACATGGCCTGTTGAGACTCCAATTGCTCTATTCGGGCTTGTTGAGCTTGGATTGTGCTTTGCATCTCCATTTGTACTTTCTGTTGATTAAGCATAGCATCCATCATCTCCTTCATTTGCATCTCCATTTGTGCTTTATATTGGTTAAGTTTGCTCTTGGACTTGCGTTTGGATGATACGAGTTTGTTCTTGTGATTGCCTATATCCGCCTCTAAAGACATCTGTCGGGGAAGGACCCAATCCATATGTTCGAACACGACCAGGTCGCTCAGGCCCTAGAACCTGTGTGTAATTTCTTCATCTGTAGCATTGGATTGCGCCCCAAGGTCCTTCATTTGTGTCTACAATTATTAATTAGTAATTAGCCACCAATAAAATTGTTCATAGCTAGTGCCGCTAAATGTAACCTACTTCCATTGGGCCATATGAATTCAATAACTCATCAATCCAGATTCAAAATTGTTTTAATGACACTTCCACTTCATATGCTCAAATTCAGAATTCATAAAAATACAGTCCTTGACTTGTAGATTTGGCAGCAAAAAAGGTAAATGGAATCAAACAAGAAGCTTTCACTAAATTATAGATTTAATGTTATTATAGATTTATAATTTATAATTAGACCTAATCATTAAATCTATAAATTATAGTATTCATAGCTAATCTATAATCTATGAATACCTAATCAATTAGCTAACGAAGTAACAGTAAGCCTGATTCTGTTAGATCTGTGTTTGAGGCTGTCAACAACAAACATAAAATGATGTGTGTCTTTAGAATCTTGTGTTTGAATCTGTAGAATTAATTGGTTGGTGAGCTCCCATTTCAAGGTGATTCTGTAGAATCTGTGTTTGAGGCTGTCAACAAGGTGAAACTTGATTTTTGCAGTGGAGTATGGGAATCAATACCCCAAGCTGCTTGTGATCTAATTGCTCATATGCTTACAAGGGATGTTTCAGCGAGGTTCAATGCTGACGAAGTTCTGAAGTTTGTAAATCTGTGTGTGTAAATAAAAGATGCATGTGTTTGGTGTGTCGGTTAGCCATGGAAATTTCATTGTGCAATGAACAAAGCGTTTTAAGTTGGCCTGTTCTTAGAGTCTATTCCAACATCAGACCTTAGCATCAACTAAACCAATCTATAGTGACCATTCAATCTACTAACCTTGAACACATTCTCAATGGACTGACCACATCCAAATCAAGTCAAAGGGCATATAACAAGTGTGCAGATTCTGTAAACCAATGCCATCCAGCATAAAGACAATTATTACAAAATAAAATTTCAAACTTCAGAACTACACCCTTGTGCTCTGTGTACTCCATAATACTTCAAATTCTAGCGTGGGCAGCTTCAGTGGATCAACTAAAACCAAAAGAGTCTAAGCTTGCAGTTAAACACATCCCTACTTAATTCACCAGCAAGAAAGTTCCTACATTTGATCACGCGTTAATTGAACATAAACTCCATGCAATGACACGACTTAGCAATCAAAATGCACAACACAATCAAATTCCACATAATTTCGCATTCTTTGCCTCACAAAGCAACCCTAAAAAGCAATTCGAAAATTAATTGAAAAATCTAGGGTTTGCAGGACAAGCACATTAAATTATATTATGAATACTAACATTATAAACTGTTAAATTATAGAACAGTTTAATTAAGTATCCCTCTGCAATTGAACCTTCTGGATGACTTCGATTACACATATATGACTCAAGTGTCATAAGATACCTATAAACAAACAAATGCATACATGACTTTCATTATATAAACAAACAAATGAACTACAACCTTAATTGGAGTAGAATTGCACACCTTTCTATGAAGTACAATCCAGCGATATTGCACTGGACTAGCAATCTTGGCCTCCTCTGTTAGGTGAATAGGCAAGTGCTCCATTATATGAAAAGGATGGAGGAAAAATTCTCTCAAGATGACAAAGTGTAAGAGCAATTTGGGATTGAAGACGATCTAACCCATCTGGCTCTAGAGTTTTGGAGCACAATTGCCTGAAAAATTGCTTACTCAATCAATGTTCAACAACTTTTTTCGTTACAAATTTCTCACTGCTATTGGAAGTATTTGTTGCATCAATATAGTTGTCATGACTTTTCAGTCCAGATATGCTATGTTGTTTGAGGTTAACACAACGAGAAATATTGGATGCATACCCATCTGGAACTTTGATATTCTTCAGGAGTGTACAAAACAAACCTCTCTCTCTATTGTTCATAGCAAAACATGCAGGCGGCAAATAATACCTGTTCCCAACCCTTTTTTAGGATGTAATGCCTTTCGAATTCCCCTATCTTGCAAGTCTCGACGAGCATTTAAATTATCCTTTCCTTTCCCATCAACATTTAATATCGTCCACAATACATTATCACACACGTTCTTCTCAATGTGCATTACATCAAGATTGTGGCGAATCAAATTATGCTCCCAATATGGAAGCTCAAAGAAATACTCCTCTTCCCAATTATGATCCTCCTCGTTGTCCTCTTTTTCCTTTCCTTTCCTAGTTCTTTTTTGTCTGTTAGTTGGTTGATGCTTAGGCCCTAGCTGTCGTAACACATTAGCCCCCGATAACCGAGTTGGACATGGTTCAAATTCAGAAGTTCCATCAAAAGACGCACTATCTTTTCGAAATTTGTGACTCGCATTCAACCAGCGGCGATGCCCCATGTAACAAATTTTCCTTCCATTCTTCAAATACCGATGTCGAGTACGTATGTTACAACAAGGACAAGCAAAGCACTTTCGTGCTCCAGCCAGACAAATTTGCATATGGCAGGAAATCATTTATTGCCACAGTAAGACCGCGTGCAAGGAACATTTTGATTAGTTTCTGCATCGTACGTCTGAACACCATTTTCCCACAATTCAATCAGTTCATCCACTAACAAGCGCAAGTAGACATCAATGTTATTGCAGGTGAAGAAGGACCATCAATGAGCAATATCATCATCATATGAGGTTGTTTCATGCACAACCACGGTGGCAAATTATAAGGCATTACAATAACTGGCCAACTGCTGTGAGCAACATTCATTGCCTTGAATGGATTAAATCCATCCGTTGCTAAACCTAGTCTGACATTGCGAGGCTCACTCGCAAACTTGGGATACAAAGTATCAAAATTTTTCCAGACAAGAGAGTCAGCAGGATGTCTCATTTTGCCATCATCAATTCGGCCCTCTACATGCCATCTCAAATGAAGCAGTTTTGGATGACATGAACAATCTTTGAAGCCTTGGAATCAAAGGAAAGTATCTCACAATCTTCTGGGGAATTCTTTGTTGCTTCTTTTTATAATCATTCTTCTCACCCTCAAACTGTTTGTATCTAGGCGTCTGACACACTATACAATCATCCCTACTAGCTGTCTCCTTCCAATACAGTGAGCAATCTCTTGGGCATGCATGTACCTTGTATGATAATCAAGGCCCAATTCCCTAAGGAGTGCCCTCGTTGCATAGAACGACTTTGGGCAAAGTTTCACCTTTGGGAATGCATCCTTCAAAAGTTTAAGCAACATCGTGAAAGACTTGTCGCTCCATCCACTAAGGCACTTGATATGCAATAATCGAACAACAAATGACAGCGTTGAAAACTTGTGACACTCTGGATACAACTCTCTTTCGGCCTCCTTCAATAAACTGAAAAATCTTTCAGTTTTCTTATCCGGGCCTAGTTCGATATTAGAACTTCCTATCTCATTACTAGCAAGATGAACCAAGCTTGGTGGAGGAAGTCCGAACCCCTCATATATCATTTCATTGACTTCATCGCCATCATTCAAATCACTGACATTCTCATTCAATGGCACAGACGCCGGTAAATCTTCCCCGTGAAAAATCCATCTAGTGTAGCTTGGAAGAAACCCATTGACCATTAAATGTTCCCCCAAAAGGTCTTTCTTTACTAGTTTGACATTCCGACACCATTTACATGGACATGTGACTTCATTTGATAGAGGATTATTTTGGCATGCAAGTTTAACAAATTCCTTAACCCCTTCTATATATTCTGGATGCAACCTATGCTGATTTATCCAAGTTTTATCCATCTGACTTCGTCTTACACTACAAATGTCACTGCCAAATCAACAAGGTTCAAAATTATCATTTCATTTTAATTATTCTTAACCTCAATTAAGTACATTACAATGCATGCGACATGACACCATTCACCGCTAACTCTTCTCTAATAGGTTGGTTCATCCTACTTTCCCATTCAGGAATGCACAGTCTATATTGTAAAAAGTAGCTCATACCGCTCTATCCATCTCTAACGAAATTTCAGCAGCATCTCCCATGATTCTCCAAGTACACGACATAGACTAGGTGTACTGCTACACCTTGTCTAGTATGCACTCAGAGAACATGAGAAGCTACTACACGAAATCTCTACGAGATGGACTACATTTAAGCGGTAGAACTACTAATTACAACATAGACTTGTGCTCCTGAACTGTCCCAATTGGACAATCCAAGAAGAGCTTCATCAAAGATGACTAGGTATTTCTAATGAAGATTCTTGGACGGGTCTAAGGCTATTTATGTATGCATGGATAATTACTTGCTAAATTAACAACTGTCATGATTATTGCATCCCGGTAGTGCAACCTGAATCAAAACTATCAAGCATACTAGAAGCAAGTCTAGCATGAAGCATATTAATGAAGAAACTAAAAGTTTCTACAATGCTCTTGATAGATTATGATATAGAGATTCATAAAAAATGACTAGGTATCTCTATTTATCAAAAAAAAAAAAAAAAGACTAGGTATCTCTAATGAAGATTCTACAAGAACAACCAGATCCATCAACTGATCTAACATATGTACACATACCTTAGTTATTAATAGAGACATGTTAAAGTTACATAAATACCATAGAATATGTGCATCGCTACAAACTCGACTGTAATACATAACGTCATTGTTGCTACATTTCTACTTCTAGTAATCTCAATGCAAAAATTGTCAAGTCCAAGTACCACATTCTCCAACATATGAATTATGAAGCATCAGAAAAATGATCTTTACTTTTGGTTATATTCATATTACCAAGTCAGATCATGTTAGTCAACATTTCAAAATGCGACCAAGAAAGAGAATGGCCATATTATAAACAGTTGTTTCTGATCGTAAAGTAACAGTAACGAAAACCAAAAAAAGAAAGTATCCTGCTGTATACATGATCAAATCCTGGCTCCAGCTCACAAGTACACCAAACTGACCAGGTGATCTTCTGAAGTGTTTCACATCATCACATTGAAATACAAGAAGTAGAATTCCCACAAGCTTTATTTTCATAAGCAATTGCAAAGAAATGATGATCAGAAACTCAGAAAGTAGCACATGTACACACCTTTGACTCCTTGCAAAACAATGGATCAGAAAACCAAGTTTCATCAATATGTAAACCAGGAGTTAGCATCTTTCGGTTGCAAATGACCGCAACCATAGAAGATGTTAGAACCACTCTTTTGATAGATAGAACTTTTGTACATGATCTTAACACATTAACTGTTCCCTTCAATGCAGGATCAATTAGTTCTACCTGAAATATGAAGCAAAAACAAAACATAAGTCCCATTAGACTAATAAGTTGACAGTGAACAAATGATAATTCATCATGCATTACATATTAGAAATCTGTCGCATCTTACTTTATTATACATGACCTGTAATTGATCTCATGAACAACCCTGCCCCTAAGCGATTAGAAATGGAATCCTTGAAAATATTGGATGTTTTTTGTTTCTCTTGGAACGGACGCAGCAGAACCATTTCAAAATAATGGAGAGAGAGAGAGACAAGGGGACAAATTTTTCACACAAGGGAGCAACTACAGTTGACCCTTTAATAATTTATGTCTCTAAGAAAATTCGAAAAAACAAAAAACAAGATACCAAATTCTTATAAGATCAACTCTTATCAAGTATAAGCATTACATTGTTAATCACATGGCAATATCTTTCTTGCTTTCACTAGGGCTAAGGAGTTGTTTGACAACTCAATTCAACACTAAAAATTGAAAGTATTCAGTGAATTCATAAGAAAAGGACTGCTGCTGCCACTGTCACTTCACTCAAAACTCTATTATCGTCACTTTCTCAATAACCATCATCACCTCCACCTTACCATCACTACTGTTGCCACTGTCACTTCACTACCACCACTGCCGCCACCAATTCATTTATGATAAAAGGACTAGTTCGAAGATGTGAACCCCGAAATTCATAGCCAAGCCACTTAATCTAACTATCATTTGTATCAAACTTGTTACAAAATTTTTCTTTTTTTTTTTTTTTAAAGTAGTTTTGGGTTAAATTTGCATCATTAGCATTTTCATTTCCTTTTGGTCTAAGCTTAGGAAATTAAGCTCAAGCCTGATTTCAGGATTGGGCCACTACATTTTATGTTTATGTAGTTTTAGACTGGCCTGAATATGACTCTAGAAACCAAAAGATTAATTGATATGTCCAGCAGATTAATTTAGAAAATATATACAAACAAAGACCAGTGGTGCAGTGCAAAAACACCAGAGCCCTTAGAGTCAGCCAAGCTCATCATTTGAAATTGTACCAGAGAAAAATAGATTACATGCCCCCTTAATACATACTCTAGAATAATAAAAACTATAAGGAGTTATCTCAGCCATACATTTGGTTACTTTATATATATGAGAAATGTAGCAACAATATGACTTTAGGTTTATTTGTTGAACTGCAAAATTGGATTTCCAAAGTTAGTGATATATCAAAGTGATATTTAAGCTGGGTAAGATAATAACAATTGTGGTTCTGTGGTGAAAGAAAGTGATACTTGGAACTACTTTATTACAGAAATGTATCGTTTGAAGGTGCAGAATGAAAATTATTACATTCCCACTCTGTAAGAAAAACAGAAAACTACAGCATTCACTTAATACAAAGTCTTGCTCCATTAGGTTCCCAAGAAATGCAGAAGTTATACAGGAAAACAAAGCAGCAGTTGTAGAATTTCAATGGGTAACAACTAACATCATCATGGTCATTGCAATCAAGCACACATAACTCAGACAAAGAAGATAAAAGGAACTGCATAATTTAGCATGCCAGATAACAAATGTTCATAAGGTTGTAACATGATGGATGCAGACTTGCAACCATATCTGCAAAATGTACAATACATATATATATCTATGTTGCCAAGAGTTTGAATTATAAGATTATCAACAAGCAGATGATACAGAGGACCATTGGGAAGTGGCTCATCAAAGCCAAGACAAAGTTTTAGTGAAGCTTGAGGATCAAAGTTGCTATTGATGCATTCAACTAACATTCATTTAAATCATGCTAATATTGATTGGGATCTTATCTAGTGAGACAAGTAGAGCCAAGTTGTATCTGAATTGAGGTAAACACACACGAAATATAAGATGAGTCACACAGCAAAAGAAAACTTTTCAATAATCCAATTACTGTTCTCAGAAATGTTTTCATGCACAAATTTAAATGAGCTTATACTATGACTCTGAGTTGTTGTCACTATATCTTGCAAGCTATCAAGTTAAGAACTGGATGCTAATCACACACACACACACACACACACAAAAAGTACTTGTTTTACATTTTCTCTTACATTGCAGATAATTCTCCTTTTAAATGTGGAAAAAATAATATAAGGGATAAAAACAAATAACCACATCTTTTTTGAAATATTTCAAAATAGTTCTACTCAAGAGCATCATTTTTTTGAATAACAAAATTGGTTTTTATTCTGGATGCAACCTATGCAAGTTTAACATATGTAGTCTTCCTTTATGTTAATGTAGGCCTTTTCTCCCTCTATTAATAAAAATTAAAAATCAAACTGTTATTATTTCCATTGTGAGAAATGTAAACGAAAACAAATTTAAAGAGGATTGAGTAGATTAGAAAGAAACATTAATAGCTTGATGTTTGTGCGTGAGAGAGAGGTGAGATACATCCACCAAATCCAAAACAATGAACTCAAAACAATGAAAAATCAGAGATCTGAGTTCATACAAAACAAATGCATATATACTAAAAACTTACAGATCTGAGTTCTGCAACAAAAAAAAGAGACCGATTGAGCGAGATCCGGAGACCTTCAAATCTGCGACAGGTTCTAAAATCGACAGATCTGAAATCGATCGAGAGTGTTTGAAATCGAGCGAGAAAGATTGTTTGAAATTGAGCGAGAGTGAACGTTTCAAATCAGTGAGAGTGGGGGTTTTTGAGCTTCAAATCGAAAGGGTTTCTGAGCTTTGAAAGTGAGACTGAGAGGGAGACTGAGAGTGAGACTGAGGGAGAGACGTTTTGAAAGGGACGGAGTATTGAACGGTGTTAACAAGTTGACCCAAACGGTGCCGTTTTACTGAGATCAGATACAACGTTTTTAGAAACGTTGTATTTAAATAATCTATAATGGCGTTTTTCATAAACGCCATAAAAGAAGCGTTGCAATAGCCATCTTTTCCTGTAGTGATCACAATAAAATGACTAAACTATCCCCACCTAATGTAGAAAATTTATATTTTTACCCATGTAAATATAAAAAAAATATAAAGGATATAATTGTAATTTTATATGTAATTTTTTTAGACTTGTCAAATGACTCCTTGCTAAAAAAAATATATTACATTTGAAAATTAAGATTGCTTGAATCTTCAAGACCTTTTTGTGTAGAGATATTCTCATCGAAAAAGTAGTATGAAACTACTTTATTTACTGTGTTCAAAAAAAAAAAACTTTATTTATTATTACATGATTTATGACCCATGTTAATTATTATAAGTGTAATGTTAAAGATCTAAAAAATTTTACTAAAAATTTTATCAAATATCTTACATGAGTGTAAAATCTACATAATATGAATCCCATATGAGATATTTGGTAAAATTTTTAAAATGTATAATATTTTACTATTACAATAAAGTAAGATCCTGATTGACAGGATGAAATAAATATGGTGGGTGGCATAACCCACCATTCTTAAGTTACATTCAAGGGATCCACCATTGAAGTTGCACCACATTTGCATTTGAATTTGAATTTCCATTTGCATTTTTTCTTACAAACAAATACATGTATATATGACTTCACCATTTGAAGAGTGAGAGCTTGAAATGATAAAGCCCAATTCTATGACAAAGACAGACATGATTATAATCAAAAGGTGTATTGAGGTGCGATTTGGTAAATGTTTTTTCAGTAATTTAAAAAAAAAAAAAAAAGTTTTTCAGAAGTATTTTAAAAAGTCAATGTATTTATTTATTTATTTATTCTTTCTAAAGAGTCTCTCGAAAAGAAGGCTATTTGGATTGGCAATTTAATGCACAAATTTTATCGCATATAATATATTATATATATTCTTGTCCCAAGCAAGACCTCCCTTCTTCTACTATCAAAATAAATAAATAGCATTTTGTTAAGGATTTTCACTGGAACCATATTTATTTATTTATTTATTTATTTATGGGCTGGTGGATACAGAGAGGGTCCAATGACTACAATTGTGCGATAGCATTTAAAAAAACCAACAAAATTAGGCCTTGTTTGGGAAGTTGGTTATTTTAATTTTTGACTATTTTAGTAGATTAAAATTTTTATATTTGGGAAGATTGTTGGATTTTTTTTAGTTGGATGTGATATTTGTGAGAAAAAAAAAAATGAAATGATTATGGATTTGATGTGACATTTTGTCTTATTAGCAATTTTAGCCTATTTTGTTTTTTTTTTTGTGAATTTTAGCCTAAAATAGGCTAAAATAGCCCTTGCCAAACAAGGCCTTACTTTCAATTTTTTTCATATTTCATATTTACCAGATAAAAGCTAAGATGAGTGAGGTTTTATGTTCCAGTTTATAAAGAGGCGTTGACTTACGTTATAATCTAATTATTAATGTACTAACACTATTTTATGAAAAATATATATATTTTTATAAAGGAGTACTTTTTTATAAATCTCTTTTCACCTACTTATGTTTTATTTAATTCACATTATTTTTTCATATTCCAATAAGTCCTATGAGTGACATACTTACCAAAATACCCCTAATAATATTCACATTTACAGTATGAATGTTTCGTAATGTGAATATTCACACCGTCAATGTGAATGTTCATACCATCAATGTAAATATTAACATGTCAATATGAATGTTCACACTATCAATGTGAACATTCCATGTCAATGTGAATATTCACATTGTAAAATATGAATGTTCACATTACCAAATTGCTAACCGTTCAAAAAATATTTGTAAGGATAGAAATGCCCATAAAATAATTAGGATTTGATAGATCAAATATTTAAATAATAGGACTTATTTAAATACAAGAATCTATACTATATATATAACCAAACGTAGTTGTTAAGTTAAAAGGCTCCAAAATTTAAATCCTAAATTCTCATAATTTTGAAGAAAAATAAATATTACGTGGCACTTCCCTTCATATTCGTTTCCACTCTTCAAGCCTTCTCACTCTCTCTTCCTATATAAAATATAAAATAATAAAATATTGATCCATACTCTCTCTTCCTATATAAAATTCAGCCACAATAATATCTATCCCACTCTCAATCTCAATTTAAAAATGAAAAATAAAAAAAAAAAAAAAACCAAATGTAGTTGTTAAGTCAAAAGGCTCAAAAACTTGAATCCTAAATTCTCATAATTTTGAAGAAAAACAAATTACGTGGCACTTCTCTTCATATCCCTTTCCACTCTTCAAGCCTTCTCACTCTCTCTTCTATATAAATATAAAATAATAAAATATTAATCCATATCCATCACCCATAATATGTTTATCTCAAAATAATAAAATATTCATCCATATATATCAGCCACAATAATATCTATACTCTCAATCTCAATTTAAAAAGAAAAAAATAAAAAAACCATGACTCCTACAACTTCTACACACACGTTTCTTGTATTTAGTTTATTCCAGTCAAATTCAATTATTCTCTTATCTACCCATCTTTTATTTCTCAGAATAACTCATCTTCTCCATTGTTACATTTTGCAAGTTTGATGATATGAAAAAATCGTTACAAGATCAGTGTAATATTATTTCTTATTTTATATTTATTTTTTTAGTGTGTGTTACTTTGTGTGTATATATTTCTTTTCTCAATATTTTTCAATTCACCTACACATCTTTTCATCTTCTTTATTTTATGCTCCTAATATTATTTCTTACTTTATATGCATTTTTTCAGTGTTATTACTTTTGTGTGTATATATTTCTTTTTGCTAATATTTTTCAGTTTATCTACATATCTTTTCTTCTCCTCCATTATTACATTCAATCATTCTCTCATCTACCTATCTTTCCTCAAAATAACTCATCCTCTCCATTGTTATATTTTACAAGTTTGATGATCTGTGAAAATCATTACAAGGTCAGTGTAATATTATTTCTTACTTTATAGGCATTTTTTCAGTATTTGTTACTTTGTGTGCATATATTTTTTTCTAATATTTTTCAGTTCATCTACATATCTTTTCAGTTTCTCCATTTTAATGCTCTTAATATTATTTCTTACTTTATACGTATTTTTCCAGTGTCTATTACTTTTGTATGTATATATTTTTTTCTAATATTTTTCAATTCATGCGCATCTTTTCATTTTCTTCATCATTACATTTTGCATGATTTGGGCTTGCTTACTTTTTAATTTGTGATTTGCGTTTATTCTTCAATTTAATCAGATTCGAAATTCATCAAATTTTGAATTTAATATAATTTATTTTATTTTATTTCATGTCTATCACATCATCACACCCATTAATGGCTTTGTGTAAACTCTTGAAATCAAGAAAATCAGCTCTGCATAAAGTAAATCTCACATTTGCTCCTTCAAACTCTCTCAAATGAGAGTTCTTCTGATCATCTGCAACCAATATACACCCAATTAAGTACACACACACAACAATTTCAAAACCTTAAACACAATTTCTCAATTTTAAAATTTTGGCAAAAATAAAAAATATATTTAATTAAATATATTTTATCCTATTAAAACTTTATTAACAAAGTAAATTTATTTGCTACTATTCAATAAAATATATATGCCTTTATTTTGATATAACAAACAAAATTAAATTATCTTTTACTCATACATAATTACTCATAAATATCTTATCTTTTTAAAATTTTGATTATCAACAACCGAATTCCCACATTTCTCTCTTCTTTTTTTGAAGGATGTTTATTTTACTTTTATCTTTACTTTTCAAATTAGATTTGATATCTATCTTTTTACCTATGTATATATCTATACTATATATATAAACAAATATAGTGTGTTCTCTAAAATTTTCAAAGTCTCAATCCTCAATTCTTAATCAGAGTTAAAATTCTATTTCCTCCATGTCGCTCTCTCAAAGTTATATTTTTAATTTTTCATCATCCTTATTTTTCTCCAATAAAAAATTTTCTTTCTCTTAATATTGTTTTTATTTTAAATTTTATACTTTATCTAAGACTCCTTATCTCTTTTTATTATTTTTATTTTGCTTAATCTTCTCCAGTATCATTTATCTTTATTTCTTATTTCTTCCTTTTTAATTTTTTTTTATCCCCAATCCTATCATTATTTCCAACTTTATTTTTATTTTATTTCATATGATCCCTTTTTTTAATTTATTTTAATCTTTAATCTAATAATTATCTTCAATTTATTTCTATCTGATAATGATCTCCAATTTCATTTCTATCTTATTTTTCAAATGCTTCACACTTCAGTTATATATTCTCACATACCATCGAGTTTTTTTAGTGTTTGTATATTGGGTATAAAGTTTTGTTCAAACTCTGCATTTAAGATTCGAGTTGCATTCAATCATCAACAATGTCACAATTGGTTAGGCAATATTCATTTTTAAATTTTTACATTATTTGTAATAGTACCCATTTTTACATTATTTGTTTTTAAAGCTATAATAATGTCCAATAGAAATATAGTTCATGTTGCTAAATGACCTACTTGGACTAAGATAGTTTTATAATCAATGTTTCAAATGACAAATTTATGGAAAAAATGAATGTATGAACTTAGGTATTAGATAGTTATCATATTCAAAATATTTGTTAGTTATAACTCCCTATTATATTTTAAATTTATAAGAATTTTTTATTTTATAATAAAAAATGAGTATAATAAATTATTTAAATTATACATTTCCGTGCATAGCACGGGTTGCCACTAGTATCTTATATACTAATTGGAATACAAACACTTAAAAAAAGATTTTCCAATAAATCTCCCTCACTTGAATCATCGTAATTTATATTTATTTGTTACAATTGATGCCCATTCATTGGGCTACTTGGGCTCATCTTAAATTTAAAATGACTTTGGGCTTGGGCCTATAAGTTCAAAATCCTATTATGTAAACCTGGTTCATTTGATAGTATAATTAAATATTTTGAGCAAGATAGGGCACTGGCCCTCGTTGAATCTGCTTGGCTAAATCATGATTTGTTAAAGCCTCAGATCAGGGGTTCGAGGTCTGGTAGACAGAGGAGGAGAGAGAGAGTGAAGAGAAAATGTGAGGTATTCTAAAATACCTCTTTTTTTAATGTTTGGTTTATCAAATATTTTGTTTTTATTTATTTTACCCAAAAATATTCATAATGACCCTTTACATTACATTACATTAAAATTAGCATATTATCTGTGAATAATATATTATTCATTAAAAATATAATAATTATATTTATTTTTTTTACATTTTGTCTCTCATAAATAAAATTTTGTATATGAGTTTAAGGATTTTATTTCATATGTTCCTTTACTATAAGATATATTATAGATATATTAAAATTGTTGTATTAACAATTAATAATTAAAATTATGCTTTGTTATAAATTAAAAAATGACATAATTCAAATACTTCATTATTTCAGAATAAAAATATATAAATTTCAAAAAAATTATCATATTGGTTTTTGAAATGGAAATAATAGAAGAAATTTTAAAAGGAATTTTTATTGATAAATCCCATTTAGAAGTGTTCTAACTCAAGAAGTCCATGAAGGAATTTTTAATCCACTTAGTCCCACGTATTTATACTTTTATTCCATAAAGTCATTTTTCTTGATTTTTACTATTTTTTTAGACTCTTATATCCTTATATTTAATATTGATATTTAATGTTGGGGGAGGAGAGAGAAGGGAAATGATCAAGGCATAAGAAATTTCATACACAAATTAACTAACATTGATATTATTATACAATGTGAATATATTTTTAATTGACAACATTAAAAATAATATGAACATTCTCTCTCATCTGATATGAACATTCACAACATCTTTTCGAAAAATTCTTTCTCATCTAATGTAGTGATGTGAACGTTCACAACATGTGAACCTTCTTATTTTTAATTGACAACACATTAAAAATAACGTCCATTATATTTTTAATTGACAACACATTTTTATTCACAACATATAGTGATGTGAACGTTCACATTCGTATGTTTTAATATAAATATTCATATCATGTAATTGACAACACAATGACAAAATTTTATTTCAAATTAATGTGAATATTTATTTTTATTACATGATGTGAATATTCACATCATGTAATTAACAATATAATGACAAAAATTCATTTCAAATTAATATGAATATAATGACAGTCAACATCCTGATGTATGGGAACTACCAAAACATAATGACAATCAACATTAATAAGGAGGATGAGGGATTGAGGGTGTTTTGGTATTCTTACCTCAAATAGGATCTAATGGAATAGTCAAAAAGAAAATGGGTTGAATGGAATAAAATTATTAGAAAGAAAATTTATCAAAAAAGCTCCCATTTTAAAAACTTAATGAATAAAATAGAATCATCGTAGCATGTTAAACCGCTAAAATCACTGTTAAACCAGTAAATCAATCAAACCAAAAATAGTTTAGCTTAATCAGTTAAGTCAAAAGACCAACCAACTTACACGAAAATTAATTAATTAAAACTTTAAAATTTTATTTTATTAAAATTAAAACTGTCACTAAATATGCAAAGCAATCTATTAATTTAAATTTAAAATTGATACAATATAAATTTAAAATTATAATAATGTATCCCATGATCTATAAGTTTTAAATAAAAATTTAAAATTATCATAATTATCTCATAATTTTTGTATTAAGGAGCTGTAAAAGTAACATTGAGATTATCAATGTATCTATACATTTTACAAAAGAATACTTTTAAGGAGGGATATTATGAGTGTCAAAATCTCATACAAAATTATTTTTAAAATTAAAGCCTCTATGTGGGATTGTAAGACAAAAATTAAATGGAAGCTAACCAATGAGAATTTTCTTAATTATTTAAGATTAAGAAAATTAAAAAAATTAGTATGACATATTGATCATAAGGCTTTTCACTAAAAATCTCTTTTTGCTTATATAAATGAAAGTATAAGATTCACTTTATGTAAGTGAAACAATTCACTTTTTTTTCCCCGAATGTGGGATTGTAAAATAAAAGGTAAATGAAATTTATATATTTCACAAAAGAATACTTTTAAAGAGAGATATTATGAGGGTTTTAAAATTTCATACAAAATTATTTTTAAAATCAAAACTTCTATATGAGATTGTAAAATAAAAATTAAATGGAACTTAGCTAATGGTGATTTTCTTAATTGTAAAAGATTAAGAAAATAAAAAAAAAAAAAATAGTATGAGATATTGATTATAAGGCTTCTCACAAAAAATCTCCTTTTACTTATATAAATGGGAGTATAAGATTCACTTTATATAAATGAAACAATTCACATTTTCTTTCATTTCTCAATGTGGAATTGTAAAATAAAAGGTAAATGGAAGTTAGTCAATGGAAATTTTCTTAATTGTTTAAGATTAAGAAAATTCAATAATTTTAGAATGAAGGTTTGGATATATCTATATATTTTACAAAAAATACTTTTAAGGAAAGATATTATCAAAGTTTCAAAATCTCATACAAAATTATTTTTAAAATCAAAACCTTTATGTGAGATTGTAAAATAAAAGTTAAATTGAAACTAACCAATGAAAATTTTCTTAATTGTTCAAGATTAAGAAAATCAAACAAATTAGTATGAGATATTGATCATAAGGTTTCTCACTAAAAATCTCATTTTGCTTATATAAACGGGAGTATAAAATTCACTTTATGTAAGTGAAATAATTCATTTTTTTTTTCTTCTCCCAGTGTGAGATTGTAAAATAAAAGGTTAATGAAATTTATATATTTTACAAAAGAATACTTTTAAGGAGAGATATTATGAGAGTTTCAAAATCTCATATAAAATTATTTTTAAAATCAAAACATCTATGCGGAATTGTAAAATAAAAGTTAAATAGAAGCCAGCCAATGGAAATTTTCTTAATTGTTTAAGATTAAGAAAAACAAAAATAAAATAAAATAAAAAAATTCTTATGAGATATTGATCATAAGATTTCTCATTAAAAATCTCTTTTTACTTATATAAATGAGAGTATAAGATTCATTTTATGTAAGTGAAACAATTCACTTCTTTTTTTTTCTTTTTCCGATGTGGGATTGTAAAATAAAAGATAAATGGATCTGTATATTTTACAAAAGAATACTTTTAAAGAGAGATATTATGAGAGTTTTAAAATCTCATACAAAATTATTTTTAAAATTGAAACTTGTATGTGGGATTGTAATATAAAAGCTAAATGGAAGTTAACCAATGGAATTTTCTTAATTGTTTAAGATTAAGAAAATCAAAAAAACAGTATGAGATATTGATCATAAGGTTTCTCACTAAAAATCTCATTTTACTTATGTAAATGGGAGTATAAGATTAACTTTATATAAGTGAAACAATTTACTTTTTTTTTTTTTTTTACCGATGTGAGATTGTAAAATAAAAGGTAAATGGAATCTATATATTTTACAAAAGAATACTTTTAAGGAGAGATACTATGAGAGTTTCAAAATCTCATACAAAATTATTTTTAAAATCAAAACCTCTATGCCGGATTGTAAAATAAAAGTTAAATAGAAGCTAGCCAATGGAAACTTTTTTAATTGTTTAAGATTAAGAAAATCAAAAATAAAGTAAAAAAATTGTTATGAGATATTGATCATAAGATTTCTCATTAAAAATCTCTTTTTACTTATATAAATGAGAGTATAAGATTCACTTTATGTAAGTGAAACAATTCACTTTTTTTTTCTTTTCCTGATGTGGGATTATAAAATAAAAGATAAATAGAATCTATATATTTTACAAAAGAATACTTGTAAAGAGAGATATTATGAGAGTTTTAAAATTTCATACAAAATTATTTTTTGAAATCGAAACTTGTATGTGGGATTGTAATATAAAAGCTAAATGAAAGTTAGCCAATGGGATTTTCTTAATTGTTTAAGATTAAGAAAATGAAAAAAACAGTATGAGATATTGATCATAAGGTTTCTCACTTAAAAATCTCATTTTACTTATGTAAATGGGAGTATAAGATTAATTTTATATAAGTGAAACAATTTACTTTTTCTTTTTTTTACCGATGTGAGATTGTAAAATAAAAGGTAAATGGAATTTATATATTTTATAAAAGAATACTTTTAAGGACAGATACTATGAGAGTTTCAAAATCTCATACAAAATTATTTTTAAAATCAAAACCTCTTTGTGGGATTGTAAAACAAAAGTTAAATGGAAGTTAGCCAGTAAGGATTTTCTTAATTGTTTAAGATTAAGAAAATCAAAAAAATTAATATGAGATATTGATCATAATGTTTCTCACTAAAAATCTCATTTTGCTTATATTAATGAGAGTATAAGATTAATTTTATGTAGATGAAACAATTCACTTTTTTTTTTTTTTTCGATATGAGATTGTAAATAAAAGTTAGCCAATAAGAATTTTCTTAATTATTTAAAATTAAAAAAAATTCAATAATTTTAGAGTGATGGTTTGAAACTCTTAGAAGGCTTCTTCCAAAAAACTCTTTTTTTTTCTTATATAATATATATATATATATATAGATGGCAATCACTATTTTTGAAGCAGATTAATTTGGCTTTGCAGCTTTGAGGCTCCACAAGATAAATGTCAGGATCATCACCAAATATCTAGGTCCAAATTAGAAATCTAGGTCCAAATTAGAAGACGCAATTCAAGCCGCTGATTTGGCAGACGATCAGATGGCCGTTCAAGTTTTAACGGTTCAATCACAAAATCATTCTTTTAACCTCTTGTGAAATTACCAAAAAAAAAAAAAAAAAAGTTATCTATGCATAGAATAGTTAAAACATTTGTGTGTGCCAAATCCCACACTATAGATGAAAGTGGATCGGAGTTCTATATATGAAATGGACTATCTAAGAAGTGGGGACTTGTAACATAGAATACCGTCAGAGCTGTCCAGCCGGGATTGGCCAAAAAATCCCTTCGACATGGGAATGTGTGGTTAGAGAAAATAAAAGACTCTCTCTAAGTGTAGAGAGAGCAAAATAAAGAGTGTTTGAGTTGAAATGGATTGAGTTCAACTAAGTTAGTTCAAGTTGGATTAAGTTACCTTCAATGTGAAGAGAGTGATGCTTATATAGAAGACTTTACTTGTTGACCAAGATGATTTCATGGAGTTTTGGTTGCCTCAAGGCTTCCCTTAACATTGCTCAAGGTTGGAGACCACAAGGTAGTTGACCATGGATACATGTGCTCATCATAATCATGCATATAACAGATCAAATTTCCTTTGCTAACTGTTTCTGTCATTGTTGGAAAACAATATGGTTTTATAGGCTTAAATTGGGCTAACTTTGAGCCCAAATTTGGATGGGGCCTACACGTCTTTTAAGATGGGTCTAAAGAGGTGACGTGTTCCTTGCCGCGTGGCAAGTCACACGATGAAGACGGTTCGTCAAAACCATTTATGAGTGAATGGGAAGTTAACGTCGTTTCGTCATTTTCGGGTTCGTGGAATGGACAATTAAAGAATAAAATGTGGGTTTCCTTGTAAGGCTTGTCCCACATTGAAACTTTAAATGAGCTTATACGGGTATATAAGCTCTAGGGGGGAATACTTGGGTTGGGCCCCAAGAAGCACCCCAAGTTTATAGAAGGGAGAAGTTATGGACAAAGTGAACCTTGGCTCAAACCACTACATATATGCGCCGTCGCCGCTGCCGTGCCAGGTGCGGGTGCGAGTGTGGGTCGGGTCAGTTCTAACATTAATTTTTGGGACAAAATTTATTTGAATTTTTTCAAATTTTCACAGGAAAAAAATTATTTGAATTTCAAAACGAAATTAATTTAATTTTTGCGCCAAATTTTTTTGTCCAAACAAGCCTCCTCCTGTCCAATTTCCAACCGTTTAAACTGCTCTAAACCGCCCAGCAGTTCGGACAAATTTAAACCTGTGTCAACAAATTCAAATTCAAAACCATACCTGTTCAGTTTGAAGATTGCATCTGTTCAGGTTGTTTTGCACCTATTCGGCCCTTTTGAATGGTCACCTATCTGCCTATAAACACCAGGCCTTTTCCAGCAGATTTCTACATCCTAAAAAAATCTAAAATTCTCTTGGTTCCCTCTCGATTTTGCTCCTTTGCATAAATTCTCTTCATACTAGTTTTTAGGAAAAATTAAGAGAGTATAGAACACAGGTTTTGTTCGCCGTACAAATTGTTTGGAGTACTACTGCAATTTGTGTAGATCATTGTATTCTGGGAGATAGACGCTTTTTATCCATAAGCACCAAAGCGGGGCGAAACAGAGTATCACACACTTGACTTGATCTATTTTGTATTTTTGATTTTAGTAAATAAATTCAGTAAGTGATTTATTTTATTTGTTTGATTTGGCTTCAACTTACTTATTTTACATAGAAGATTGTTCCAACAATTTTAAGACAGATTTGAATTATTCTGCTTATACATAATTTTTCGTTTGTTTCATTTTCTCTTTCTTCTTCTTACAGAAATTATTTTCTGTGGTTTTACAAAATATATTTTGGTTGGAAAAACAAATAATAGTAATATACTGTTTGACAAATAGTAATAATAGATTGTTTATTCTGTGACACCCTGAATGTTTAATTAAATATCACATAAATAATTATAATTATGGTTATATGTGATATATATTATAAAAACAATAAATAAATAACTAATAAATAATAGTATAGAAGTATTTGAAGAATTGAACCAACGTGACACCAAAAGTTAAATAAAAATAATAATAATAATAATAATAATAATAATAATAATAATAATAATAATAATAATAATAAATAATAATAAATAATAATAATAAGATAGTTATCCAAACAAATCTGTGAGTTAATTAAGAGGGAATGTGGCATTTGTGAGTGAAGATACCTGTACAAAATATAGATAATTTTAGATTAGTCATCACGATGAAGATACTCACCAGATGGTGAGTCATCACAAGCACAGGCCTCGTGTATATAAGGCAAGCGAGCAGCAAAGTTGAAGGTACCAAAAAGAAGGAAAATTAGGAGAAGTACTGCATAGAAGGGAGTCTCGAAAAGATGGAAAAGTAGGAAGGAATAGTAAGACTCAATCTTAAGGTGAGTTATATTATACTTTGAGTCACTAAAATATATTTTACGTATGTTTTGAACTACCATGATTTATTTTATACAAGTTATGTTTTATAACTTATGTTTATATTTCAATTAAGTTAATTATTTTTTGAACTCTCTATTTACTTAAATTGAAACCCATGGATATATTTGTTTAAATTTTTGAAATTATTTGACAATGATTTTGTAAATAATTATTTTCTGTAAGTACCACACCACGGGAGTCCATCTCTTAGGGGACTTAAATAACTATTGGCCTCTGTTTGGCCACTTTGTGGTCCTCTATTTGTCATGGATCCATTGACTTCTGTTCTAACTGTCACTCCAGTGAACTCTGTTCTGTTCTGTTTTGTACCGTAGTTATGGTTATTTATTTACGTAATTTCTGTATTTCAGTTTCTGCCATGTAAATAATTTGTTTATTCAAATTACATTATGTAAATGTTTTAGCTTAATTAACTATCCATTGTTATTTTGTGTTCCACATACTTTTGGCATAATATTTCTCGAACCCACCCGTGTCCTTAGCCTTGCCCCAGGATATGATCGCCCGCACTACATCGTTGGCCCTTTGCCCCAAATTTTGTGCAAGAAGGGGAAATGTATACCCCGAGGACTACATTTTTACCACTGTCCTTAACCCATTGAAATTATTAATATTCAAAATGTTGATTTTAGTAATGACATGTCATACATTGAGCAACCAGGATAGATAGTTGATTGAGCATTTTGGGGCTACATATAGTTCGTTCCTGTTTACACCGTCCAGACAGCGTGGATGTGTTTTGGTGTGGTATAGTTAGGATAAGAGTTTGAACTTTTTATGCAATACTACTTTCCGTGGTTGTTTGACCCATTTGACCCACCACTCTAGATTTGGTACAAGGAAACTTTTTGTAAGCTAACCATGATGAGTTCTGATCCCTCTTTTGTTTTTGTATCACATGGATGAGACACTAACACAATTTTTTATTTTTGGAACAAAGATGTAATATTATATTTGCAAAAATAGTAAAGTTGGTATTTTAGATATGCAATATATATGCTGCATTATGAATGTAATATCTTGTTTATTACTTTGTAGAATGGCCAGTAATAGAAATGGAAGTGACTCATCCGTTAGTGGCACTGATTCAATGGAAAGAATCATGGAAAGACCGGTTACTAGCTTTTTGCAAGCCTTGCAGACCAACATCAACAATGGGATGCCAAAACGGCGAGAAGAGCCAATTACCATAAAACAGTTTCAAGATCTGAAACCCACCACATTTACCGGCGATCCAGACCCAATGGTAGCGGACGTTTGGGTTAAAGACATAGAAAAGATTTTTCGCGTTTTACCCTACACCGAAAGACAGAAGGTAACTTTTACCACTTTCACTTTCAAAGACAATCCGCAGGAATGGTGGCTTCTCACCCTAGAGAAAGAAGAAATTGTGACTTGGGCAAGATTCTTGGAAGTATTTTATGCAAAATACTTCCAAGATTCGTTGCGGGAACAAAAGGCGTCGGAATTCATACATCTAAAGCAAGGAACCATGACGGTGGCCGAATACGAAAGCAAGTTCACACAACTCGCTCGGTTTGTGACATATGTCATTCCTACCGAAGCTCGAAAAGTAAGAAAATTTGAAGCAAGATTGAATGCTGAAATCAAAGATAGGCTTGAGGTTTTGAAACTGCCAACCTATGCGGAAGTGGTAGACCGAGTGTACATTGCAGAAAAAGGGATTAAAGCCTCGCGTTCGGGGGAACCAAGCCAAAAGAAGTGATTTTGGAAAAGAGACAATAGAAGATCTGGTGTTGCGCCTCCTAAGAGGGTAAATACGGATGCAACCCGTTTAGGCAATCAAGGTCCTATTGACCCCCGAGGTGGCATTATTCCAACTTGTCCTACTTGTGGAAGGGCTTATTAGGGACGATGCCATCGAGACACAGGAGCATGCTTTAAATGTGGTCAAGTTGGCCACTTGCTGAAGGATTGTCCAAAGCTTACCAATCCTACAGCCGGTCCTTCTGAACCAGTCAAAAAACCCGCAGGACCTGGAGGAGTGAGGAAGGACCAAAAACACCAAAGAAGGGCTTTTGCCTTGGTACCTGAAAAATCGAAAGTTACCGAAAATGTTGTGTCAGGTACACTGTAGACGCGCCCGCGGGGGACCTCGGCTACAGTTCGGACTCCCTTTGTGTCGCGGTTCTAAATCTGAACCAAAGAGTCCAAATCCGGCAACTCGTTTTGAAGAAAAACAGATTTTTGAAAAAGTAGTGCCAAACATGGACTGCTTTGCCAGATTACAGAGTCGCCACCTAAATATTTTAAAATGGGAAATTTAGGAAACCCTGACTCGGTGCCGAAGGCCACATGTCCGTCATCACCAAAGTGGTCTTGGCTCGGGAGCTTGGGTACGATCGGGGAAGGTCAGCTATGAGCACCCCCTTTCGCCCGGTCCGAAGACCGGCCTCTACTAACCGTGATATCCGATTTTGAAAACTTATGCTCTTATTCCGGTTATTAGCCTAGAATTACTATATTATGCGCACAGCAAACGAGTATAGACCAAATCGCCTAAGTTGGAACAAAACACCACATGTTTGTTTTGAAAATGATTTGCTACTCACAAGTAGGCTAAAATGCAGGTTTTGCCACTCTCAAGCGGGCTTTTAGAAAAGACGGTTTTGCCACTATCTAGTGGGCTTTAAAACTCACAGTTTTAATGTGTTGTCCCAATTTAGGTAATTCAACCTCCATCCACAGGCATTCATGCAGTTATATCACATAAGCACTTAGCCTCATGGTAGTCATGCTATTATGGCAACATATACACGCATGCGATATGCTAAAGCATAAAAGCTCACCTAGTACTCCAAGCCAAAACAGAAGCTTATTAGAAATCCATGCATGGACCTAAGCATACTGAAATGTTAATGCAACACATGCAAAGATGTAATCTAAGGCAGGCTCGGCTATCCTAAACATGGCATATGGAATGCTACAAATAACACGTACTCAATTTGGAATTGAAAGTACGATGCAGTTTGTATGATGTGCCGAGCCCGATGCATGTAAACAAATGAATGAATGCAAACATGCTTTCATACTGTTATGCTAATTTAAATATGCCCTAATCTACCATCATAAGCAGGTAAATAAAAGGGAAGAAAGAAGTGGGGATTGGAAGACATACACCCTCACACACACTTATTACAAACATGCCCTCACACGGAGGGACCAAAAGAATAATATACAGTCCAAAAATAAATGAATAAATATTACAAAACTCTAATTATCAAATTAAATTAAACAAATGAAATAAATGGAGCCTCAGCCCTGCCTCAGAATGCGCGAATGATGTATGCTCGTCGCGACTTGCCCGGAAAACCCGTGTCATGGCATTGCTGCTTCTGTTTTTACTGCCCTGCCTCCCCAAAAATTCCCAAAGCTCTGAAATACCTCCCAAGTGGTCTGAGATGCTTCACCGGCTGGGGGAGAGCTCACCGGCTGCTGAAATTGACCACCGGCTGCATGTGGTGGTTATCGGCACAAATAAAGTGCCGATCGGCACATTAAACTGCCGGCCGGCAGAAAGTCCCTGCAGCAGACAGATTGACAGCAGCAGCAAGACAGCAATGCAAGGCATGGGTTTTGGGGTACATGTAAGCATGGTCATTGCCTCCTATCATGCTTGGGGACTCAAGGAGGTAAGACTCTTGGTTCTAGGGCCACCAATTGTGCATTTGATGCATGATAGCCTAAGGAATCAAGGTTGCTCTTTTGATATGAAAATGCATGCAACACAAACAAATGAAGACTAAGTCCCTATCATATGGAGATCAAGGGCCTTAGGGACTTGAGGATGGAGACAAGTTTCACCACTCAAGTGTGAACTCCTCTCAATCTTCATGCTTGGTTTGACAACCCCAAACCAAACCATGGAATGCAACTCATGCAACATGGCTCAAATGCAATGCAACCTATCATGTTAGGCATGCAAAGAGCTAAAGTATGCAAGGTACAAATGTCATGTAACATGGACCAATTAAGCATGGAACTAGCATGTATACTAGGTTTCATCAATCAAACATGCAACAACCATGATGTGAGCATGCAAAGGTGGACTAAGCTCAATGAGGCAGCCCTCAAAACTCCCTAAATCAGTGGCAAAATATGCCTCAAAACATGAACAAAATGCTACACAAGCATGCAAGCTATAAGGCTCAAGGCTAAGGCACAAAGTGAGACATTGAATCACCACTTAACAAGACCAAACATGGCACATGTGAGGCAACCAAAACAGGTTTTTAGCATACAAAATAGCACCCAAACCCCCTTCATGGCATCCCCGAAAATGCACTAAACATGTAAGCATGCAAAGGCCTACTTCAAAGCATACAAGAGCACACCCTTAAAGTATGAACTAAGCCACATATGCCAACATACAAACATGACTAATGGACTGGAATAGGGTCTAATATGATGCCAAATCATGGGATAAAGTCAAGTTAAGCATGCTATAACTCCATACAAGCAAGGCCTACAAGTCAACAAACAAGGCAACCATGCTAAGCATGCCAAACATGGCCAAAACAGTGGCTCACAGCCCTTATGCATGACAAGATGATACTCATATTTTCATAAAATCAAGCTAAAACATGCGAGAAATATGGCTTGGACATATGGCATGCTTTTAGGCATAAAAGAGCATTTCAAAGGAAGTATGAGAAGCATGTTAGAGGCTATAATTCCAACCAAAAACAGAGATCAAACATGACCTAAAACAGCCCAAAAAGTCCTGAAATGAAGCCAAATGCAAACATGCACACATGCTATGCTATGAGCCCAAAACAAAGGCAAACAAAGAGCTAAGGGGAGAGGGGTGTCCCTCCCCTATTTGAGGCTCGAAAATATCATCCTCACCACTGAAAATCCACTGATTTTCAGTGGTGAGAAGATCAAAGAACACCAAAACAAGAAGGCCTAAGAAAAAGGCACCAAAGATGGCCAAACAAGGCTTAAAGTGATGAGGCTTAACTCAAACCATAAAATGACCTTAATGAAGGTTCAAGAACAAGTAAAAACAAGACTTTTTTATCTTAAACACAAACTCAAAAACACAAAGTAAGGAGGGTAGAAAGAGGTTGCAAGAATGGGGAATCTAAAGCAACAAGCTTACCCTTGAAGAACACTTGAAGAACAAAGGTTCCAGCCACCCTCTAGTGATCAAAACCAGCCCAAAACTTCAACAAACAACCTTCCAAGCCTCCTAATCTCGAGCTAGGGTGTAATGGTGTGTGTTTTAGTGCAAAAGTAAGGTAAATCACACTATTTGGTCCCAAAACACACACACACAAGGAGGGAGAAGGGAGATATAGATATATATGGATGTATATCAGAGAATATATGCCTAAGCTCTGGTTTTTGACCTAAAGTTGCTAACCCTAAACAATGGAGATGAATGCAAGTATATATAGGCCAAAAACTAAGCCAAAACTTAATGACTAAGTAAGGCCAAAGGGTTCAAGGGGTGCAAAGGGTTCCTAGCTTCTAAGGGAAGCCAAGACAGCTGGCCAAGCTTCTCCAAGAAGCTTGGCCAAGGGTTCAAGCTTCTAGAAGCTTCAAGGGGGTTCAAAAGGGCAAAGGGTGCAATGTTATGCACGGGGAGGAGTGATGGTGTAATCCAGCTGGCACAGCTGTCATGCACCATCCTCAGAGGGGTTCAGAAGGGTCACCGGCCGGCCAAAACAGTCACCGGCACAAAAAAGTGCCGGCCGGCATCATACAGTGCCGATCGGCCAAGGATCTGGATAAAAGAGTGCCGATGGCTACTAGGGAGAGCCGGTGGAGGTGTGAGGCAGCCGGTGGGTTCTAGGGATGGCTAACAGGCCTTCCCCTACCCTCAAATGCAAACACACACAAGCCTTGGTGGAAAACCAAGCACAGAACAAACCGGTTAAGAGATCCTGAGGCACGGCGCGCAGTCGGGACCTCCGGGAACTCAAAACGAACACAAACATGGATAATCACCGGGTGTTCAAGCGGTGATGTCCAAGTCTTGAGGACGGTCAAAAATGGGGTGTCTACAGTTGCCCCTCTTTGACAGAACTCGAAAGTCATAAGAATGACGGGAGTGAATGTCAAAGCCCAGAGACGACCCATTTTTGACAAGGCCGAAGACTTGGACAGACATACAAAGCGCAAATGGTTGAACTCGCAAGCTGCCTACGTATCCCTTAGGGAATCAAACCAGCGTAGTTCATGCAGGAGGCACACATGCCAAAGATAAGATATGCGCCCGTAGGCGGGGGCAAAATGCAACTGATGATGCAAGAAGCCGAGCATAACTTATGATCATGCAAAGAAAGCTGTAATGAAGCAATACATGCGACAGTTATAAGCTAACATGCAACAGTCTACACTACAATGCAGAAAGGATGTAAGAAAATTATGGAATTCTCAATACGTCTCACTCGGGGGGATAATACCTGTGCGGCTCGTCCGGTTTCACCGGCCTCAAATGAGCCGTACATACAATATCGTGCCTGAAAAGAAAGCAAACTTAACAGGTATGACATTGTTAGCAACATTCATAACAGTGCAATCGAAAGTGCGTGACAACGCATGCAGTGTGTATAGAAAATTGTAATTGAACACACATAGTAAAGCAGAGCACGCATACAATGCAATGTGTGTAATAAGGTTGTAATTGAACACATGTAAGTAAAGCAAAGCACGCATACCATGCAATGTGTATAGGAGGTAATTGAACACATGTCAGTAAAGCAAAGCACGCATACAATGCAATGTGTATAGGAGGTGATTGAACACATGTCAGTAAAGCAAAGCACGCATACAGTGCAATGTGTATATAAGGTAATTGAACACATGTCAGTAAAGCAATGCACGCATACAATGCAATGTGTATATAAGGTAATTGAACACATGTCAGTAAAGCAAAGCACGTATACAATGCAATGTGTATAGGAGGTAATTGAACACATGTCAGTAAAGCAAAGCACGCATACAATGCAATGTGTATATAAGGTAATTGAACACATGTCAGTAAAGCAATGCACGCATACAATGCAATGTGTATATAAGGTAATTGAACACATGTCAGTAAAGCAAAGCACGCATACAATGCAATGTGTATATAAGGTAATTGAACACATGTCAGTAAAGCAATGCACGCATACAATGCAATGTGTATATAAGGTAATTGAACACATGTCAGTAAAGCAATGCACGCATACAATGCAATGTGTATATAAGGTAATTGAACACATGTCAGTAAAGCAAAGCACGCATACAATGCAATGTGTATATAAGTAATTGAACACATGTCAGTAAAGCAATGCACGCATACAATGCAATGTGTATATAGGTAATTGAACACATGTCAGTAAAGCAATGCACGCATACAATGCAATGTGTATATAAGGTAATTGAACACATGTCAGTAAAGCAATGCACGCATACAATGCAATGTGTATATAGGTAATTGAACACATGTCAGTAAAGCAATGCACGCATACAAGTGTGTGTATATATAGGTAATTGAACACATGTCAGTAAAGCAATGCACGCATACAATGCAATGTGTATATAAGGTAATTGAACACATGTCAGTAAAGCAATGCACGCATACAATGCAATGTGTATAAGACAAAACATGATGTTGAAATGCAACATACTGCAACACAGTATAATTGAAACATTTCTTTTGAAATTCACAAAATAAAAGGATACGAGAAGGGACATCCTTCGCATGTTCCGAGCATCGCTCACAAAAGTAATGGCTTGAAGTCAACTTGAAGATTCATTTGCATTCTGACGGTGCATCTTCTTGTATTGTCTTGAATAATGAAGGTGCCAAACCTCCTAATTGACCCAAACAAGGGCGCAAAAGGTACGATGACCGAAAGGGGGAGTTACCGGTGTCAAACCCAGCACTTTGCTACCCTGCTATTCTTCTGCTTTATTTTCCTTTTTACTAGGAGTTTAAGCACATTGCACTGCTTAGGCAGGTTTTATTTCTCAAAAGCGCGTGTTTTTACAAAACATATGATGGAAATGAAACGACTGTTTGTTCAAAAAGTGTTATATTTGCACGTTCTATGCATCGCATCGCAAGGCATCACAATGTGACTGAAATTGAACCAGTGTTTTTGAAAATCAAAGCATCGCATCGTAATAATCAGGTAGTAAACCAATTACAACTCGATAAGCAAAAATAGGGTGACTCAGCAAACTAGCCAAATGCGAGTACACCTTGACAAAATTACAAAGACTCAACGAGAGTGAGATACAACTCGATAAGCAAATATGCAACAACTCGATAAGCAAATGGGCGCGCCCTCGTAAGAATTGATCACTGGAGGGCGTCGAAAGTATGGGACTTCCCAAATTCTTAGCATAAACAGCTCAGAGGAAGGGGAGACTCACCGGCCAAGCAAAATCCACCGGCGGAATATCCATCGGCCGAGATGGTGCTCCATCGGCCAAAAAGATGGCCGGTCGGCACTATAAGTGGCCGGTCGGCACTAAATTGTCAACACCAGCAGAATGTTGACAGCTGTCCTTCCCCAACCTTATCCTTTTCAAAAGGTTTCAACTTCGTGGTTCTCTTCATTTTCACACTGATTTGCTCCAAATGGAAGAGTTTCTTGCCCAAAATCTCACGACTTGGATTAACAACTTGAATGGCTCGGAAAAGCTTAATTTCCGGGCTTTCGGCATAAACGCACTATTCACTTTGCGCCGTACCCCGCTGCATTTTCCATTCCTCCATGCCGCGGCAAGGTTTTGGAACCCGGTAACACATGTCTTTAGCTTTAGCGGACAAGAGGTGTGTCCCACTTTTGAAGATTTCCGAACTCTAATGGAATCTGAGCGCGATGAGGAGATCCTGCCCCAGCTTCGTTTTGGCCATGCTCAAGCCTTGGGAGAAATGTGCGGGCTTTCAATGCCCGACGCTCGTTCTCTAATTTGTGACGGGACATTAGATGTTCCGAGCTTGGTTTGTCGCTTTTCTGAGACTGGTGATCGTGGCGACCATCACTGGCAAGGTTTTCGGCGACATGCCCTTTGTTTATGCCTGCTATCCCATTTTCTGTTTATCTCTGGTTCTGGAGGGCCCAGTGTCCGGTTGATTGAGGTTGCCCAAGGCTTGAAGGGGGCAAAAGCTGCATTGCCATGATTCTGGCTGAGACACTGCTGGGCTTAGACGCCTTTTATCGTCGAGAGACGATCAGATTAGCAGGGAGTCCACTATTACTGCAGGTAATGTTTCCCACCCATCTCGCATATATATGCTCACGTCACTCGGCTCTCAAGCTCGGTTTTTCTCACAAAAACCCTTTCTCTCTTTTCTCTCATCATCTCTCTATTCTTTATTCTCTCATTTTTCATCCCTCCCCAGGTGTGGTTGATGGATAAACTGCAGGTTGTGGACTCTTGTCCGGCATATTCAGCTCGTGGCTACTTCTTCAGGCAACGCCTAGTTGACGCCCTTGATGAGGGTTGGTGGTTTGAATGGATGTGCAACTTGTCCGCAGACCGCATTGCTTGGCGGTGCCCTTGGCTCAATCTTCCGGTGATGAGTTACAGCATGACCCGTCAACCCGGGATCCAATTGATTGGCTTGACTCACTGTGTCTTCTATTTCCCATTCCGTATCTGCGCCAGTTTGGTCATAATCAGACTTGTCCGCCGGAAGGGATAGAGTACCCGGTTACATTCCCGATTCGAGGCGCACAGCTGGCCCGGTATGCCACAGCATGGAGGACGAGAGAACTCCTGGCCCCCGCTCCCGCTTTCAGTTGCACTTTGTCTGATGAGTGCTTGGATTGGCTTAATGAAGAGGCACAGATTGGGCCCAGCTTGGCATCAGAGGCTCAGCTAGCTCTGGGAGGGGGCGCAGGGACATTTGACTTGACTATGCCCCGGGTTTATTGCTTTATTAGTACTTTCAAGTTTTCTTTATGAATGTAATAAAAAGCAACTTCAATTGTATGCAAGAGCAAGAGAACTCTATTTGAAATCAATGAAATTGAAGGTTGTGGTACTGAAAATTTTCCGTTTTGGTCCAGAAATGGTCTTAGTTGTAAAAAGATTTATTTGAACAAAGTCAACTTTTATTAAAACTTTTCAAAACCATTTTCGATATGGATCAGAACTGGACACGCCTGAAATTTGTCACTGAGATGCACAACCCCAGATTCCTGCAATTGGAAAATTGCCCCTAGTTTGAATGGTACCGCGGCACTTCATGGCAACGGAAAGTTGCCCCTAGTCTGAATAGCACTGTACCGGAGATTGCGATGAATGCTGATGGACAAAGATGACCAAGATGATCAAATGGACAAAGCTGATCGGGGAAAATGTTTATGGCTGAACTTCAGGATGAAGCTGCCTACGTATCCCAAGGATGGGAATCAAGCCTTACGTAGTTCAGGCTTGGGTTCACTCGAGTATTTTCACTCTCCTTTTGCGCTCTAACTTTTGCCAAGGCCGCCCTTTGCGGGTTTTCAACCTTGCGAGCTCAGTTTTTATATTTTCTAATTTTTTGTGCTCTGAATTTTGCCTAGGTCGCCCTTTCGGGTTTTCGGCCTAGCGAGCCTCTCAGGGGTAATATTTCTTCAACTTGTCCATGTTGATCGGTTGGGAGAACTCCAGGCCATCTAGGTCCATCAGAACCACAGCTCCACCTGACCAGATAGACTTGATGATATAGGGACCAGTCCAATTGGGTCTGAACTTGCCCCTTGGGTCGTGGATGGGGCTCGGTTGTCTTTGAGTACCAAATCTCCTTCCTTCAAGTTCCTGGACTTAACCTTCTTGTTGAAAGCCCGGGCAATTCTGCGCTGATACCTTGGACATGGTACAGTGCTTTCAGTCTTCTCTCATCAAAGAGCATGAGTTCCTCGAATCTGCTCTGCTGCCAATCTGCCTCGGCTATCTGACACTCAGCCAATACTCGTAGAGACGGAACCTCAATCTCTATAGGTAGAACGGCCTCCATCCATAAACCAAGGAATACGGCGTCGCCCCGGTAGAAGTTCTAATGAAGTTCGGTAGCCCCACAGAGCAAACGGCAACTTATCCGGCCAGTCCCGATAGGTTTCCACCATCTTCTGCAGTATGTGTTTGATGTTTTTTGCGGCCTCAACGGCTGCTCCGTTGGTCTGCGGCCGATATGTGGATGACTTATGAAAGGCCACATTATACTTCTCCAACAGATCAATCACCTCCTTCTTGAAGTGAGAACCATTGTCCGAAATAATCTCATTCGGGACTCCATAACGGCAGATAATGTTGTTTCTGATAAACTTTGCGACATGCGAAGCTTTCAACACGGCATAAGATTGGGCCTCGACCCACTTCGTGAAATAGTCTATTGCGACCAAGATAAACTCATGCCCGTTCGACCCTTTCGGAGTAACTGCTCCAATCACATCGATCCCCCAAACCGAAAATGGCCATGGCGACGTCATGTTGTACAGCTTTGACGGCGGGATGTTCATACGGTTTGCGTGAATCTGGCATTTGTGGCATCGCCGAACAAAGTCGATACAATCTTCCTCCATGGTAGACCAGTAGTA